>JAEMWC010000150.1:950000-960000 GCA_016490735.1 Pachyseris speciosa | reverse complement strand
CTCCTTTTTCGCCTGAAATGAAACAAAAGAAAGAACAAACGATCGTGCCGATCTGCTTCCACGTGCTACGATTGCCGTCTCAGTACGGTTTGCTTCTTCCCTCAACATAAATACTTTTTATTTGGTACAGCGCTGCTTATTTTTCCTGGTTGTACATTTGAACTGACTCGGCATCCATTCACCACACTCTTGGCGAACAACTTACAGAACTTCCATCTGTCCCCAATTAAACTAAGATAACATTAATTAAATATAAGATTGATTCTTTTTAAAATAATAACAGTCTATCCTTACATAAGGCGATGGGTTTTGAACCATTTGACGTAGGACGGTGCACTTAAACGATATACAAGTTCATCCTTTTCAGCTTTAATTTATCTCTTGTTATTTTCTAGAAACCCTGTTTTGACGGCTTCAAGAATTGCTACTTTTCGCAAACATCAGAAACCCTGATATGCCTCGAAGACTTCAAGATTTGCGGAAAAAAAAATTAGATTAGATGACGTTGCACAGCTCCTGACAAGGACATAGTGAAAACAATAGCATTTGTAAACCAGCCCCGTCAATTAGGTGTTTCAATGTAGCTCTAAGTTTTAAGTTTACTGAGTCGAGGTGAAAATAATAATAATAAAAAAATGCTTCAAATAAAACTACTTGTTTTAAGTTGTGTTTAGTTAGGAAATTTGAGTTCCAGTTGCGATCTCTTCTGAGATCAGAGATGAAAGGGAAGGGAAAGGAAGGAAGGGAAGGGAAGGAAGGGAAGGGCATTCAGTTTATCCCGCTCTCTTGCTTACTCCCTCCTACCATTCTCTGAATGAGACAACAGAGTAGTCCTTTTTTATAGAAAGAAATATAAGACCAATTGACTTACAGCCAGGCTAGCGTGTTAAAGCCTAAGAGGTTCTATTCCGCAATTGGCTATTTTAAACTAGTCCAGCGTTAAGGTGGCGTAGACGGGGAGGGGGCATTTCAGCCGATCCTCGCCATCGTACAAGGCACAGTGCTACAAGCGCACTTCTTCAAACTGGCATCATATTTGCATGACTTATTTTGAGCCTCCGAAGGGTCGCACATGCACCGATATTTTTCTAGTTTCTACCGAAGAAACTGAAAGTTTTTGTTAAATCTTTATTGTACACAAAGCGCTAGGCTTACAATATAGTACTTACAATATAGCGATACTTATATTTAACAATTATTCACCGAAGGGGAAGTGAATAGTGGTGGATATTTCGCGGCGAGTTAAATATCCACCAATTTCACCGATACTGAAGTGACTAATTGTTTTAGTATATACCACACAAGCTGAATAACTAGCGGACCAAAACAGTACTTTATGTGTGACAAATATACCGCGCGAAAATATACCGCGCGAAATCTCGCGCGAAAAGCAATATACACTTGTGTGGTATATACTAAAATACTAATACAGTACTTACAAAACGATAACTACGGTTCTAACATACAATACTTACACTGAAGAAAAAAAAAAATCAAGACAGCGTTTACAATTTTTTACAATACAGTGCTTACAATGCGAAACAACTAAAGAGATACAGTATAGCAGCTAACTAAGTTAAGTATTTGCAGTTTGGATTTATATTTTTCAATATCGAGGTGATATTTTAGAAACACTACAAATGCTTCCCAGATATAATCTTCTCTTCTAGATGCGGTGTAGATATAATGTTTTGCAACAATTGGCCATTCCGGAGTGCGCAGGGAACTGAGGCGAGTTTCAAAATTTTAATTAATTGATAAAATTGACACCATCACATGAAAGATAACATTGATATTGGCCATTCGACCAAGTTTGATGGTTTTAGGTTGAACAGAGACCAAGTTATAGACTTTAAAACATAGTTCAAAATCCATACAAACGTCTCTAATTTTGAGGCTGCGTTCCCCATATAAACTCTTAAAAATATTTTTCAGTTTTTGACAACAGTTAAATTCCGTCATGCACCTACTATTTGGAAGTAACTGAGGTGAAAACTTTGTTTGCCCATTTTTACGAATATAAGACAAATCGTAAAAATTTTAAGAGTTTATAGTGGAGCTCCGCGCGCCGAAGGCGCGCGCGCGGAGCACCATTGGTAAGAAAATATGGTAACCCATCTGTTCGAGAAAATTTGGTTTTGGTCGCTGCACGACCGTACGACCGTACAACCGTACGAGGGTGCGTCCACCCCTCTATGTATGACAATGTGAAAAGTCATAATATATATATTTAGCTAAGCCTAAAAGCGGAGCTCCACGATTATTATTTTGGTACTGGTATCGAGCAACTTCGTATGACGTTTCTTGAGCCAGTTCGTGTTAAAAAATTAAATAGCAGGAGGGAAAACGAAGAGTTTTACGATCCCATGAGCTATTCGATAACATTTTTTGAAAAACAAATGCAAAAATAGCTCCATTTCACACAAAATCATTGCTTGCGCCAAGCAGACACAAAACCCTGAAGTGCCTTGATAGTCTTATTGTTACTTCCATGTCCACCGAGGAAGGTTTTGCAATTAAAGAACTTCAGCGGTAAAACATCATCCAGTTATAAAGCAGCCGAGACAGCACGTGCGAAACCACACGGGCTCGATATCCCTCGCAAACCCGTAGCGACTGATGAAATTATCAAAAGTCAGCCAACTCATTTCGCTGCTTCTTTTTTTAATTTCAAACGATAATTTTTACAGTCTCTGACTAAGCAGGCAAAACCCCTAAAGTGCCTTGATAGTTTTACTGTTTCTTCCCATGTCCACCGAGACTTGAAGCTTCTTTAGTTTGAGTCTCAAAGAAAAGCATCATTCAGACGAAGACAGCGCTTACTAAACCACATGAGCTTTTCTTTCGCTGACCCGTTCGCCAGCCGACCCATTTCGCTGTTTTGATAATCCAAACGCTGATTCTTACCGGTTCAAAACAAAAAAACTCGAGAATTAACATAGTTAGACGGCGAAACGAACGAAGATCTCTGATTTTTACAGCTTTTTGACAGCTTCCTGTCAGATTTTGAAACATGCACATGCACTTGATCGTCTTTTTTCCCGCTCGCTTGAGTTTCTGCCTTCAATAAATATAAAACCTTTTAGAAAACAATTCCCTCGCAGAGCTGTACGCTATGAAATTAGCAAAGCCAGCCAAAACATCTAAACGTTCATTCTTACCGTTGAGACCAAAAAACTCGTGAATTAATCAAAATTGCACGGCGACACTTTGTTTTTTACAGTATGTGGACGAAGATCTCTAACTTTTTTAAATTAAGCGTGAAGCTCGGTACACTGTCGTGCTTGACATTTTCTTGACAGCCTTTTGACAACTTCCTGTCAGATTCTGAGACACACGCACATGCATTTGATCGCCTTCCCCCCTCGAGTTTGAATTTTTTCCTTTCAATAAAATTTAAGTCTTTAGAAAACAATGCCAATACCGCTAAAAGATCGCAAGTTTCTTTTCTTGTTGTCTCATAATTTTTCAGTCATGTCCTGCTAAGTAATGGTAATAGGACTGAGTGGAGTCCAATTTGGTCTGTAATCATACGAGTGATAACAAAATCGGACGACCGCGCAGCGGGAGTCCGATTTGTTTATTAAGATTATGATTACAGACCGAACTGGACGACACGAAGACTTATTTACTAATTAATCATAAAAAAAAATACAATTTCCGAGAAAAGAAGAGCCAAGTTATAAAAGAAAGGGAAGTTTTGCATTAAAAAACTGGCAAAGGAAGCGTAAATGCTCTGAAATTGACTGCAATCAAAATGTATGGTGATTGAAACCAAGGTTGTGATTGATTGATTTAATCTACAACTTTGAGTGTTACTGAAAATTTGGTTTATCAACGGAGTTGATAATGTAAATTGACCACCGTACAGGGATTCGATTAGCTGACGTTTCGAGTGTTAGCCCTTCGTCGGAGCGAATCGAGAATTGTGGGTTGTGTATGGTTTATATACAGAAAATGGAGCTACGCTATTGGTGGTAACATGGTAACGTGAAAAAACAGAATAAATTAATTGAATGAAAAGCGCTCGTTGATACCGTGGGGATTAAGAGTGCCAATTTGAAAGATCAGTTTTTGCTCGAGATTTTTACGGCTTTTCCGGTACCTTGATGTAGGGAAAGGCCGGAGATCGACTAGCCTCCCACACAGTCGTTTTTAGGGGACTCGTATTTCACCTCCTCCCCACTAACGCCTGCTCCCCGGAGCCAACTTTCCTTTCCGCCGCTTAGCCAATCACATTTTACCTACCAAATTCTGGAAGGTTGACCTTGACCTCAGGACGCTTTTCGCGGGATAGTATTAAACATAGCGGAGACAAAGCTTGAGCAAGCTTTGATCACCGTGTGCTCTACGTTCAAAATTTCCTGTTTAAATGCATATCAACTGGCTTCAATTTAAGAATTTGTGAGAGGAAATAGCAATATATTTCCGTCAATATACCGACTAGTTACGGAAAGTCACTTATTTCAGTATCATGCAAGCTTCGCCTTCAATCTTTCGATATCCTCGCCGCTTGTCATGTTGTAGCTGTTGTGTCACTTCTCGTGAATTTGATGAAGGGCCAAGTCAGTTATTTAAGAAGTATTGGCGTATCTTCGGGTTAGTCTGAGTGATTTGGAGGAAGAAAACTCAGGAAACTGAAACTCGGTAGACCATAGCGCGCAGTGGATCGAGCGAGCTGCTAGGTAATAAGCTGCATAATTTTGCAGTCCGCATCTCGTGAACTGAAGAAAAGCTACTAGTTGCCAGTCTATGCCATCGGTGTTTGAGAACTTCTGACCGTTTCCCCAGGACGTTTTGGGATCGCTGCGTGGGCGAATTTCATCTGATTTAATGCAAGACCATGAGAGATCGAGCTTTGTTGTTGTTGTACCATGTGTGATAATTTCACGTCGGTTTACTCTATGTTTGATCGACTGATAAATGCTTCAGATTTCTAACTTGGTAGCGTCTAAATAGCGTCTAAATTCTATTTGCTTTAGCTTGTAACACATCGTATTACAAAAAACAAATCGGCCCCAGCGCTTTGATATATTTACAAATTCGCGAGAGAAAGAAGCACGCATAAGGATTAATTTTACTTCTCATCGCTGGACAGTTACTCGATCGTGATTGGCTAGGATGCCCGCGAGTCAAACAATGGGAAAGGAATGTTGGCTTCGAGGAAGCAGGCGTTAGTGGGAGGAGGTGAAATACGAGTCCCCTAAAAACGACTGCGTGGGAGGCTAGAGATCGACATGTGTTGTTTGGAATGGTTAGGGAGATTAAAATGCCGAGCGACAGGTTTGGATGCGTCTTTGTCATCTTTCTCGACATCACGAAGATGTTCTCGGAATCGGTCACCTAGTCGTCTTCCTGTTTCGCCGATGTATAACTTTTTGCATAATGTGCAGGTTATGCAATAGATAACATTTGCGGAGGTACACGTGAAACGATCAGTGATCTTAACAGATCGCTTAGGGCCCGATATTTTGTCAGTGTTTTGAATGAAAGGACAAGTTTTGCATCGCGAGCGCGCGCGCATTCAAAAGTGCCAGGTTGTTCAGTCGTTTGAATGCGCTTTTAACTAGAAAGCTATCTACATTTTTGTCGCGTTTGAATGAAATCAGCGGTGGTTCCGAAAAGATTCTAGCAGTTTCTGGATCATTTTGCAGTATCTTAAAGTTATTAAGAATGATGGCTTTAACTGGGTTATTATGCGGGTGAAATGTGAGGGTGAATGGAATTCTGTCATTCTTTTCCTTTTGTGACGTATGTAGTGCTGACTGTTGATCAATCTGCTGAGCGCGGTGATGGCCCGATTGAACTACAGAATCAGGATAGCCACGTTTCTCGAAAAAATGGCACATTTCCTCTGATTTGTTGGAAAAATCAAAGTCATCACTACATAGACGTCGAAGTCTAAGAAATTGAGTATAGGGAATGGCGTTTTTGACATGAGATGGATGTGAAGATGAATACAACAAATAACTGTGAGAATCGGTGGGTTTGTAGTGCACACTGGTACATAAACCGTTGCCGCTGATAAAAACTTTGATATCAAGAAAGGCCAGGGAAGTTTCCGAAATTTCCCAGGTATATTTAGAGCCGGATGAAAGGAATTAACGGCGGTTACAAATTGGTTGATTTCCTCCTTGCTAGACGAAATTGCGCCGATACAGTCGTCAATGTAGCGACCGTAGAGTTCAGGTTTAGGACCGTTGTACTGATTGGAGAATTGGTACTCGACGTACCCTACAAAAAGATTGGCGTAGCTAGGTCCCATTTTTGTGCTTGAGTGTTACTGGCTGATTTTGTGCATGAGTGTTACTGGCTGATTTAAAATACTACTTTGAATGTGATTGGCTTATTGTACTGTCCGATAACAAGCTGTCCGATAACAAACTGTCCAATAACAACTTCGCAAGTGAATTAGTGGAAAATAAAAACCAACCACAATCGAGGAAATTGTAATTTTTATGATTAAATACGGAACATAGCACAAGGTGAACTATTATATGACTTTCCACATACATGAAGGGGCGGATGTATGTACGGTCGGTGGGTCGGTCGTACGGTAACCAAAACCAAATTTTCTCGGACAGATGGATTACCATATTTTCTTACCAATGGTGCTCCGCGCGCGCGGAGTTCCGCTATTATAACTCCACCCGACCAGCTAGTTTGCAGCACACATCTTTGATATTGGACATTCATTTTATGGTGAAGTGACAGCTGTTCAAACAAGGCATACGCTGACCAGTATCACGTGACCATATCACGGGCACAAGTTTTGAACTCATCGGGGTCAGCTGTTTTTTTTAAGTTTACCGCTGACCAGGTACTGGCTTTAGAAAGGATTGCAGGCTCAAGCCAGCTGTGTTACATTCAAACCAAAACGAGGCTTAATTTTTCGCGCGCTTTCTGCGGCTCGAAATTTCACATTCAGTTAGTTTCTTCATTTTGAGCAAAACAACTTCATCTTCGATTGAAGTTTGTCTTTTAATTCGCGTAAAAGGCATAAAGATTAAAGATATTCCGGAAGGTGAATTTTCAAGCGATAAAAAAGAAAAGCGAAAGATTTTTCTCAGGAAAAGCTTCAAACTTGGATCTACGTGTGTGGCGCCCGGATTGTGTGCCGGGTTGAAAACAAATTGATTCAACACTTCAAAGGTTTTCACTTTACCGCGGTATCTTGCAGCTCATTAAGAAAGGTCACTTAACAGTTCAACAGCACTAATGGGAGGAACGAGTAGCTCAAACTCTGTGGAAGAAGTTCGTTTATTTGCACTGTAAAGCGCATTTGGGCGTTAGGAAAATGCGCTGTAGAAACCTCTTAATTAATTAATTAATTAATTAATAATTTTCTTTGGACAAACCTTTCGCTGTTTTTGCGGATGCGTGTTTCTTACGTATTTCAAGTGGTAGAATCCTCTACAACACAGGACAGTGAGGTGAATGAAATAAATAGAACCTTAACATTTTGTTTAATCGTTGCTACTTTTGTTCAGGAATGAAACCTGTATTTTCCTCTCGACTGGATATAAATAACAATCATCTCTATTCGTTTTGAACCAGTGAAGTAGTTGAATTGTTTGTTCGTTTTGTTAAGTTGTTTTGCTTGCAAGCGAACGAGTGTTTTTACTCCGCTTGGGAGCTTGGCTGACTGTTTTTCGACCTCGGTGCGTCAACAACTTTAAGAAACTTTTGCTCTTATCTTATTAACACGTAATCGCAACGAGTCCTCGTAAAATTAAGGATTAAAGCCCTGACTAAACGATCAAGCATTTTTATCCAACATCGTCAGTTGTCGGGAACATAACGTTAGGTGGCTAAACGCACAAACAATGTTTGACCAAACACTTAAGAGAGTGTGTCCACAGAATGATTTTTTTGCGTATTATTGTTGAAATTTCGACGTAATTACTTTTTACCGGCTGTGCACGCTTTGTTGGTTGGATGGCTAAACGATAAAAAATGTGTTTGTAACGCGAAATGTTGGATGAAAATGTTTGATCTACATGTAGATCTAATATGGAAAACCATTTAAATGCAACATGCTCGTCCAACACGATGTTGTTGACTGCTCTAAACATAAAATGTTGACCCAAAGAAAGCCATGCGAAGTTGCTCAATACTAGTAACAAAATAATAATCGTGGAGCTCCGCTTTTAGGCTTGACTAAATCTATATATTATGGTTTGGGGGACGCAGCCTCACTTCAGGAATGAAACCTGTATTTTCCTCTCGAGGATATAAATAACAATCATCTCTATTCGTTTTGAACCCAGTGAAGTAGTTGAATTGTTTGTTCGTTTTGTTAAGTTGTTTTGCTTGCAAGCGAACGAGTGTTTTTACTCCGCTTGGGAGCTTGGCTGACTGTTTTTCGACCTCGGTGCGTCAACAACTTTAAGAAACTTTTGCTCTTATCTTATTAACACGTAATCGCAATGAGTCCTCGTAAAATTAAGGATTAAAGCCCTGACTAAACGATCAAGCATTTTTATCCAACATCGTCAGTTGTCGGGAACATAACGTTAGGTGGCTAAACGCACAAACAATGTTTGACCAAACACTTAAGAGAGTGTGTCCACAGAATGATTTTTTTGCGTATTATTGTTGAAATTTCGACGTAATTACTTTTACCGGCTGTGCACGCTTTGTTGGTTGGATGGCTAAACGATAAAAATGTGTTGTAACGCGAAATGTTGGATGAAAATGTTGATCTACATGTAGATCTAATATGGAAAACCATTTAAATGCAACATGCTCGTCCAACACGATGTTGTTGACTGCTCTAAACATAAAATGTTGACCCAAAAAAGCCATGCGAAGTTGCTCAATACTAGTAACAAAATAAATAATCGTGGAGCTCCGCTTTTAGGCTTGACTAAATCTATATATTATGGTTTTGGGACGCAGCCTCACAATTAGAGACGTTTGTATGCATGGATTTTGAACTATGTATTAAAGTCCATAACTTGGTCTTTTTGAATGTAAAATCATCGAACATGGTCAAATGGCCATCTTAACGTTATCTTTGATGTGAAGGTGTCAATTTATCGATTGGTTAAAATTTGAAACTCGCCCCAGTTCCCTGCGCAACTCCGGAATGGCCTATTACGCAGAGATTATTTAAGGTGGCTTCATACTTCATATAGTTTCCTGACCGCGCGCATCCTGGTTACTAGAAAGTGGCTGATGGCACGAGCTTTAAAAAGCTCGCGCGACCGACGCGCGGCTCTCCCACGCAGGAAGTGAACAAAAAACATGGCTTCCCAACTTTGCAAACTCTTTTTCGTCAAAAACTTGTGAACGTATCATCTTTTCGAAACGTTTACCTATCCATGGCTGCAAATTATTGGAGTCCAAAAGAAGGTTTAAAAAAAAATCATTTCCCGCTGTTCTGAACAACTTATCTGATTCTAACCATCGATCGAGGGACACAGATGAAAGAAATTGGCGCCGACCATCTATATATTTTATCGTCCTTGGAGTCGTGAACGCTTCGGAAAACGAGCAGAAATCGCCAAAGGGGGATTCCCATATTTGTAGACCAAGTGAAGAAGATACTCTTCCATACCGCTTCAATGTGCGCACTTCTAATGGTCGCTTTGCGAAGAGCAAGGTAAAAGATCTACGCGCCGATTCTCCACTGCAAGAAATTAAAAGAAGGCTTCAAAAGTTGTGCAGCCAAAAGAAAACTCGAGTTTGAAAGCTCATCGGATGAAAACGAGCCACCGTCTAAATGCTTAACAAGAGCTACTGAGGTACGGTTCGAAATGTGAGATCCATTTTTAATTACTTTGTCGAGTGACACGCGAACTCAATAGTTTTTGTCACTATTTTTTAAATGCCAGGCGGCCGCGTCAAGAGAACAGTGCATTCCCCATGGAAGTCGGATCATTGATCTAGACATTTTTAGAGATAATCTGAAACAATGTTGTCATTGTCAAAGAGGTAAATCTTTATCATGAACTTCAACAACATTGCAGAATTAAGGGACGTTTAAAATTTTTTT
>JAEMWC010000150.1:915000-942500 GCA_016490735.1 Pachyseris speciosa | reverse complement strand
GTTAATTTTTTTTTTGTTATCACTTCATTGATACTTTGAAAAAGGTATCTCTTAAATATGTATTTACAGTTGTGTTACAAACTAAAAGACTACCACAATGTAATCAAGCACTACATTGAAGAAATGTAGCAATAAATAGAACCCGATGATCTCTGTTAGCTACAGAAGGTCACCCATCCTAACCAGTCCAAGATGGAGTCGGTGGACCCAGGCCGCCAACAGTTTAAGTCAAATGTCCCGACCCACGGGACTCAACGAATGATCAAAAGCCCCTACCAAGTGCAAACCTCTTACGTCAAACCTCCCGCCTATGCCCGGCCTCCCCTCTCCCCCTGCGGCTTAACATTGATAGGTGCATTACTTTACGGAAGCGCTTTTTAACATCTACACTCTAAACCTCATTTTCATTGCAAACATAGTCTTACAAGTTGCTAATTTCGTAATTCTTTAATCACCGGCAAGAAAACTTGGCTTTTTCTGATATCAAATTGACTTTAATTTCGTCTCATGTATGCATTGAAGAAGATATTTTCACTGCTTAATAGTCAATCCTGATGCTTTCCAGTCATCCACTCTGGATGCCACAAACGTAATTTTTCCAAAAGAACATCATCCTTTTTCAGTCCTTCGTTTCTTCTATGCGGCCCCTTTATTTTGCCTGAGTGTGGCTTGGCAGCCATCCCGGGATGATGACGTTTTATCTCCATTAATCGCACCTCAAATTAGATAGTTCTGATAGAGTTAAACCCGGCCATGCATTGCACGTTTCCACAACAAGCACTCATCATCATGGACTGGGCGATTAATGTTTTGCCTATGAATGTTAGGGAAACAAAAGATGAATAGTTTGCAAACAAAGGTCGCATAACACCTCTGAATAACAAGAAATAACACATTGAATAAACCAGAGGGACACTTTGAGGTACAACGACGCTTCTTTAATCATTATTTTGCGTATGAAATCAGTTGCTTTGCCATTTGCTCGATCAATGGCTGGAGCACAAAATATATTTGATATCGTACAGCTTAGTAAAACTGGGTTTATTAAGACACATAAGCTAATCAGAGAGCCAAACGAAGGGATCAGATGGGTAGCAAAAACAGGCGAAATTAGTCTGCAGATATAAAACAGGTAGTGGCAGCGTATAAGGGCATGTTCTAATGTTAAATGCGAACCACTAGCAAAAAGTAGCATTTAGTTACACTGTGGAGAGTAAAGGACGCAGAGGTAGACCAAACAATACCAGGGAAAAAGCAGTAGACGAAAAATAGCACACAGAAGCTTAGGTGACACTGATGCTTGTGAGAAACGGCGAAGAAGGAGACGCCAAGGTCCGAGGTAGCCTGAGGCGGGGAAAATTCCCTCAGAACTTTAGTGACAAAAGGACTGTCTATTGCCGGGACTATCTGGGAGTGGAGGGTTGGACCTGGGGTAAAGGGGAAATTTAGCCACACTTCCATGCCAGCTTCACCCTATTACTTACTTCTCATACAGAAATTATCGATTATGAGCTACGAACTGCCTCCAAGACTATTCTATTTTTTTTTCGTTTCATATTCCCCAGTAAAAATTCTCCTTTGTTTTTGTTGTTGTTGTTGTTGTTGTTGTTGTCGTTTGAGTAGCAAATCACTAAAATCAAGAAATTAAATGATGGATCATGATGAGATGTCAAAAGAAACGCAGATCTCTTGAAATTTAAATTTTCCCAACAGAGCCGGATCAATTGGTATTCGTACAATTCTGACAATTTCAAGTGGTTGAAATTTTCTTGAAATCAGTTCGGACTCTGTTGCCCTGAAATCCAGTATACACAGCGTAATGAAACTGAGGCCTAAAAGCCAAAATACACTTGGTAGTTTGTATAGTGTCGTTTTCTTTACAGAATGCATCCCGAGTTTCTATTGCTCCGTGTCACAGTATGTTGCTTGGCCGTGCCTGCATACCACAGCATCATCGTAACGGCAATTCCAATTTCAAGTTCAGAAATTAAGTACTTTAGGGATGTTTCTAAGGAAACCTCAACCTCACCCGCCCCCGAAAACTAGACCATCTGAAGGAAACTGAGCTGTACATTGACACCGGTTTTTATCATCGACCATTTCTTACAGCAAAGATACTGCACTGGATTTAGAAATTCTCAGATCAGTGTGTTTGCATAATTGGCTGTTTCTCGTCGTATTGTTGAACTTGTGGAATGCTTTTAACCATACTGAAACCATGTGTAATAAAGCGTAAACTTCAATTGCGAGGGCAAACCAAAAGCCGTTACTCGTCCCATTAATTTTTGGTTGAACCCGAAAAAAATGCCAGCGCGTGCGTGACCCCTCGGAGGGCGAAGACAAGTGAAACAAATGGTGGCAGCTTAAAGGCAAACCGTCCCTCATGCGTGTGCAGCGGCGAGCCTAACAAGATTTTCCCTAATTTGCACGATGTGAGTGACTATCAGCTTAACGCTGGACTGATTTGGAATAGAGTCTTGCTGAATAGAACGCTCAAGCTTTAGACTAGCTCCAAGTCTGTTGATCTTATATTTCTTTGGTTAGACAAGATATACTCTGTTATCTCATTTAAAGAATGGTACAAGGGAGTAAGCGAATAAGCGAGAAAAAAATGCCCTTCCCACGAAACGCCACGCCTTGGACGATTGCCTGCTGTGCTATTGGTAGTTTCTTTTCATCTCTGATTGACTTTGTGCACCCTGTCCAACTCAGAAGTGTTCGCAGCTGAAACACAAATTTCCTAACTAAAGACAACTTAAAACAAGGTGTTTGATTTGAAGTATTTTTATTTCCACCTCTACTTAACTTAAAATTACATTGTAACAGCCCATTAACATGGCTTGATTACAAATGCCATGTCCTTGGAACCGCGTAAGGTCGTCTAATCAAAAACACTCTCTTAAGTCGTCAAAGCATTTCAAGTTTGGTGCTGCCGACAAGTAGCAATTCTTGAAGGTGTCAAAGCAAGGCTTCTAGAAAATAACAAGAGAGAAATTAAAGCTCGAAAGGTTGAAACTGAAAATCGTTTAGTGCACCTGCATGAAATGGTTACTTCTATTGATTGAATATTCTACTGCATAGGCAACCAAATTCATTTCCCATCGGAAGAAACGTGCTTAATTGTTTAATTGCTCTCCGTGACTAGTTACATAACCCAAACGTCTCGGGGTTTGGTTGAAAACATTTTATCAACACCTGGCTCTACACATGACTCTGTTACAGAAAACGGTTTTGAGATGAGAGCTGTCATCGGTTCACAGTTGCATTGGTCGCAGCTGCTGAGGGGTTTCCAAAATTAGTAGGGGTGTGTGTGGGGGGGGGGGGGGGGATGTCGGTGTTCTTTTCACAATTCACACCCCACCACTCATGATCAAGCCCAAACTTTACTGCCACTAACGATCCATCCGCCTCCCGATCTCTCGAATCTTTAGGCGTATAGGACGTCACGAGCTATAGAAAGCAGCCGTTTTTTCCTAAAGGAAGGGAAGTTTATGCTAAGACAGTTAAAATAGGCGCCATCTCAAAAAGGTAAGATTGCTTGCTCAAGGCCTAATCACTGAAAAGGCATCAAGGAGAACTAATCGGCGCGCGCAATTTTGAAAAATTTGACCGACGCGATTTTTTCAGTTGCTTTTATCCACTGATGAAGAGGCAGCAGTCTCGACATTGTTATCATTTGGCGCTCAAAAAAAAAATTCTTCAAATATTTTCCACCAAAAGTGCCACACAGCTTCATAAACAAAAGGGAAATAACTGAGGACCGCGTACCTTCATCGTCTATTCAGCGACAGCGACATTTTAGTCTCGATCGAGCTCGATCTGCGATGATGAGCACGCAGCTACACCTTTACGTAAGCCCAGTCACACGTATCCGGATATTTTTTGAATTCGCAACTTTTTCTTTCCGGATTCCCCTTCCGTCCACACGTATCCGGCGACTTGAATCCGGCATGCGAATCTGCAAGTTTTTAAATCCGCTCTCCAGAGTGGGAATTTTTGAATACGCAAAGAATCGTGTGGACGGTCGAATCCGGATATTTTCAAATCCGATAAATTTGCCGCCAACTCGCAAGCCTAATGGTGCATGCTTTGTTGACAATAGTCACAGATGAGTCCTGGACACTAGAACGAATTCGGGTACGTGTGGACGGGCAAATTCGCTTTGAATACGTACGTTGCGTGTGGCCGTTAAAATGTTTGATTCCGCAGAGAAAAAGTTGCGGATTTAAAGCAAATGTTGCTACTCACTTTGTCGTGGTAGGGTTCCAAGTGAACCGAAAACTCGTTTAAACATTTCTGATTGCTTTCCTTGTCCTTTGCACTGTCAAGACAATTCACGAGTTTTTTCATAGTCTCCTGAGGAAGAAAAAAAAAACAAAAACAAATAGGGATGAAAAAAAAAATTGAAATAATAATAAGAATAATAGTGACATAGTAACATAGTAACATAGTGAGAACTTTCAAAGCTACCGTCACTTGACTTTCCCTAAGGGAATAGTATAGGAGCTCAAGATAGTTTTAGTATCAGAGAATTTTAGATTGTTTATTAGATTTCCATCTTTTACTGTATATTTTTTAACTCAGTAGTTTTCTTTTAACAGTTCCTTCAGACCGCATAGGCTACGCTGTACGTACGCCCTATGTTGCTCCATTAACATCCATACGTTTATTAACTGCTATAATAATAATAATAACAATAATAATAATAATAATAATAATAATAATGAACAGTTTTGAAGTTGATTTTCTGAAAGAACAAAATGGCATATTAAGGAAAGACATAGAACAGTCAGGAACCGAATAATGCTTGAAAATAATATCAAACAAACTTTTAAAGAGTGAGCGTATAGTAAAGCCTAGTAAGGGGGGGTAATTCATAAATAAACTGAAGTGGTAATGCCGCCTACCTTAAACTAAGAGTATGGTAAAGTTTGCCTTTCTTGTTTTGGTTATCGAAACGTGAAATTGAGGTACTGTAACTAATTTGAGGTAACTGTTTTTTTTTTTTATATTTGAGAAAATAGACAAAGTACAGTAACTCTCTTGAAAAAGAGAAGAACTTAAAAGAAAAAGATAATCAATTTCAAGTTCTAATGATTCGTTTTCATTATGACCATCCGCAGCTACCAATGGTGATCAACAACGAACAACAGACTTTTTGTACTAGTAGAGCATTTTTAAGACAAATCAACCATTTTAATCTTTCCAGCGATAGATATTTTTGGCTAATCAAGACACACCGCTCCTTTAAGAGGAATTCTCCATGTTTAGTTTGGTTTCATAATTTTCTATATTTGAGTCCCTTGCACTCTTATGCCAAAACACAAATTCCTCAACAGGATTCTAATGTATGGCCTCAGAAAGTTTTTGGAGTTTGAAAGCGTTTAGAATAAAAGTTGTCGGATCTGAAGGCCGTTCATAAAAAAAAAAAAAAAAATTATATATATTCATCCAGTGATATTAGTGCTGCTGTGTGTACCCTTGTTGTACTTCTGTTTTCTCCCCATCAATTTTTGTCCAATGTGCTCTCAAACAAAAATGAAATCAGACAGCCCTTATAAGTTTTCCTTTCTTTGCTTTCATGCCTTAAGCTGGGCCCCAAGAGTAAAGTAAGACCATCGTTGAAATTGTTATCAACTTGCCTCAATGTCGAGCATTCGAACATCATCATAAGAAGGTTTTGAGTCCAGAAGGTCCCACAATTCTTTCTCAACGTCGGAGTATGTGGCTATGGCGATCGCAACAATCGCACAGAATAAAGCGGCACAGACCAGCTTCATATTTGTTGTGTTTCGAAATCTGAACTTTTGAGATGTAATTTTTAGGAAGTGCATACAAACGCGAGCACCAAGTCTTAGATCATCTTTTGCATGTTTTATTGTGTGCTCACCTGTTTTTCAAAATTAACGCGGTCGTAAATTTGCATGCACAAAATTGTTTGAATATGTAATCATCAGTGACACCTGCGCATGTATAATGATGTTGCGAAACTGCGCGCTGAGTTTCTTTTGGTCTGAAATGATTTTGTTGGTTTAGTTGACTCATTGTAGACGGAAACAAAAACGAAATTATTCTGAAATTTTTTGGGTCCTGTTAACGTTTTAGAATGGATCTGAACTTGGCAGTTAATTATCAAAACAAACGTAAACAACGGAACAGTAAGTCGTAAGCAAGATCATAGCTCTAATGCTGTTCTCTTAAATTCTTAGCTATTCCGCCGATGTTAGCCATTTTTCTGAGTGGATTTTATTTTACAAACTAGTCAAGTCATCTTAGTACAGTAAATTGAATGGGTGTAAGCAACGACGCAGAAACATAGCATGCGCAAATGTCTCATTATCGTTTCTTCTCCACCTGAGAACGCAACAGCTGTAGAATTTTACGATGTATTTTAATAGTTACCCAGCTGCTGAAGTGTTTGTGAAATAACCTCGCGCGTGTTTTAATGAAAGAACGCGAGAGAATGCGCGCGTGGTTCTAAAAGGTTCATGACTTGGGCGTATTACGAATGAGGCGCAGCGGCGGCTGAAACACAGCAAAAGAGCTAAAAACATAAGTATACTTTTGCCCTGTGTTCACAAAAAAGGTACCGAAGTAAATTTATCCTGGCAAAATCATTTAATTGCAGAGATTATTTCAATATTGGCACAGTAAAAGGCAATCATGCCTTTATCTTGATGAGCTTTTTTTTTCTTTTTCTCTCTATCTTTAAAGGAAATTACAATTTTATGTCGATGAGATCTCTGTTCCTTCCTCCCTTCCTCCCTCTCTCCGTCATCGTCCGTTCCTTCCTTCCTCCCTCCCTTCCTTCCTCCCTTCCTCCCTCCCTCCCTCCCTTCCTTCCTTCCTTCCTCCCTCCCTTCCTTCCTTCCTTCCTTCCTTCCTCGAGCTCCCTCCCTTCTTTCCTTCCTTCCTTTTCTTTTTTTATTAAATTGAAGTTGAAAAGGTCTGTCATATGGCGTCAGATCAGTTTTAACGTGAGCGGAAAGCAGAAAGTTCGTTTATTTCCATATCAGGGTACTTCCACACAACTGTAGTGAAGTTTTGTAACTGGATGTGAAACCACACAAAACCTTGATGAATTCATAGGATGTTCACAGTCCCCAGTTTTCCGTCGAAACTCGAACGCTTTGACTGAACTGCTTGGTTACTTGGCTGTAACGGCGGACGGTACACAATCTTGGGAGGGGGGGGGGGGGGAACAGGGGAGACAAAGAGGTCCCCTCTTCTCCCCTCCCAACACTATGTATTCTAATGTGTACCCTGATTAGGAGCCCCCTCGGTAGTTTAGACACTCTCCTCGGGTTACGCTCGCCTTGAACCAAGATGGCGGCGCTGAGTTCAATCGAAGCGTACGAGTATCGACAATCCAATGAAAAAAATGGGGACTGTGAACAGTCTTGGTTTCACGCCATCCACCAGCGGTACCTGATCTAGCCTGCAACGGGTGACTTTCTACTGTGTTCCAGTAGCAAGACAGGTAGAGGTCTGGATCTGCTCTGGACTCAAATCTTTTATTCTTTTGGCTCATACATAAGCAGGTAAAAAATAGCAAGAAAAACCGACTTTTCGGTGTCATCATGACGTCATTGTCAAGGTAGATGGAAAATAAACTGTTATGCGAGACTAATGGTTCACCAAATTAACATAATAAAGGTCGTAAAGAGTAACAAAATCATTACAAGAATACTTTCGCTCGTGTTGACTCAGACTGCACGTTGAGACTAGGTTTGTCACCAAAATTAACATAATAACACTTTACAGCATTCCGTTGCACTAAACACTTTACAGCATTCCGTGCACTAAACAATGGAATTTCTTATACATTTGCATAATATGTAGAAGCGGCATAGT
This sequence comes from Pachyseris speciosa, assembly GCA_016490735.1. Taxonomy (NCBI): domain Eukaryota; kingdom Metazoa; phylum Cnidaria; class Anthozoa; order Scleractinia; family Pachyseridae; genus Pachyseris; species Pachyseris speciosa. The sequence goes on along the minus strand of JAEMWC010000150.1, from coordinate 934,646 downwards.
AGGTCATCAGGGATCTTGTCATGTCTTGGTAGTGCATAAACACAGAGGGCGAATTTCGTCGATGTCACTCTACACGGCTTAATTAATGTGAAAAAAGAGGTTAAAAAACAGAGGAAATAGTCCATTGATCTGAAGGCCCGGACAATATAATCCTGTCCAGCACTTTTGTAGCTCACTCCACCATTCTTGGTGTCCGAAATGATAATCCGAAATCCGATGTAGGTTTTTTGCCACCTCATGGAGTATAGCCGGGAGCAGATTCTCAGTTAATCTGATACACTAGTGAAAATGGGTTTGGATTCTAAACACTTCACGGGTTCGAATTCCAACACTCTACGAGCACAGATCCCTTTAATCGGAGAAAATTCTGGTCGCATGGTGTAAATTGCTTTTGTTCTTGAGGAAGTTAGGAGCAAGGCGAAGAAACAGGTATCATTTTGTTTCTCAACCAGAATTTCTGACACTGCACACTGCCCCCTCGAAAAATTGAGAAAAGTCGTTTGGGTACAGTGTGTCATGCACCGTATTTGAGTGAGCTTGAATTGGGTGGCAACAGGAACCAGTGGACTGGTTTGAGGGGAAGAGTTACCGGAAGCCCATCACCAGGAACGTACAACTGCCCTATATTACTGTCACGGCGTTTTCACAGACCAATTTATTTTTAGATTGAATTTCCCGCCAAAATCAGACTCCCGCAGGAGTCCAATGACCAATCACAAGTCGCTGCACGTGCCACAAGTATCTGCACGTACAAAGCCTTTGTTTTCACTCATTAAAACTATTGTTTTGTGGCGCTCTCGTTCCGTTGCCGTCCCTGTAGCCCTTTTTCGCGGGGAAAGATACTCTAAAAATAGAACGGTCTGTAAAAATGCTGTTACATAGGCTTAGTATGGGAGCTGTACGCTCCTGGTAATGAGCTCCTGGAGTTACCTATCTGTTTTGGACGTTACAAGGCAAGAATAGACCATAGATAGACCATTTGCACATATGACAGATTCAACAGCTTCTTTATTGGCACACCATTACAGGTAACAGGCGCGTCCTTACGCAGTTATTAAAACCTGTGAACCATTATTAGAACCAATTGTTTCCTGAACCCGGACCCACGATGCTTTCTTCATCGTAGATGCAAATTCCCAGTCTGTTCAAGCAAGCCAAAAACTCGTTACCATCTTTTGGGCGTTTGTACCTGCAACTGTCCCAAGAATCAATGGCACACTGGTACTAGAAGAACAGAGAATAATATACAGCTTTCATGAATTTTAAAGAAAATAATGGATTTCGTTTTCTTGAACCATGTTATTCTTTCCGTTTTTATCATAGAATATGGATGTTTACTGTAGTATAAAGCCCTTAAGAACATTTTACAAACTATCCATTGCAAACCAGGAACATCCAATCAAACCAAGCAAACCTTTAATGGCCAGAAGCTGGTTCCATAAACGTTGATTAGTTATGTTAGTTAGTTGTCTAGCTCATGTGTTAATCAGCTATTTAGTTAGACGGGAAACGATAGTTTGTACGCACCTATTTAATTGTAGATTGTACACCTATTTAATTGTAGATGTTTTAGTCAGTCAGTCAGTCAGTTAGACAGTCAGACAGTCAGTCAGTCACACAGTCATTCAGACAGACAGACAGCCAGCCAGTCATTCAGTCAGTCATGCAGTCAGTCAGTCAATCAGTCAGCCAGTCAGACACGCCATCCAACCAGTCAGTCAGTCAGTCAGTCAGTCAGCCAGCCAGCCGTCCAGCCAGTCAGTCAGTTGGCTGGCTGTTTGGTTGGTTGCCAACTAGTTACTTGGTTAGTTGGTAACACAATCCTCACTCACAGGAGAAAAACAAAACAACACTTTTCACATGTTTTCAATTATCCAATGCCCAAATAATATACCTAATGGATTGGATAATGAGGCTCAGCTGTGGTTAGTCCCATATTTTCAAATTCTTCATGGTAGAAAGAGCCAATTTGGTAAACGCGACCTAATTTCTGTCTTATCTGTTTAACGAGCCAAACAATAATGGGCGTGATTAGCATTTTGAGTAAGGTATATGAAATGATGAAAATACAATATATTTCTAAGATTGGGCTCAGCGTGATAATAAACTCGCTTGAGCGTCGGACCAGTGGTGTGGGAAGCTTTCCTCTGTCTGCACTCACCATTTTGTTCTTCTCATGCATTGGTATCGATCTTCTGAACTTCTTCATACAATTCCGTGTCATTTTACCATGTTCTTCAGTAAGGCATACAACTAAATTTCTTATTGCCGCCTGAAGAAGAAAAAATAACTTGCTTTTATCCCAAAGGTAATATAAGTGTCTTACTTTTCCTAAATATAATTATATATTGAAGAGTAAATAAGTATGCTGACTCGTGGCTCTCTGAAGTAATCAGATATCATTTCAGTACCTAATATACAAGCGGATGAGGTCGAAATTTGCCAGTTACAATCTGCCAGGCTGTCGCCATTAATGTGACATGATTCTGGAGGTTTTAATCATCATTCGCAATGGAATACTACTCCTTTGACTTTCGACTTTTTTCTATCCACTTACTCCGAGAAAATACATAGGTTGTTTTCGTTCTTGGAACGTTGAGCTCTTGTATCCAGGGGGCGCACTTCATTACTTCGTTATTTATTATTGCTGTTATTTTGTTGTCGTTGTTATGTTAATACAAAAATTCTCATGTTTTCATTACTGCCTGAGTCGAGTCTACATGTAGCGCACGGAACAGTAGATTAGTTATATACACTGAACAGCGAAGTTGGCGAGTTCTACTCAACGGGCCACGGATAAACTGTGGTTACATTATACTAATAATATTTATGTAAACATGTGATTTTCATCACTTATATTGATATTGTCGCGCGCGGGTGACGCGCTCGCTAGAAAGTTTCGTTGTTGGCCTCCTACACTGGTTTCCTAGATGTGGAATCATTTTGCGGGGTCTTCCATACGAAACAAAATTAGATTAAGAACACAAATACTCAGGGATTACAACGCCGAAAATTCTGCTTCGATAGTCGTGTCGAAGGAATATCTGAAAACAAGGCATTTTGAAACATCTTAACTTTAAAAAGATTGAAGTTAATAAGGATTGAAGCTTACTAAAATGTTTCTTTTGGCAACTCCAAAGTAACTGCTAATAACCAAAAACTCTAGCCTAAACCGTAAAAGGAGGGATAATAAGAAAATATACTTTCTTTGCGTCCTTGCTACATTCATTTTCTTTTTCTTTCAACAAAGAAAGTGGATAGAGATGTATCAGAGCTCAATTGTTCAAAGCACGATTAAACTAACTTTGTGATAGCTTGCAATTTGATTCCAGTTTACTTAATGTTCAATAAAGATGCTGCCAGATGATTTTTGCCTTTAGGTTTTGACTTGAACTTAGATTATTCTTATTATTTACTTTTAAAAACATTCTACAACGAGCGAGAAGAAAGCTTCGTTTCACTACCAATATTATTCTCGCAAGCAACATAACCGGCCCTACCCTGAATACTTTTTAAGAGACCTAACGAATAAACTTGGAACGATCTTCTCCTGCTTTGTAAAAGTGACATTAAGAAATACTTTTTTAAGCCAAGCATTTGCGTCTGTTGGTGAAATCGTGAGTAAGGGCGCTCATTGAGATACGGTGTGTTTTCAAGCTGTGCAGACTTAATCAATTCTACTTCTTTTCTTTTTTTTTTGGGGGGGGGGGGGGGTGGGGTTTGGGTTTTCTCAGTTAGTATAAGAGCTCAATATCAAAAATTGGTGCTTTTATGTGGTGCCGTTTACTATCATTAATAAAGTGTTTCTAGTGTAAAGGAGGCATATCAAGAGTTTTTACTCTATTTTGTAAGGGTGAAAGAAATTTTCGAAGCAAAGAAAACCCAAAGTTTCTGTTTTGTTTAAAATTACGTTGCTCGTTTACCAAAACTTGAAATAAACCTCTTTGGCTAAGTACGGCTGCTTTTTTGAAGTTTTACCCTTGTAATGTGAAAAATAGTCAAATACAGATTTTCCTTTGCTTCCCATTGACAAAAAAAAGCATATCTTTCTTTTGGTGCTCGAGGGACATTTATTTTTTCAGGACGAAAGGTACTTGAGGTTTCTCTGTTTTTACCTGACCCCAAAACGTATAACTTACTCCTTTACATATCCGCTACACCTATTTCGAGAATTTCGCACACATAGATATTGATTATCATTCACTGAAAAAAAAAATCAAAAAATTATCTAGTGGAGTAAAAGGACCGACCGTTCCGTTTGGAAGTAGACCTTTTTCAGTGATTTCACAGGTGAATAGGGTTTACTTTTGAGAAAGGGAAAGGTTATCTGAAGAAATTGAGAACAAAACATCGAGCAGCTTACTTCCACACTCATTGGGTTATCCATTTCTGGTTCATCGTCAAACTCCAATACGCGGGATCTTCCTCTTCGTCATACTCTATTTCGTTTGGCTCATCTGCCTTGGAGGTCACCACCAGGAGGCCAAGGAGAATTCCAGCAAAGACGATCCTCATTTCCTTATGAAGTCAACACCAGGAAAGACAATCCCGACAAGCGATTTTGGTATTGCGCTGAACCTTTACAGGAGAATAGGTGTTAATTTGGGCGAACGCAAATAAATGAGAGCGTGAGACTACATCGGAAGACGAAACAATATTTTGTTTGCCCAGCTGTATGTGAGAAGTTTCCCATTAATTTGGAAAAATTCGTTTAATGAGCCAAAAGGAAGACAGCGAGAAGTTAATTATTTCGGTAACGTTTTATTTTATTTCAATAGAACGTCTCAACACCAAAAAATATGCTATAGACATATATTTTTAAGGAAATCAAGCATAGAAATAAAAGAACTCATGGGTTTTTGTTTTTACCGGTAAAAAGAATTAAAAATATCATGCAAATTGATCTACTTGTTCAACCTACATTGTAATTATGTTTAATTTTGAGATTGGTTGACTACAATAAGAAAATGCTGTGATAATGCTCATCATGAATGTTTCTTCCATTACTTCATGCTTGAGTTTTTAGGAGCCGATGAATCCTTACATTACATCATTTCTTAAAGGAATACTAGTTATGAGCTTATGGTGCATGACTTATTTAAGTAAACGTCCCATCATATACGAACCCAAACTGACATTTTAACTATTTTAATCAGATATCTGATTTAACATATTTTATTGTTTAATTATTGTTTTTTTTTACTACGAAACATTCTTCACTTGCGACTCAACCGATTCATTCACCGTGTATTACTAGATCTATTCGGTACGCTGATGTAATTTTATTTGAATGCTATTATAGCGCTTTATAAAGACAATTTCCGTTACAAGCCAAACCGATTGGAAAGACCAGCTGCTGTAACAGTCGGTAACACACGAGAAAACTACGGAAACTGTCGGACGTTTCCTATCATTTTAATGACTACTTCTCCTGGTCTTAATTAGATGTTTTATGCAACAGCCTGACAATGAAACATTTCTACTCTTATTACACAAGAAAAGATACTAGCTCCATTCAGAGATCTGATTGCTGTGTCCAAATTTGAAGACAGAAACTACTGAGTTAAGAGATTTCCTTACTGGTATCTTTGGGGGAATACTGTGCCCTACCGAAACGTCTTAGTATAATATTCACCAGATCTAAGCAAATACTACTACTACTACTACTACTACTACTACTACTACTACTACTACTACTACTACTACTACTACTACTACTACTACTACTACTACTACTAATAATAATAATAATAAAAAACAAAACAAAGCAAAACAAGAAAAGGAACAAACAACCAACCAAAGAAGGCTTCCAAGTTACAAATATTTTAGCAGTAAATCTTTGAGCTTCAATCAACCATCACAACTTATTCGTAGCCCCGTCCACACCTATCCGGATATTTTTGAATCCGCAACTTCTTCTTTCCGGATTCGCCTTCCGTCCACACGGCGAATCCGGCATGTAAATCCGCAAGTTTTTAAATCCGCACTCCCGAGTGGAAATCTTTGAATACGCAAAGAATTTGGAATCGTTTGGACGGTCGAATCCGGATATTTTCAAATCGGCCAAACTCGTACGCCTAATGGCGTATGCTCCGTTGACAACAGTCACAAAGGAGCCCTGGATTCTAGAACGAATCCGGATACGTGTGGAAGGCAAATTCGATTTGAATAAATTATGTGTGGACGTGAAAATTTTCGAATCCACAAAGAAAAATTGCGGATTTCAAAATATCCGGATACGTGTCGATGGGGCCTTAACTCTAGCGCGCGAGACTAATTGTTAAATATCACAAATAATAATTCGGGAAAACATTGGTAATTATTCAGATTATTCATTGTGGTAGGTATAATAGAGGGTTTTCATTCACGTGACTATCGACCATATTGGTTCAATGAAACAAAAGAAAATATTGGCATAAAAATAGAATTCAATTCACAGAGGTTTAGTTTGGAACACCAACATGGCCGCCGTTTCTTTGTTTTGGAACATCAACATGGCCGCCGTGACGTCATGTGAAACACTCTATAAGGAAAATGCGTTATCATTTGTCTCACACGATCTTGATTGGTGGGATCGATAGCGACCTAAGGACACTATCAGTACGTCCAAACAAGATGGGGCGGTCTACAGGATTCTCTGGAGTGCGGCAGACTCTACATCGAAGAATCAGGAAGATCGATGCAGGGAAAAATCAAGGAGCACCACAGAGATATTTAAATCGCCGTAGGACAACCTCCACTGTCGTTTTGAGCATCTTTTATTACTGTCTTCGACGCATAGCCCGCTTTGAAGCAAAACTAGGATTATCGATCGAGACTCTGGCTGTTACACCTGCAGGGTCAAGGAAACCATTTACTTAATATTTCACACTGAAAACGGAACCGATATCCAGAAGCACGGATACTTACAATCAAAAAATACAACGGGGGATCTGTACATCAGCGGACCATAGAGGAAACAGTTTCTTGACCAAATAATGAGGATCAAAGTGCACCATTCAAACCAGCAACCGTGATACAAACGGTGACGCGTAACCAGTCGTCGTCATCGCCTGATGAAGACTAGCCATAATCCGTCCAAACGTCTCGAGTGGCTACATTGTGAGACTAACGATGAGACATTTTATTAATATAGTTTTGCGGTGGCAGTTTTGTGTTTATTATTATTATTATTATTATTATTATTATTACTATAAATAAACAGGAGAGAAAGTGCACAGTATTGATATTGCCGTACCAACGGATAAAAGAATTGTTGAAAAGGAGAAAGTTGAAAAGTATCAGGATCTTAAAAGAGAAATTGCAAGAATGTGGAACATGAGAACTGTGCAGGTGGTACCAATTGTTGTAGGATCATTGGGAAGTGTAACAAAAAACTTGGACAAGTGGTTGGGAAAGTTGAATGGCAAAATTAGTCTTTCATTACCCCAGAAAACTACGTTACTGGGAACGGCAAGGACTTTGAGAAAGGTTTTAGAGCTCTAGAGTAAGGAGAAAACTCTAAGGGACCTTTGGTCATGGGCTATGACCCGCTCCCTTTGGAAGCAAATCGGAAAAATATCATCCAGTTCACAAAGCTGATAATAATTTTTTTTAATTATGGCATAATAATAATAATAATAATAATAATAATAATAATAATAATAATAATACTCAATTATTACAATAATATAATAATAATAATAATAATAATAATAATAATACTCAATTAATAATAATAATAATAATAATAATAATAATAATAACAAGGAGTACAAGGATAAGGTTGACCGTTATAAAGATCTAGCCATAGAACTCTCCAGATTGTCGCATAAGCGGGTATGATGATTAACCCAATCATCGTAGGATCGCTGGGGTGCATGAAAAAGGCCCTTAAAGACCTAGCCATTGAGACCGATTGTCGTAGTAACAGCCTGCAAGAGACAGCAGTCCTGGCTTCCGCATACCTCTTGCCAAGATTCCTATTTTACTGGCTTAGAATGGTTGTGCTCAGCCTAGTGGATTTACCAGCCAGTGCAGCATTGAAGAGCCTCTAAAGTGCTTTACATTTCTCTGTACGTTTTTTCTGTAAACGAGTGTAGTATTTAGACTGTTAATAACAGCTTCATTTCGTAAAAAAGAAAAAAATTCGTTACTTATGAAATAAAGCTCTTAAAAATAAAAACCAAAGTGCGTCTTTCTGGAATTGTGGTTAATTGACCTTGATGTCGGAGCTCTTTTTTTTGTACGGTTTTCTAAGGTTTTGGAATATTGGGACTGACAGGGAAACAGTAATTTAATAACTTAATTCTATGTTCCCCTTTGTTGTCATCATTTTATGCGGATACAAATTAAACAGTTTTGAAGCTCAAAGTTTTAATGTAGTATTTTTAGTACTGCTGAAGTTACAGTGGTAAACGGTTTTATGAAAATTTTTCTACAATAAAGTAAACCTTCGTTTGTTCTAGAGTAGTTTTCAATTGAGCGCCGAAATAAATTCGCGTTTGCTTTGGCTTTGCTTAGCTTCGCTCTCTGATTGGTTGACGGCAAAACTCGCACCACAGTGAGAAGCAAATTCAAAACCAATCGCGACCTGCACGCACACATTTTTCCGCGCTTGGCGCCATCTACTGTATTTAATTGCTTCGATTTATGATTGGCTCATTGCACTGTAGACGTCCGTTGTGATTGGCTGGAGTAATTGCTTTGATTTTGGTTTTATGACACTCAATTGAAAATCGCTCAGAGTGCGAATCATCAAAGGCCATCCTCGATCCCAGTAAGACAGGTGTTGAACTCCACAAAGCATTGCCAAAATTCATTCTCTGTCGGTAGGTTGGTGCATCCTTTGAAACTTTCCACAGCACAGTACTCAACCTACAAACAGACAAGAAAGATGACGTTTTAAAAGAAGTTAGATTGTGACTTTGAATAAGGTAGGTAGGTAGGTAGGTAGGTAGGGTAGTGAACTGAGGTTTCAATCCCGCAGCACATTCATTTATGCTTGCTGACGGGTGATGTCCTGAGAAATAGGGTGACAGTTCATAAACAGCAAATTAGAGACCCGCACACACGTATGCTAGGAGTCAGCAAGCATATTGATGAATGTGCTGCGGGATTGAAGCCTCAGTTCACTATCTTTCCGTTTTATAAGATTCTCAGCCCCTCAGAAGGCATGAGAAAAAACAAAGAGAGGTTTTTTTATTTGGAAGTATAAACCCGTTCTTAATGATTTGAAATTACGCTAATTGCTCGCGCGCGCTTAGAATTACAATAGCCATTATAATTGTAATTACAATTACATCTGTGATGCACTTTGCTATGCCTGAAGAGCCGCAACAGCGGTGAAACGCGTAACGCAGAAGCAGAGTAACAGAAGACTTTCGTTTTTCATTGTTTATATATATATATAATTTGCACAATGGAGAATGGACTTCCGTTTATATATATATATATATATATATATATATATATATATATATATATATATATATATATATATATGGAAAAAAAAAAAAACAAATAAACTACAAGTTCATCCCTACAAGCCTGTTTCGTGGTCGCCCACTCATCAGGGAATTTCGTGTGGGCGACCATCAGAGGGCGACCACGAAACAGGCTTGTAGGGATGAACTTGTAGTTTATTTGTTTTTTTCTTCCATATATCCTTCGCTCTACTTCTATGTATTGAGCACTGTTTTACGAAAATCAAGCTTCACACTGCGTCTTGGGTTTGCCTAACTGTCTGGAATTCTCCCAACCCCCCTCGTGTTTATATGAGACTATGTAAACGCGGAAAAAGTCCTCCATTGCATATATATATATATATATATATATATATATATATATATATATATGTATGTATGTATGTATGTATGTATGTATGTATGTATGTATGTATGTATGTATGTATGTATGTATGTATGTATGTATGTATGTATGTATGTATATATATATATAGATAAATAAGTGATAAGGACAGTGGGGCGAACTTCTAGCCGGACGGATGTAATAACGTTTCGGCTGTCCAGCCTTCTTCAGATTAAAAAGTTTAAAAACTAAGAACTAAAAACTATTTACAATGGTTGTGCTAGTCTGAGGTCCTAGCTTATATAAGTCAGGTGATTAACAAATACAAAAAAGGTGAGTGACAGAAGTTATGTAATCGATCCAACGTAACAAATTCCCTGCAAGGGGCCTCTGAACAATCGTGATTAGTGTCATAACAAATTCCCAAGGCAGGGCCCTTAAACAATGTAATAAGTTCCCTACTGAGGGCCCCTGAATGGCAAATTCAAACAAAAATAACAGAATCCCCCAACGGAGCCCCTGAACGCAAAAGGAATTACATAACCTCTGAAACTATTTATAACAAAATAAGGAATACAAAAGGAACTGGACAAGAAGCAATTCATTAACCAAGCAAGGACATGTGAAATGGACAAGTCATTTGTTGTAATTAATGCGATTTTTAGAGCGAAATTCACACCTCTTGTTAAGGCCATGTGGGATAAGCGTGAATAATTGTTAAATATATATATATATAACAAATAAAAAAAGCCTTAACCGTGCTTTGTTCTGTTATAAGGCACGCAAAGAAGTGCTTTTAACTACTTCTTGAGTGCTCTTATCACTTCCTTGAGTGCCTTATAACAGAACAAAGCACGGTTCAGGCTTTTTTATTTGTTTTATAACAATAAATTCGTTTCAATTTGTGAGAAAAGCGAGCAAATTTTATTCTCAGCTTGCGCGCGCGGAATTGCGTCAGTGATCGTACATGTTGCGTCAACACTGCGTCTTGTTGTAAAAATTCTTTTTAACGGGCGGTTAAAACTGTTCAGGTAAAACAGGCAGCAATTAGAATTCATGTCGTCTGTTTTATTTTATGACTGAATTATTTTGATAGACAAGTTTATTTTTTGAGCTGTGAAAAACGCGCCGACAAATGGCGTCATCCGCGTGCTATGTACTCTCATAAGGCACGCTCGATTTCAATGAAAAGATGCGCGAGCTATATTATAAATATATATGATCAATTAATGACTAACTATATCAATCAATAAATAATAAATAAATAAATAAATAAATAAATAAATAAATAAATGAATAAATAAATAAATAAATAAATAAATAAACAATCCCAAATCTTAAAATTATTACAGTGAATCACAGCAAACAGCACATAACAAATGCAGCTTCCTCACAGTATTTCCGAATTCCTTAACAGTTGTCGCCGGACACAATTCATAAGAAACACTTGTTTCTCGCGCATTCTCGAAGATCAGAGAATGCATGTGTATGCGCCGCGTCAGTAACAGCATCAGGCGAAATCCGCTGATAAGGCTACGAAATCCGGTAGACGTCGGCTCACCTGTTCTGCGTCTCTTTCTTGGGCACCAAGCAGCAACTGTTTAAGTCGGCTGATACATCTCTCGTCCATGACTCCATTATTTTCTTGTAAGCAATTCAAGATACCCTTGACAGCTTGCTAAAGAAAACAAATAAATCATTTTATTAATTATTACGTTTAATTTCAATGTTCGTTCAAGTGGTTACCTTTCTCAATAGGCCATTTCCGAATTACCTTTGGCCTCTTTTTCGAAGCGAGGCCTGGTGCACAACCATTCGTATGATAATGAGTTTAATTTGCATGTGAATGATAATAATTTGCATATTAAAAGATGAGCACCAAGACTCGCTTTAAAAAAAGAGGCCAAAAGTTATTCGGAAATGGCCTATTGACCAGTGTAATCAGTCATTTAACGCCTTAGATACGGAAAGGTTCCAAAAACATAAAGGCAGATTTAGACGATGAGATTTTTGGTTTCGGCTGTCGCATTGCGATAAGCTTACGCCACCACTGCATCGCGAATCGTTTTGTCTAAATCAGACCTACGACATAGCGTAGCGTTTCAAGACTTGTTTTAAGGCAGGACTATTAAAGATGACACAAATTGTATGGAACACTCGTCGTTCAACATTGCCTACACCCATGACTGTCGCCAGGTTAAGAAACAAACAAACAATTAAAATTCAAACAAACCAAAACTAAAACGCTACAGCAGTTTTAGTCTTGCGTCATCTGTCTGATCTTTAACGCTAGTCGCATAAAACGAACAAAAAAAAAAAAAAAAAAAAAAGAAAAAGAAAAAAGGACAAAACAAAACTAAAGTAAACCAGAAACATGTGAACAAAGGCAATTTCCGCATAGCAAAAATACCCCTTATAGTGCCACTATAATCAAATTCTTGCCTTTGAAGTTTTAGGTTTATCACATAGAATTGTAGGAATGATTAGAAACGCTGTTTACTGTTTGCAAATATCTGCATTGGTTCCGGAAATATTTAAATTTGAAAAACTGTGCAAAATATGCAAATGAGATGACTGAGACGTCATAGTCTCAACCCAATATATTCATCAAGTATACAAATAGAGCTATCTCGGTCAATTTCCAGCAGAGACCATTGAAACGTGGTAGGCTAACGGTTCTAGAGGCAACACACCTACGGCTATAAAAATATTCGGTTTCCATGGCCACTCACTCTTTTCCAGCCCCCAACCTAATTTCAATATTTTAGTGATTTTCAGCTCGAAAAACATTTAAGAAGGCCGCGAACTCGACCTGACACATTTATATGGTTGCTGGATCATGCAGATGAGGCACCACTGGCAAACATCAAAATAGAACACCAAAGGCGGCCAGCAAAGCCCTTAATATCAGGGAGAGCTGGAACCCAGTATGTTGCCATAAAACAAACAAGCTCATATGGTGGAGCAAATCTGGTAGAATCTTACTGAAAAGAATCAGTCATTTCTTTCTTCAACTTATTTGATCAAAATTGGGTTGAGATTAGACGCCATCACTTGGCTAAATTGCATATTTTATAAACTTGAATATCTATTTCATTTTATTTATTTTATTTTATTAGCTTCGCCAACTTAATATTAAATATACACAAACAAAACAAAGATATAGTCGGTACAAAACAGGCAGGGACACCGCAACAGCTTACGCCAATTACTGCGGGCCCGGAACACACAAAATTGAAATAAAAATTACAATAAAAATTAATGTGTAGCAGCAGTCAGATTACGGGCTTTGTTGAAACCTGTACAGATGGACTTGAATGAGCGAGGATCTTCAGGGTCATATGATTTTCAGAGTGATTGCTTATAGTAACTGAGTAGGTGTGCTTTGAATGAACTGAGAGAAATGGTTACAGAAAGACCAATGTCGACAGCTAGAGCGTTCCATATTCTCACTGTGAGGATGAAAAAAGACCTCTGATATGTTGTTGTTTTGCACTTTCTGGGAACAAATAAAGTTACATTTGTGTTGCTACTGGATCTAGTTGCTCTTGAGAGGACGCGTCTAGTGGGGATTACAGTAGGACCAAAAGGAGATATTTGTTCTTGTTCTCGTACAGACTACTTGCCTATATTTTATATTGGCTTAATTAAATAGGAAAGATGTGAATTTCTCACGTAGATTAAGGACTGGTTCTAAACTATCCGTGCTATTTAATGCACATTGAAACTTCCTACCAGCGATTCCCACTATTTGCGACCTATGTAGCTCCAATTTCATTTCATTTGCTCAAATTAGCTATTCCTTTAGACGGTTTTATTGCCGCATCATGACAAAGTTGCTAGGCATCTTCAAAGGGCATAACCAGGATTTTTCCACAGGCACGTAAAATTTTCCAAATCCATTCCCACCTCCAAGTCCCAAGTGTTTTTCACGTGCCTTGTAAGGGTAAGCGTTCTTACTTGATATGGAATGACAACCAAGTCGTAAAATTCTTTGTTGCTTTTTTGAATGAATTGAAGTACTTCGATTGCTTATAAATTAATTGAGCTAACAAGGTGTGTCTCATGCAGATTTGTATTCACAAATGAGTGATTTTTTACCAGTGCGTGCCATATTGTTTCTCCCGGCATTATTATATTTTTAAAGACACCTACATAGACTGGCGTAATTGAGCCTTAGTTAGATAATGTTTCACTTAGGTTCGCCATTCTCAGAAATCTACAGGAAAAAACAACAACATCAACAATCAAAATGTGTACATATCTACATTTGCATGAGCAATAATTGAGATCCTGAGGCTATGTAAAATTTAACTGTGGATAGATTTCATAGAAGTTGTAATTGTTTTGCGTTGCAGGCACGGAGCTAATAATCTTCCGTCTTTCTTTCCAGCAAACTCAGAGATGACTTTAGTAAAGTCGTTCTCCTTATGTTTGTGAACAAGCATCATGGATAGCTTGGACAACGTCGCACCCGACGTAACACTTTGAAGTTGTGTCTTGAGCCTCTTCATGCTCCTAAAACTTCGTTCGGTTTCTTGACCTTGCTCTGTCATTTTTTCAGTGCCGATGACAAAGTAATAATATTGTAATTGATCTTTTGGGCCATGGCAAGCCTAGGAAATCAAGAGCCTCCTGCGAAGAGAGGTCGATTCAAGGCTATAAAACGAGGTGACCACGTCGCGATCACTCTTTCTAATGCATCTCGCTTGCTTTCTGCTGGCTATTTCCAGCATGTTTTGGACCATTCGGTCCACCAATGAATCATGTGGAAACCGACATTCGTGTGTGGAAAAACACCGTCCCTTGTTTTATCGACAACATTCCAAAGAAACATGCGGAGTTCAATTTAGGGCCTGTTTATATGGTCTCGGGTACCCGAGACAACCCTCCCCCGAGTTACCCTGGGCGAGCTATTTTTCCATTTATTGCTTTGAAAAGTTCTACCAACCGTTTACATGAGATGGGCGAGACAACTCGGGTGGGCGAGACAACTCGGGTAGGCGAGTTGTCTCGCCTCGGCAGGTAGGGTAACCCTGGCAAGCGGGACAACTTTTTCTCATGTAAACACTTTGTCTCGCCTACCCGGGACGAGACGGCCGAAAATTAAATATGCGCGTATGCGAAAAAAGTTATTTCGGTCAAATTTTTGAGTTAAAAAACGCAAATTTATTTCAAGGAATTACATTTTAAAAGCCAGCATTACCCACAGTGATCAGATAGAGTGGGGAAGAAACTGATTCGGAGCTAAGTACGAAGCTAAGTTATGTGACACGTTATAAACTTCGAATTGGCTGATGGCTCAATGGTCCTTTTATAAAAAGAAGTATCGAAGCAAAAATGAACCTAGGAAGGAAATTTTCAATCAATATTAACGATATTCAATCAAAGAGCGACCAAATACAAAGAAAGAAAGAAAGGCAAATGGGGATATGTAAGTTTGAGACGTGCTATGAATAACTAAGTAGGGTCAACTTTGTCTCGGTCACGTAATTCTCATATAAACGCTCCGTAAAGTTGTCTCGGGGAGGAGGGTTGTCTCGGGTACCCGAGACCATATTAACGGGCCCTTATTTATTGCTTTTTCAGTCATTGCTAGTTGTTAATTAATTTTATGCCTTTTTTTCCATTTTTTTAGTTTCGACTTTTCAAGTACGTACGCCTGTGCCTAAGTTCAGGTAGCTAGGACCATGATTCAAAACTTGTCAACGAGGGAACGCCTTTAGTAGTCAAGGAGCAAATGTCAGAATTTAAGGTCCCGTGGGAAATTTATGTTGAAAGCAAGCCACTGGTCTAGAAATGTTCATTGGGACCTAGTAGACATGACAAGTTTTGGTGGCAACTTTGCAACTTGCTAAGACGGGATTTATGAGGGTTGCAATTTCTGACCTATGGAGGGCAGCATGGAAACGAGGCTGCTATAGAAAATCCTTTATATCTTCCGTAAACATACACCTTTACTTACTAAACTTGCCCACAAGACATAATTCGCTGCTCTTAATTGATTTTTGGTAAATGTTTATTTAAGTGACGGGCACGTGACCTTGTAGCATGGAAACGAGGTTAGAATATAAAACTCCTTATAATTTTCATGTACATACTCTTAGTTGTTTTAAGTAGATTTTAATTAAAATAATAATCATGTGACCCGATGAACATGGAAACGAGGCTGTGAGAAAGAACTTCTCCAAGTCAAATAAATTTCTCGCATAAGCTAGAACAAATCCATGATTGCTACAAAATTGGAGATTTAAAGCCAGTAACAAGCATTCATGATAGACACACCAAATTTATTTGTCATCAGCAAGAAGGTAAAAGCGGTTTTGCAGCTGAAGCAACGCCGTTCCATGAAGTGAAAGTAATAAGCAAAGGACCGCCAACGATAATGCTGTAAAACGTAGGATCTACAAGAGATCTAATCAGCCAAAAAATAAATCGAATATACATGTAACAAGCAAGGCTGATACTACGTGAAAAAAGTTGACTTTGCGAGACACCAACATGACCGAGACTCGATAAAGTAGGGCTGCAGCCATGGACAGCTGTTTCGTCTTTATTGGGACTCATCGGCATGGTGTAGCAGATTTAAAAGACGCCAGCTCAATGCGAGCGCCAATAAATTGCACAATGAACCCGTTCACGATATCAAGTTCCGTACCTTGGACTCACTTGCCATCCGATCCACGCGTTGCCACACCACGTATCCTGGATAGCAAGGAATCCAAGTGTCACGATGGCGTCTCGCAAAGAAAAATGTAGATTGGCCAATACCAATCTTAACATTAAAACACATGGACAAAACCATGCTAAAAATTACACAGCATATCGGATCTTTAATATTCGATGTATATTCGATTTATTTTTTGGCTGATTAGATCTCTTGTAGATCCTACGTTTTACAGCATTATCGTTGGCGGTCCTTTGCTTATTACTTTCACTTCACTGTATTTTTTGGACCGTAGGTCTTTATAGATCCGATATGCTGTGTAATTTTTAGCATGGTTTTGTTCATGTGTTTTAATGTTAAGATTGGTATTGGCCAATCTACATTTTTCTTTGCGAGACGCCATCGTGACACTTGGATTCCTTGCTATCCGGGATACGTGGTGTGGCAACGCGTGGATCGGATGGCAAGTGAGTCCAAGGTACGGAACTTGATATCGTGAACGGGTTCATTGTGCAATTTATTGGCGCTCGCATTGAGCTGGCGTCTTTTAAATCTGCTACACCATGCCGATGAGTCCCAATAAGTACGAAACAGCTGTCCATGGTTGCAGCCCTACTTTATCGAGTCTCGGTCATGTTGGTGTCTCGCAAAGTCAACTTTTTTCACGTAGTATCAGCCTTGCTTGTTACATGTATGTTCCATGAAGGTATCTGGAGAACTGGTTGGTATCATACTGCGCTAAAGCGTGGGAACGAACTTTTACCTGATTTCTCCTGAGTTTCAACCTGAGACAAAACTAGTTGGGACAGATTAGAAAAACACCTACCTTTTTGTGACATTGTGGCTAAAATAAAAGCCCTCAATAAATGATCATGAATTGCTGTTATGTCTCCTATCTTCTAATGCTATTTTGAGTAAAACAAGAATTCTATGCATCGGGTTTTAGAGAAAAAAATAACATGGAACAGGGATTGGGGAAGAAGGCGACTTTGTTCTGGTTTGATGACATTGCAGTATCGCGACGCGAAATGTGTCGCAAGAGTTTTGTCCTAAGTTGTAGCTAGCTGCAGAAGTAATAATAATAATAATAATAATAATAATAATAATAATTTAGAACTTATATAGCGCATTTTCCATGTGTATATGATCAAATGCACTTTACAAGGAGATGAAAATGGAATTTGGGAATGTTGGTTTTGTGGAGAGGGTAAAACCGGAGAACCCGGAGAAAAGCCTCTCGGAGCAGAGAAGAGAACCAACAACAAACTCAACAGACATATGACGTCGAGTCCGGGAATCGAACCCGGGACACATTGGTGGAAGGCGAGTGCTCTCACCACTGCGCCATCCCTGTAAGTAAAGTAAATTCTATGGTGGGTCAACCTCTGGAAACTCCAGAACAGCAGCATAACCTTTCTTCTTAAACTACTATTTTAGCACCCGAGAAGAAAGGTGTACATGTATTGCCAGGTAACGATTAAGAAGTTTACAAATTCTTTCTCAAAAGCGATGCTCCGAATACTGAACTCTATAATCTGGTCACCGAAGTGGTCATATCAACAGAGTGAAATTAAGGCAGAAAACTATTCCACACGTTTGCAGATGAACAGCGCAAATCAGGGAATGTGAGCCTTTTATTGACCATGAAGAAGCGTATTCTCCAAATCTGGAAAAGCAGTGACAACGTCATAAAGGTGAAAACAGCAGACAAACTCGTGGAGCTCAAGTAGGACAGGTCTTTTTTTTTTTGCTTTCGTGTGTTGGTTTGCAAGAGCAAACCAGACGTAGAAATATCAAGGAACTAGTTGGCCTTTAAGAGTTCTCGATAGTCTCAAGGTCTCTGTTTGCTACCGACGGTATCTAGCGAACTGATCATGCAAGAGTGTCCTTATGCGCCTTTTGGAACAGTTCAAGGAGGAATCTAGTGGTGTTATGTTTTATCATAAATGTTGTGTTGCTGCGTGGAAATAAAGAAAACCTTGAAACTTTGAAACGTCAGATAACCGATAACGAGAATGCCGATGTACAAGTCAAAGTCACAGTAATTGATGCAATGGCTGTAGTGCAGTGATTAGACAAACCTGAATGGATCAAGACTTACAAACACCTGGCAGATCTTCTCTTCAGCAAGTATAATAGCGCCCAGGAAATTCGTTTAATCTTTGTCAGAAACAATGTGTCATCGGCGCTGAAAAGGACCACACAAGCCAGATGACAAGAATCCGAAGACCCTCTATTGGTCATTAAGTGCCGTTGAAGAAACAACTCTGGCATATGAAGACCAAGGCAGAGCTAATCACCTCTCTGGCAAAGAAGGTGAATGAGGCTGTTAGAAGGCAGATAGTAGTGGCAATGAGAACAGAATGCGCGGCGACGCAGAAAGACGTGGGATATCTTCAAAGCGGCCATGAAGCGCGTTAGATCATATATTCATGAATTTCGCGCTATAGAAATTATAAAATTATTATTGTTAAGAAGAAGTCGATTTGAAGATGATACTGCATGCCCTCAATGCTATTGGGGATGATGCCACGAACTTGTCCTTTCATTCACCAGACAGCGATATCCTTGTACTAGCAATAAGATGGTATCCATAGATGTGTTCCAGTAACTCATTTGTCACTGGAAGGGGCGCATATCGAGCGTAAGTTACAGCCAATCGTGGAAGCCCTCAGCCCTACCAAGACAGCGCGCTGCGCTGGAGTTTCAGGAAGCCGACGATTCCATCCTGTGTACCCCTGGTAATCTTGGTCGAAAGGAACAGCCCGATGGCGACATCAAAGGTGGAACTCAAAGGTTTGTCTGCCAACTTTATCTACCAAAGACAGACCAAACAACTCGTATAAGAGCTCAGGTGGTTCCTCCTTAGAAAGACGCAAGCGGAGTCTAACCAACATAAGCTCCACTGCACCAAGCTATACTGCACCTTCATTTTCATTTTATTTCATTTTTTCATTTTTGATGGTTTGAACAAAGGATGCTGTACCAAAACCCGTCTGCCGTTACCGAGGGATTATGGACGGGCAATGGAGAACGAGGGGTAGACACGTGTAACGACAACTCCCGGTACCGGCTCCAGGGACTAAGAGACTCTCGATTCGCTTCGGTTTGATGCCGGATTTTATTTGATTGATCCACGTCTCTTGTTATGTGAAGGTGCTCAAATAAGAGACGCTTGTTCAATCGATGC
>JAEMWC010000150.1:885000-907500 GCA_016490735.1 Pachyseris speciosa | reverse complement strand
ACTGGTAATTTCATCATTTTGTAGCATTTTATGGATTTCCTCATTTAATCAGAAAGGCCTTACATACGTATTCTTAACTTATTCAGCATTTGTTTAATGTTTTAGTAGCCGTTTAATACAGAGTAACCACGTGCACTTCTTCTAATTATCTATAAAAAATGGGTGAAGTTGCTTCATACGGCATGAAGCAACATCTCCCATTTTTTGAAATGGTAGGCTGGTTTATTTCTTTCCGTAGCTATGTGGAACACAATCATAAATGCGCTTTTCTCTGGCAGTTAACCCTTCAAAGAAGGCACATCATACTGGAATTTCTGAGAAAAAAGATATAATAAGGAACTTACCAAACAATAAAATGTGATAAATTAAGATAGAATCGTCTTGGATGTCAAATGTCCCGATTATGGGGAGATTCCATGTAATATGGACCTTCTTGTAGTATATTTCTTACTCTTTTGACATGTTCAACGTTGTCGGTTTTAAGCTTAATAAAGGTGCTATCGGCTGGAAAAAAAATCTTTAGATTCTCATATCTGGATAGATAATACTGAGGGGTGTTAGGGTTTTTGGTCGTCACCAAACAGCTATGGGATAAACATGGTGTTGGGGTGACGCATACTGATGCATTTTTACAGCGCCATTTCTATCAATCTTGTCAAATTCATTACAGAAACGCGCCCATTGATAATTGTCGATCGTGAAAATGCAAATGACTGAAGAAGTTAACAGAGAGCATGCGTAACTTAATGCAGAAATGTCAATCATACAGTTAATCGAGAAATCTACCGTGCATGTTGCATTGTTCTTGCCCAGACGAGTGAGACGAGGTGGTAAGAAACAAAAACAATAGAAAGCTTACCTTAATTACTCTTTATTGTTACAAAGTCGCTCGGTTGTAACATTTAATTTCCGCTCTTAATCTGCCGACAAGCGAGGAAAGTCGACGTCTCCTGACTGCGTTTCTTGCTCAGCCGCTTCGCGGCTTATAAAGAACTCATTCCGCTCGCTAAGAAACTCCTTGCAGATTTGGCTTTCAACATTTTTCAACACCCTGAATATGAGCAAATCTTCTAGAATTCAGAATTGATATGTCTTAATTTAGCTTAAGGATTCATAACAACTTAAAATTTGAAATCGCTTGAAAGGGAAGCGACATTTTGTTGGTTGGCAATACAAAACGCTGAATCAATATGCCGAAATTAAATCTACTCTCGAAGCTTTTGCTGCGATAAATTAAACCACGCGCTTTCTCGTCGATTGATCGATTTTGAAAGATCCTATCCACAGGGCGAAAAGCATGACATCAAACTTGTTCCACAACAAAACTGTTTTTCGAGGAGACTGAACAAGTAAGCACGTAGCGGTTTGTTCCACGAGACGGACAACTCTTCGATTGTTTGTCGTGCTTCAGTCACGATAAAATTCGCTTCATTTCGCATATTAAGTAGTTCACGCTCTGAAGCTTTTGCCGATGAAACCTGCATTTTGATACTTCAAAACAATGCTTAATCCTCCTATTGTATCTGTATTGTCTGCTAAAAGGTGTCAGGAAACAAATTAGAAATTCTTAGCTCACAGTTCTAAAGGCACCGAAAGATGGCGGCGGTCTTTAAAACCTTGTTTGAGGCCGCAAAGCCTAATGGGTACCCCACTTTTCACGGGCGACAATTTTCAATGGGCGCGTTTCTGTAATGTGAAAAACTAGTGTTCCCTCTTGTGCCTCTATATTCTCGTCACTATTACCCTTTGCTGGAGCCGCGCAGGGGAAGGGGTGGGGAAAAGAATCGAAGTTACTTCTCTGTTTAACGTTTTACCAAAAACTGATTATGATGAACGCATCGCGCGCTGAGCGCTGTTTATTTTGGTGCCCTCAGACTAAAGATAGCGGCCGAATTAAGCGTGAACACAACAAGTCTCCTTTTAATTGCTTCCGTGACGACTCACATGCGTTACCCTGTCACTCATTCGGTCAGAGGCCTATCTAGGTACATCATGTCACTACATCTTCTTTGTCTAACAGTTTGCAATGTCCTCAAGGAATAAATGCTAGTAATTTTCAATGTATCTTTGAGGTTTTTTAAGAGCTACCCGGGGTCTCAAACGAGTGAACCACGCTTCATCCTGTGAGGGATTATTCACTGCAGGGTGGTCTTACGGAACATGCAGGTAACTGGATGCTTCCTTGCTTGCTCCGAATACTGAAGTAAGGTCTGGTATCGAAGCGCTTGTTGGAGTTGGCTGAAAGGTCTCATGGCACCAGTGCTGTTGTATGACCGAAGGGCTGTCCTCGTGTCATTCCCCAATTTCTCCTCACCGGCCCATTTGGAGTCTTGGGGCTTCCTGTTGCCTAACTACGGTTCAAGTCTAGGATCCAGACGCGTCTACCAGGTGACAGCTAAGCTCCTTTCTCTATTCTGTTTTTATGGTCATAGTTGAGTCTCATTTTAGCACGGTACTCATTTTCCTTTTTCCTGATGTGATCCAAGTCAGGGATTGGGACGAGTATTCACAGTGAAAGGACGTTATCTTTTGAGCTCTGCGAATTTTATACGAATTTTGAAAATTTTCTTGTTAACAAATGGCTTAAAAGACGTCCGTACGTCAAGGTACAATGGGTGAAAGCGAGGGGAACGATGACATAGGTCGTAAACGAAATAGAACTACAACAGGCTCCTAAACAGATGAAGATGTTTCGAACATCACGGCGGAGACGCTTGCTGAAATTAACTGCAAATTGGATCTCGCTTTAGCTCAAGTAAACGAAATTGAAGAGATCAGAGAAAAGCAGCATTAGTTGGAAAAAGAAAATGATTCTTTAAGAGAAAGCTTAGAGTTTGCTCTCAAATCAGTTGAAGAACTAACTGAACAAACAAAAATTCAGAGGAGAACAATGTCCGAGCTTACTGAAGATGTCCGCCATTTAACTCAAACTGTCACCTTTGAGAGGGAGCGTGCTATAGAATTGGAAAGCCACAGTAGAAGAAGCAATCTCATCTTTTACAACATTCCTGAAGAAGCGAAAGAATCGACCTCTAAAACAGAAGATTTGATCTTCACCTTTTTGGAGGAAAAATTAAGAGGCAGTCCCGCTAAAAGCGGTCCTCTCGAGTTGGCGACCAAAAAAAGTTTTCCTTTATTTTTTGACCATGAAAAGGGTTTGGTACACATGTTTAAAAAATGCTGTAATTATTTTCCAATTCTTTATTTTTGCGCCGCCACAGGCCCAAATTGAATTTTGGCTCACCTGCCCGAACTGACAGCGATCGAAAGTGTAAATTTGACAGATTTTGTCAAGCGCGCTCTGACTGCAAAAATCTAGCTCACTGAATTCTATTTTGCTACAAGTTACAAGGTGTATTCAGTTAGTTCACAGACAAAATGTAGAAACTTACAAGAAAATCTTACGCATTCCAGCGTGATTAAAAGACACCCTTCTCTTGAGCCTTAATTTGCATATCGAAAACTAACCAAATGGAAGGAAAGAAATCTCAAAAGTTTGGTCTAAATCGTGATAAAATACCACATCAGAGCAAAGTCTATACTCCAATGAATTGGTATATCGCTTCAAACCGGCGGGTATCACCTTAGCTTCCACACACTACGAGCTCAAAATTGACGAAAATCCATGTGTTTACATAATTATCGTTGGTGTCAAAGTCATTTGCATAATTCTAAAAATCGGCGAAAAGATATTTTTTTCCCATTAAGATTCTTTTACTGGCCTTCTAAACAATGAGCCTTAACTTCCTTTAATGATTGCATGCAATAGAAATCTTGTGTTGTGGTAAAAAGCTGCATAAACGTAATCAGTCTTTATGGCTTGCGAGACCCACAAACTAAACATTGGCGGTTGTAAGTAGTCCATTGAATAAATTTCGTTAATTCACGTTGTGAACCACGAGATGGAAAATATCAAATTCTAAAGTTAAATTTTTGCAATTTGGTAATTGTAGATATTATATGCATCTTGAGGGGACACACAAACATAAAATACATTATGCTAATAAGTTTGAAACTACTATTACTACTACTACAGTCGAGGGTGTTAGCCAACACCGACTCGAGAATCACGGATGGCTGCTCTCCACAGGTCGCTGTTGATCATAAGGGCGCGAATCTCGCCAGTGTTACTGAGTCCAATATCTCTTCTAAGGGTGTCTATGTAAGTGGTTGCTGGTCTTCCCCTGCTGCGAATACCGTGTTTCGGTTCCCAGAGGATGAGATTTGATGCAACCAGCTCAGGGTGGCGGACACAATGACCAGCGAGGCCCATTCTTCTGGCTCTGATTTTGCCGGTGACCCGGGGAAGTGCGCCATAAAGATCGACGTTTTTGGCGTGGTCTCCCCAAGAGACGTTGAGAACCATTCTCAGCATTCTTGTGTAGACTCCATCTAGGCTGCGTTCCAAACAACCACATGCAAACATACATTCACGGCGTGCCCACGGAGAAAATGCTCTGAATGCTTCCAGCAAACACAAGCGACCCGGGCCACACTGGTGGAAGGCGAGCGCTCTCACCACTGCGCCAACCCTGTTCCCTGTATGATCTACTGTATTGATTATACAGTAATTTCTGCACACGTTTTTTTTTTTTAGTAGTACTTAACCTTTGTCTTTTTCAACTCAGTGGATAATATAGAATAAAGTATACATTTTGACCCATTGGCGCCCAGCCGTTTTAACGTTTTCGGAGTGATTTTCCACCTATAAACGATCCATAGCATTTCGTGGCTCTTTATTTCAAACTACCATGGAAAAGGGGTGCTGTCCTAAGGCACTGGAGGCTCAAGGTTTCTCAAAACGTCATTCTGACGTAGCTATTTTTTATACGTGGAGCCACCAGAACAGCCCAAGTTCGGTTTGCTTGCGATTTTTGCTAAGTTAATTATTTTTACAGCCATTTTTCATCTTTAGTGACTGCCTGATGAGCATCGTTAAGCGTGACGGTAGCTAAGAGTCCACTTTCTCAAAGAATCGAGCAAGGTGATGTACTTTGTTTTCGAATTTGGCTTGTTACTCTACGAACTGGGAATCTGGCCTGTCGGACACTTAGTACCTTTGGGACTCGACTATTGATGAATTTCTCGACCTACCGCCGCATATTTTGGAATTTGTGAGCACTGAAGATGACCACAAGGAGGAATATTTGGCTTTAGGTTGGAGTGGCTGTATGTGAAAGAATTGGGGGAAGGAACGGGTGCTGTGAAAAATTCTCGTTATTTCCCAGCATCCAGTGCGGTCGAGATGTTGAAAATGGCGGGAAGGCCCGAATGCACTGGAACAAAAGCCTGTATCTACGCTCGGGAGAAGAATATGAACCAAAAATGTCATTTCTAAGCTAGAACAAGGACTGAATTTTTTTATGATGGTTGAAGTTTGGTTTTTTGACGATGATTTCTTTAAAAAACATAAAGGCAAAAGGGGGCATTTTCGTCGCTTCTCTTTGACGTTAAAAATGGTCAGTTTCGTTCTTGTCCAAACTCAAAAGGCCATCTTTGGTAAAAATCGCTACGTTTCTTGCGTTTATTGGATATCCAAATTTAGAGGACATTCCATTTCGTGCTCACAACTGACAGTTAAGGCAATATTCGTGCGATTGAGAAAGTTGCAATGTTTTAAAGCATGGGAGTCTAGTGCGGCTGGTTTTGGCCGGCACGGGCGCCAGTGGGTTAAGGGTACAATTTTTTTTGGACTTTTCTGCTTATTTCTATTCGTTACTCCTATTCTGTCATAGAATAGGTTGATTAAAGATGAAAGTGATCTGCACACAGCTCGTCACAGAATAGTCTGGATGGAGCAACTGAACCTGTCTTCGGCAGGCCGCGCATAGGCTCTTACCGATAGTGCTAGTACTTTTTGGCATTATTTGGCTTCGCGGGCACTTTTTTTTTACATTTTATCCCAAAAAGCACTGCTAGCATTACTTTGGATTTTCGACTGATTATTTGTATAATTTTGTTTCTATGTCGCTGTATTTAGAAATAGGTGAGAAGGCAATTTTCCAGTGATACAAACAATAATTCCAAAATAATGTGGCCCTCGGTAATCATTTTCAAGTTTTTATTGTCTGTAAATGTTCTTCTTATATTATGCAGTTAGGTTGGTAGTAGGCTCTTACCGATAGTGCTAGCACTTTTTTTTGGCATTTTTTGGCTCCGCATTTTTTTTTTACATTTTATCCCAAAAAGCACTGCTAACATTATTTTCGATTTTCGACTGATTATTTGTATAATTTTGTGTTAAAAAGCACAATCTGACTTTATTTATGTCGTCCAAGGCCGCATTTTGCCCTCATTTTAGTCAAAGGAGCCGAGGAGGCCTGGGGAATAGGTTTGATAGGTCAGCGGTTGCCTTCTAGAACCCAGTCCATCACACTCGTTCCAAGATGGCGTCATCCACGTTGTCATCGAGGAACAATAGGGACCTTAAGCAACGACGACGACGACGACGGCAACGAAAACGTCATTTTAAAATATAACTTCTCGTTTCTGTAACTCTTTCGCGATTATTCCAATGTGTTTAACTTGGAAAATGCCTGCGATATGTCCAGAAACTAAATTACTATGAACGGCGTCAAAGTAAGGAAAGAGAAAGAAAAATTTGCCGTCATGCGCTCATGTTCTCAAGAAAACATAAAATTTGGTCATTTCACGTCGTTGTTTTGCAGAGGACGGCAACGAAATGTACCAAAATGCAAAATGCACATGCAGAGCCATTGTTTTTGCTCATTAAACCTATTGTTTTGTGGCGTTCTCGTTGTCGTCCTCGTTGCTTAAGGTCCCTAATGGAAGTCAGCCAGCCAAGGCAGAGATAGTATGGGTAAGCGATGATTAACTTCTAGTATCAGAAAACCTCAAACGTTGTGTTGGGCTAATGGAAAAAAAAAACATTGATCGTTACATTTTGTTGTTGAAAAATGTAACTGAAAATCTGAAAAATGTACTATTCTATGTTAAAAAATATCGGGAAGAAGTGAGCGTTTTTATGTAACCCACGAGCACTTTTTAAAAAAAAATTAGCATTATTTTAGCACTTTTTTGGCAAAAACAAGCACTGCTTTAAGCATTTAATGATTTTTTTACGAGCACTATCGGTAAGAGCCTAGCCGCGCAAAGCCTGCATGGAAGGCGCTAGAAAAGAAAATGGAACTGAGGAAGCGGACGCGCGCGCTAACTCCCTCCCGTCCCGTCGCTCCGCTCCCTCCCGTCGCACTCCGTGCTCTTTCCTCTCGCTTTTCCTCTCGCTTTCCCTCTCTAGGTATGCAGCTAGGGGAGAATGTCGGATTGCTAAACCTTATTTCTGTCATTTTCGAGCAAATCTACGTTTTCAGTCTTCAGCGAACAATGAAAAGGATCTGCCAGCTGCACTTGTTATGCTCCTCTCGGGTTCAGACAACTTCTTGTTTTTAAACAAAATGTCATCAGAACAGGTAAATTTCCCGTCCTTCATAGCCTGCGTGACAGGCGTAGAAAGTGGATGGGAAGGAAGGGAAAGGGAGAGGGGAATAGCCCTCTACCTGTCCCTCCCTCCCTAACCCCTTTCTACGAGCTTCTACGCCCGCCACGCAGGCTAAGTCCTTGAGTATCCAGTTGAGAATTGAACGCTCCGTTCTAATTAACATCGCGCTCTCCGCAATCACTGCCAGGAAACTGTAGGAAACCCCCTACCCTATTCCTCCATTATTTTCTTTTCCTTAATAGGAGCTCGTTCCCAATTTCGGCTTAAAATGTAAGTAGTTCGCGCTCCAATTTTCAGCTAGCTTCCCACGTAGTCGTGAGAGCCGGCTAATTTCAGCACCTTCTTCGCTTATCATCGTTTCTCCATACAACATAACCCTTTTCCAATCGCTTTTCAAATCAATTCAAATCAATTCCAGATTACGGATATTAAACTCTTTACCTTTAAAGCAGATCTAGTAGGAAGTGTTATTTGACTGGATCTTTTTATTTTTGATCTGTACATGTCAACATGTGTCATAGCCTTTGCACAGTTTTGCCGGTCAGGCCAATCCTACCCCACATCAAGTTTGTGTTCGATCACGAGCCCTGGTTCGATATATTATTAGAGACAGAGTGATGGACTAAAGCAATATTGAAGGAATTCCTTTTTTGTTATTCACCGTTTAGATACTTGTCTATACATGTATTATTTATTTGTTCCGTCCCCTCCCACATTTTGTTCCCTCCCCTCCCATCCCATGACATAACAAACAAACGAATTAGCATAGTCACGTTCAATGTAACGCAAGACAGCAGAGTTTAATTTAACGGTCCGCGATGTTGAGTTTGTAGCTTGGAAACTTTGAAGACCGTAGCCGCATGAAAACCATCAATAATGGAAAGAAAATTGCAGAAAGTAGTGCCATTGAATAGGGTCGCTTGTGTTTGCTGGAAGCATTCAGAGCATTTTCTCCGTGGGCACGCCGTGAGTGTATGTTTGCATGCGGTTGTTTCAAAATTATTAGCATAATGTATTTTATGTTTGTGTGTCCCCTCAAGATGCATATAATATCTACAATTACCAAATTGCAAAAATTTAACTTTAGAATTTGATATTTTCCATCTCGTGGTTCACAACGTGAATTAACGAAATTTATTCAATGGACTACTTACAACCGCCAATGTTTAGTTTGTGGGTCTCGCAAGCCATAAAGACTGATTACGTTTATGCAGCTTTTTACCACAACACAAGATTTCTATTGCATGCAATCATTAAAGGAAGTTAAGGCTCATTGTTTAGAAGGCCAGTAAAAGAATCTTAATGGGAAAAAAATATCTTTTCGCCGATTTTTAGAATTATGCAAATGACTTTGACACCAACGATAATTATGTAAACACATGGATTTTCGTCAATTTTGAGCTCGTAGTGTGTGGAAGCTAAGGTGATACCCGCCGGTTTGAAGCGATATACCAATTCATTGGAGTATAGACTTTGCTCTGATGTGGTATTTTATCACGATTTAGACCAAACTTTTGAGATTTCTTTCCTTCCATTTGGTTAGTTTTCGATATGCAAATTAAGGCTCAAGAGAAGGGTGTCTTTTAATCACGCTGGAATGCGTAAGATTTTCTTGTAAGTTTCTACATTTTGTCTGTGAACTAACTGAATACACCTTGTAACTTGTAGCAAAATAGAATTCAGTGAGCTAGATTTTTGCAGTCAGAGCGCGCTTGACAAAATCTGTGAAATTTACACTTTCGATCGCTGTCAGTTCGGGCAGGTGAGCCAAAATTCAATTTGGGCCTGTGGCGGCGCAAAAATAAAGAATTGGAAAATAATTATAGCATTTTTTAAACATGTGTACCAAACCCTTTTCATGGTCAAAAAATAAAGGAAAACTTTTTTTGGTCGCCAACTCGAGAGGACCGCTTTTAGCGGGACTGCCTCTTAAACATGGAAGAAGAAGAAGCCAGCGACATTTCAATCGAGAGGGAGAGAAAAGGTAAGAGAAAAGAAGACAAACCTCGCCCGATTATTGTGAAACTTAGCTTTCATAAGGATAAAGAGCATATACTCTCCAATGCTTCCAAATTAGCAGGTACAGGTTGCGGAATTTTGCAAGATTTTCCGAAAGAAATTGTTGAGATACGAAAAGAATCGATCAAGGTTATGAAAGTAGAGAGAGGAAGAGGGGACGCGCGGCAAAATTAGATTATGACAAACTTTACATCGACGGCAAAATATACAGACCAAGTACTAATGAATAATTTCAAGACGGGATTACCGAAACAGATAAATCATTTTCCAAGTGCCTTGAATGCACCAGAAACCGGACCTAAATCAGGTATATATTTTTTATATTTGAGTATGTTCGTTGTTATTGTTGTATTTGCATGTATACATGTAGATTTGCTTTCATTCTTAGTTGTTGCGAAAGGGTTATTGTCGCATCTCAAATGGTTTACTTCGTGTCGTCAATGTCGTCAGGCCTAAAATCCTGAAAAGAAATTTTAAGTTCCATTGGGATAACAAGGGTGACAAAATTAAACGAACTGAAATGATAGCAGATTACCAAGATGGAGGACTAAAGATGCTGGACATTATGGAATTTAATAAGGCTTTGAAAATGACATGGATACTTAAGTATATTTCTGATGATTGCCAATCTAAATGTAAATCCTTTTTCAACTTCTATTTGTCTAAGTTTGGAGGAAAACTAATTTTTAATGACAACTTAGCACGAAAAGATGTCAAAAGCCTCGATGTAAATATCACTTCCTCCAGGAACTTATTACTTATTTAGCTGTGGTCAGATTTAAATTACAGAGACTCCTTGGCCTCACAAGCGGATTTTGGTGCCGAATCCATATGGAACAATTCAATGATTAGAATTGCGGGCAAGACTAATATTTATAAGCACTGGGTTGATGCAGGTGTGCGGAATATTAATGATCTTTTGCCAAGTGACTCCAAATTAATGACATATAGTTATTTTAGAAATAAATTCTGTCTAACTGTTTCCTTTCTTGAATATTATGGAGTGACATCGGCCATTAAATGTGCTGGTAAGTCACTAAAATTAATGCTGCCAGACGACAAAAAAATCAGAAAAGATGTTAGCACAACTGAATTCAACCAACTCCTAGCCAACTGGCATACAAGACCTTCATTAATAAGAAATGTACCCGCCCTGAGAAAAGTCAAGCGAAATGGATTAGAGACTGTGGATCTGAAAAGGGGGAGAATTTTGATTGGAAGTCAATTTATTTATTACCCAGGAAATGCACGTTAAGCGTGAAACTCAGGAACTTCCAGCTTAAGTTTCTCCACAGAAGAATTTGTACAAACTCTTTGCTGTTTAAAATCCAAGTTTCAGAGACAGATCGTTGTTGCTTTTGCCAAAACGCCCAGGAAACGCTAATCCACCTTTTCTGAGATTGCCAGGTAACAAATGTTTTTTGGAATAGTATACAATATTTCTTTATTTCAGTTAATCTGATACAAGGCTCTCACGTTTTAAAGAAGACTGAATGTTTAGGTCTCGCGGGAGCAAAAGGAGAAATTCTTGTAAAACATTGCCTACTTCTGGCTAGATACTATATTTTTAGTTGCAAGTGTAAGGATACCAAACCATCTATATTAGAATACATTTATCAGATTATAAGCAATTTAAGAATTGAAAAACAAATTTCAACTACAACATGAACGCAGAAAGAATTCAAACAGAAGTGGCATAAAATACTTCAGTCACTGTGACAACTTGAACGATATCTCCTTTCAATGTTCCTTGCTCTCTAGACATCTAGGTCAAGCAGGTTCCTGTATATGTTTAATTAAAACCATATTCCTCGGCGCTTGGAAGATCTCCAGATCTCTTGAAAATAATGTACATCGATGATATAAATTTTGCCTTTGTATTGGAAGAACTCTAGCCCAGGGTCTATCAAGAAATTCAGTGCCTTTCAGTGGCTTGATGCGTTCTTTGGGGTATGTCTCACACATGGCACAGTTTCGCACAACCTTCGCGATATCGTGGTTGATCCCTCGCCACCAGACTGAGGAGGCAGCAATAGCGCGTCTTGGTCAACCTTTGATGTCCATCATGTACACGTCTCAGGACGTCTGGCCTTAGCTTTGGAGATATGATAAGTGGTCGTCCTCTCAGGAGTGACCAATTGTAGAGACTAATATTACCCATTTTGGCCCAGTATTTCGTCATCGACCCGTAGACTTTCCGTTTATCAAGCCACCCATTCTGCACATCAACTACTGCATCACTACTTTGAGCGTTTCATCATTCTTCAGCTCGGAACGTATGTCATCCAGGCTCTTATCCGACGCGGGTAGGGTCACTAGGACTGCATTTACATAGCATTCTACCTCATCATGCAGGTCATTCCATGGTTTTGTCTCGATGGCAGACCGCATGATTCTCATTCTGAAGCGTTGAATAAGCACTGGACGGTCGTCTATATGCTCGGTGGAAAACAAGGGGATTAAGGGCTTGTCATCTGTTTTGTACCTTGAATTTCATTCCGATCAGAAACTCAGCCCAGTATTAAAGTGCCCATGTGGCCGTCAAGGCCTCTTTCTCTATCTGAGCCCAAAGACATTCAGTATCTGTCATAGATTTGGTGGCGTACGCCACTGGTCTCAAATCGCCAGAACCTCAACCCCTATTCATCTGCTGAAACAGATGTCTCCTTTTGCGGATCGTACAGTGCGAGAACGTGCTCAGACACCATGCCCGCTTTTAGCCTCTTGAACGCTTCTTGTGGGATTGGATTCCAGACCCATGCATTCTCCCTTTAAATGAAAACAAATGACACGTGACAGGAACTTTTGAATACAAATATAAAAGCGATGGCTAAGCTTAAATTAAGCATATTCTTAGAGTGAGGATTTTAAGGCAAGAGTTATTATTTTGCCTTTAGGGTTACAATCTGAGGCTTGGAGTAAGGCTACATTAGTGGAATAGGGTTAGGTTAGGGTTAGGGTTAAAATTAGGGTTAGAGTTAGCTTAGGGTTATCTTTTGGAATTACACTTTTTCAGGTTAAGAGTGAGTCCCCTCTCCACAAGCCTGTCCAGGACTTGCTTGAGTCGCAGATCATGTTCGGCGTGGTCTTAGCCCGTCATCCATACGGCACTTGACTCTTTCGATTACGTAAAGTTCTTTATCCATCCCACTACTGACACCATGTTAAATTTGGTAAGACATAGCAGCAGAATTACACGTGAACACAAGGCTCTTTTTAATTGCTTTGCCGACAAGGCTAAGCTAATTAATTGCTTGAAGGCACCTGAAGATTGTCCTCCAAAACGTTTTTCTTAGGATGTGGTTGACAGACTAGTAATATATTAGAAGGGGAAAAAAGCTAATAAAGCTTCTGCTCGCAATAACGAACCAATATGTGGCTGTCCACCAGTACGCTTGAGCAATGTTGACTCAAAATCATTGGTCGGTATGGTCAGGTGATATGTCAGCCTGTTAGCTAAGAATTATGCCTCCCGATTCCTTTTATTGATCTACGTTATGTTACTTTTCGTCAAATGTAAATAAAAAACTACATAACACAGTCTCCTTGAAGTTACTAAACTGAGCGAAATCACCACATCAAGCAGGAATTGAAAAGTTTTCAAGTCGCTCAGGAGGGTCATAAATTACTTAAAATGTAAAATTTTGGACACTTTTTCAGGTTAAGAGTGAGTCCCCTCTCCACAAGCCTGTCCAGGACTTGCTTGAGTCGCAGATCATGTTCGGCGTGGTCTTAGCCCGTCATCCATACGGCACTTGACTCTTTCGATTGCGTAAAGTTCTTTATCCATCCCACTACTGACACCATGTTAAATTTGGTAAGACATAGCAGCAGA
Source organism: Pachyseris speciosa (assembly GCA_016490735.1). Lineage (NCBI taxonomy): Eukaryota > Metazoa > Cnidaria > Anthozoa > Scleractinia > Pachyseridae > Pachyseris > Pachyseris speciosa. Next base: position 894,187 of record JAEMWC010000150.1, on the reverse strand, counting down.
ATTACACGTGAACACAAGGCTCTTTTTAATTGCTTTCCCGACAAGGCTAAGCTAATTAATTGCTTGAAGGCACCTGAAGATTGTCCTCCAAAACGTTTTTCTTAGGATGTGGTTGACAGACTAGTAATATATTAGAAGGGGAAAAAAGCTAACAAAGCTTCTGCTCGCAATAACGAACCAATATGTGGCTGTCCACCAGTACGCTTGAGCAATGTTGACTCAAAATCATTGGTCGGTATGGTCAGGTGATATGTCAGCCTGTTAGCTAAGAATTATGCCTCCCGATTCCTTTTATTGATCTACGTTATGTTACTTTTCGTCAAATGTAAATAAAAAACTACATAACACAGTCTTCTTGAAGTTACTAAACTGAGCGAAATCACCACATCAAGCAGGAATTGAAAAGTTTTCAAGTCGCTCAGGAGGGTCATAAATTACTTAAAATGTAAAATTTTGGATTTTAAAAAGCGCGGCAAGTATTTAAGTAGAATGTTTCTTTGTATCTCTCAATTTATTGTTAAAAATCCTTTAAAATTTCAAAAAAACGTACGGAAATGATCCTTATTCCCTTTTGCTAAAATTGTTGATGATATTACGTTAATTGTTTATTTCTATCTTCTGTTGTTTATTTTAAACCCTGGAATTCTGTAAATTTTCATTTATATGTGGGAAATCCCTTCTCAATGGACCTTATTCAAATAAAATTAAATGTCACCTTGAGTGTTCGTAAAGAGAGAGTCACATGTTATTGTAAGTATAACTCGTCTCCGTTGTATTCGGACATTCCATGTTACAAAAGGTCTTTTATGTCGACCCCATTTCATGAACAAACAGCGTATTATGGACTATTATCACGTTAGACAGGGGGTTCTGCATGGGGACGCACTAGTTTGGTGAAGATCTGGACAACAACTACTGAAACCAAATCCGGTTGGGATAAATTTGGCCACCGAAGTGACATGTTTTATTAGAAACAACAGACCAGACTGACGATAAACAAATTAAGTCTTCAGCAAAGGTGGGGCGGAAAAACCGCTACAAGCCATAGGAACATGTGGCAGCCCCACCAAGGCGCCAGCAGAACTCCCGGTCGAGAATGGTTAAAGTGAGATAAATTTGATAAATGAAAAAAGATCGTGACGAGAAGATGCAGCCCCTGCGTGAACATCGACGCCGTCACGGATCGAGCAGCGGGTGTATACAGCAAGCTAAACATTTTAAAGCGAGGAATGTAACCAGTAAGTGACGGAGGTTACGCAGCCCCTGCGTGAACGTCAACGATGTCATGGAAAAGAGACCCGGCTAAGCTAAAAGCAACTAAATGCGGAAAGTTGAACCAGAGCGTGACAGAGATGATGTAGCCCCTGCGTGAACATCAACTCCGGCACGCACTAGTGAACAATAAAATAACGTAAACGAATGGTTTGACCCAAATGCACACTTTAAAAGTCAAGATTAAAGAATTTAAAGGAACGTGAAATCGGCGACGCAGCCCCTGTCTGGACGTCAACGTTCCTGCGCGAAACGGCTACATATGATATGTGACTTAAGGAATTCTATCACCTATGAACGCTCAACTTGGCGTAACTTAAGACATACGGTAAAGTAAACATATTGGTAAATTGGCAAAGTGGTGACATGTGGTAAATTGGCAAAGTGGCAGTCCACTATCTGACCCACTGCCAATCTAGTTAGCCTGTAAAGAAGGGGGCCAAATGTACACATAACGTAAACGAATGGTTTGACCCAAATGCACACTTTAAAAGTCAAGATTAAAGAATTTAAAGGAACGTGAAATCGGCGACGCAGCCCCTGTCTGGACGTCAACGTTCCTGCGCGAAACGGCTACATATGATATGTGACTTAAGGAATTCTATCACCTATGAACGCTCAACTTGGCGTAACTTAAGACATACGGTAAAGTAAACATATTGGTAAATTGGCAAAGTGGTGACATGTGGTAAATTGGCAAAGTGGCAGTCCACTATCTGACCCACTGCCAATCTAGTTAGCCTGTAAAGAAGGGGGCCAAATGTACAGTTTAAAAGCATCGGATTTCGATCGGCCAAGAGCACGAATTTGAGCGTCGGAAAAACCAATGTCCGCGGCGAGGCACGCCGCCCCGATGCGAAAGCTATGACTCTTATAACGTGCAGTATCTAAACCAAAAAAAGTAAGCAACGATGCAGCACATTATTGAAGTGACTTACTGTGATAGGTTTGCCATCCATGTGGCAGAAAAGCGGACCGGAATGGTTACCGCGGCGGGCACAATACTGTAACATACATTGCACGGGACAAAAGGCGGGAGAGTCCTCCTGAGCGATTACTATGTCAAAGGGGCGATTTGCCGTGTTGTGCTTGAAATGAGTGATAGTGATCTTCACAAAATGTATTTGTCCGTCATGCTTGAGGAACCTTAAATTATCATATTGGATCACCATATCGGAGTTAGTGCTCTTAGCCGCTAGTTCACCGATGCGAAAAAAGCCATAGAAAGCTGTTAAAAACATAGCGGAGAACAGACTGCGCTGAAAGGCAGAAGAGTTGGTGTTTGTAAAAGAGCGCACGAGGTCATTCAAAATGGGTTTCGAAATTGGTAATCGGACGTCGGATGATTTACTGCGACTTAGTGCTGTCAACAACTCGGAATGACAAATGCTTTAGTGGGATCATGTAATCCTTTCATTTTATGAACATAACCTATAGCGGAAAGGTAGGATGTGATGGTGGAGTGCGAGAGCTTCCGAGCGTCAAGATAAGAAATATAGAGAGCCAGTATGGCGGGAGATAAGGGCAAGGGTAGGCGGTCCGTGTTGAAAAAGGTCTTATAAATGTTCTTAAATGTGCTCCAGGCTCTGTGATAAGAACGACAAGAGCCCGAAGATAGAGCTGAACCTAAGAGACCTTCTAAGTTAGCGACCAACTCTTCGGCAGAAGGTTCTCGGGCACTACTGTGGGCAACTCGTCTGCTCCGGGTGAAAGTTTCTTGAATTTGTCGATCTGAAAACGTGAAATATAATCGGCTCTTGTGTTGTTAAGACCTGGGATATGACGTGCACGAAAAAGAATATTATATCTCAGAGAGGTTAACACAAGGTCACGGATTAAAATCATGACTAATTTATGTTTGTATGTCTGTTGATTGATAATGCTAACGAGTACTTTATTATGTGAAAAATAGAATGCATTTGTTAGTCATTTGAGAGCCCCATATGTGCACTGCGATAACGATCGGAAATAACTCCAGAAGGGTAATAATTGAACGATTGACACTCTGGCGGAAAGTCGCCACAGATCCAATGATTCCCGAAAATTGCACCGTAGCCTTTTGATCCGACCGCATCGGTAAAAAGCTCAAGCGAAGAAGAATTCTCCCAACGGTCGTTCAAAAAGAATGAACGGCCATTAAAGCTATCTAGGAATTTTAACCACACCACAATGTCGTGCTTAGTTTCCTTGGTTAACCGAATGTGGTGATGGGGGCGCCGCACCCCGACAGTGAGGTCTATCATGCGGCGAAGAAAGGCCCGGCCTGGTACAACTACCGAACTTGTAAAATTGAGAAGCCCTATTAAAGATTTCAAGTCTCGTAAGGTAACCTTATGACATCTGCGAAAAGTTTCAAGTAACCCACGGCATTTTTTAAGCTTGTCGTCAGGCAAACGGGCCTCTTGTTTGACCGAGTCTAGTGTTATTCTGGCAAACAGTAGGACTTGGGAGGGGCCAAGAGTTTTCTCCTGAGCTATGGGTACCCCAAGGTATTCGCACATACGAAGGAAATTGTCTAAATCAGTACGGCATTTAGGTTCACTGTTAGCGATAAAAAGGAAGTCATCTAAGATGTGTAAGACGTTTGAGGCCCCTAGTCGATACAAGGAAATCCATTCCAAGGAGGTGCTGAAAGCCTCAAAAATGGCACAGCTTGACGAGAGACCCATAGCTAGGCAGACATCAAAATAATACTGATTGTCTAGTTTCATTCCTAGAAGTGGAAAATCTGACGGATGTATTGGTACAATTATAAACGCGGATTTTATGTCAGTTTTAGCCAAAAAGCAACCTGCCCCTTCTTTTTTCATTGCCGAAATGGCGTCAGAAATTGAAGCGTAGCGCACTGAAGAGCATTCTTGAGGAATATGATCATTCACTGAAGTACCGTTAGGGTACGAAAGGTGATGTATTAGACGGAATTCAGAGGGATCTTTTTTGGGAACTATGCCTAAAGGAGAACATACAAAGTCTGGAAACGGGGGAGAAAGAAAAGGACCAACAATTCTCCCGGCCTCGCACTCCTTTTGAAGCTTGGATCGCACAATCTGAGGGCGCTCCATGGCGCTCTTAAGGTTGGGAGATTGGGCAGCGTGTCTCCTTCCCCGAAAGCCGATAAGAAAACCGCAAGAAAACCGTTAACTAAATAACATTGAAGGGCAGAGTTGTAACCATGGAGAAGGAATTTAAGAAGATCCACCTTTACGGGTGTGACCGGCTTGTGAAGATTGATATTGAACTGGACTGGATGGACCGGCTTTTGGGGGAGGTCCACGCTGCTGACCAATGGCCGGGCACTGGGGTGCGGGGTGTTTTGACCCACACTTATAACAGATGTGTTCGTACCGACAACCGTTACAGACTCGTCCCCCATGGAACGCCTAGCATGTCTCCCTAGGAAAGGACTGGCGAGTACGGGAGCGCGTGGAGGATTTGTCAGAAGTGACGTGCGACTTGGGGCGAAAATTAGTCACAGCCTTTAGCCATAATTCCCAATGAACCGCATCCCAAGGGAACTGTTCTGGGGATGATTGCCGTATATAACGAAATTGCTCGTCATAGTACTGCCAATCCCCCGGCTTGGCAGCGATATCACGGACAATTTCGCAGTATTTCATTAGCTTGGGTGTCTCTTGTGCAAATTTTTCTGAGTAAATTGCCACAAAATTGCTAAAGGCAGAAAGCCACTGGTTTAGTCTTTGGATGTTTTTTGCCGTGTGACTAGGCTCTAAAGTTAGCTGTGGTTGGGTGAATTCACCCTCAAAGGATGACACAGATAAGGCATATTTCTGGTTGGTAGGATTGAGAATTAATAAGGACCCAAAGTCAATATACTCGTGGGCCCAAATTTTGGCCTTAACTTTGGAGCTCACCCTACTCCCAAGAGGAACAGCTACGCTGGCGAACAACTGCTTGGGGGCCTGTGGCGTTCCTGGTGACGGATTTAAGACTATGGCGTCCCTGGAGAGAATAGGCTGCGTACCTTGGGTGATGTTTTCCAGGGACGTTTCGATGGCTCTATTGGCTAACTGCTCCCTAGCTGAACGAAGCCGTTTCGTCTTGGGATCGTGCGCTTAACGTACCAGACAACGCCTCTTGTACGGCCTGCTTTACAGCCACGGATATCGAAGCCGAGAGCGCCTGGATGTTCACCGACATCATTTGGTCCGTTTGATCGGCTTGTCCGGCTTGGGTGTTAGTCATTTCCGAAACACGTGGGCGTTTCGGGTTGGCACGAGTATTTCGGCTTGATGAGCGCTTCTTTGGAGGCATGGCTTAGTGGTAATACAAAATTAGATAACGACATAATGAGCTTAATTAAGTTGGTTTCGGTGTGATAATGAAATAAAATTGTGGCAAGGAAATGCCTTCTACGAATAATGAGCATGATTAAATTTGCGAAAACACCTGTTTCCTTTGTGGTGAAAACTGGTATGTAGAGGGGCAAACTGAGGGCAATTGAGGTCACTAAACTGTTGGTGGAATATATAGCTTCTTTGTTTGGTTGTTTGTGTTATTCAAAGCACAAAATGAACAGCTAGGGGTGCAAGCCATCCTGACAAATAATAAAACAGTTTCTGGCAGTAACCTGATAACCAAGTGCATTGAGGACACACCTACACAGGAGGTAGTCGATGAAGGATTGCACACTGTTGCGTTATCGACCAGAAACAGAAATTAAGGAGACGCCAAAGCCAGCAAACAATAAAATAAAGCACATAAAGGTGCTAAGGTGTTCTGTAGAACAGATACAAACGTAACGTGTACAGCCTCTATAAAGCGTGCCTGTTGTATCAGGCAACGAGAAAGTACAAACAATAGGCTGACACAACAATACGAAAGGCATGGCGTGGCATACACCCTCAACAGACAGTTTGATTAGATAAGGAACTGATGGAACTTGCAAGAACAATTCAGACAGCAATTCAAGGGAAAAGACTAGAAAGTAAGCTCAAAGACCTCAAGATTGCCCCTCTTATACTACGATATAGTTTTCTCTGGCCCCTGTCGTTAAGATGAACACCGTCACGAGCATAGACAGTTTGGGCAGCCTTCCAGAAACCCCTATGGTGCCAGAATAAGGCATAAGGAATTGGCTCTAAGACTACGCTAAGATATTTTGTTAAAAGGGTAACGTAACGATTGAAAGTCGTAGCCCCTTGGCGATTAATGGTCTGGCATACGCAAAGAAACCTAATCCTGTAGGTATCGTGTCCTGTATCGCTGAGCCCACGTGCTGCGGATCCGATACAGTTAAATCGTTCGAACCTAGCTGTAGTATTACAATGTCAGGGCGAAAAGATTGAACAACAGATAGATCGTGTTGCAGAGCTTTTGGACCGTCCGACCACCAATACCGTGCCATCGTATTACGGCACGTAAAACAAACGCTGAAAACACTAGAATTTCTCTCAAGAAAAAGGGGAAGACGGCGAATAAAAGAATCACCTAAAACCAGAACACGAAGGGTATCCATGGTTAAAGTAGTTTAGCTAAAACTAAAAGTATTTGTACTTGCCTAAAACAATTGAGACTTGTCTTCAACCCAGTACTGATGTGCACGGTGTGATGGTGGACGATCAAAAGGGGGAGAGCAAATAGCGAGTCTCGGTTAAGAATACTATGGGCCGGAACGCCCCGCCTCTTGATTGGTCAAAATCTGTCAGGAATGTTAGGGATTCTTGTGGGCTATTATCTAAGAAATGACTTGACATAAAATGACATTATTTTCTGACCATAACGTCCGGTTTTAAGATTTCGAAACTTTTGAAAAGCCTTAGGTTTGAGTTATAGGTGTGTCATGGGTCTAAAACACCGATATTTCGTGCTAGCCGTACAAACTCTGGTATTAAGCAGTATAAGAATAAGAGCATATCTAAGTAGCATAGTAGGGATCTCGGATTCCCCTTTATTTTTTGCGGTGGAATATCATTAATTTGCGGTGGAAAACATTAACAGCGATGACGTCATAGCCTATTTTCTTTATCTTATGAACAAAATGCGGTGGATTGTCATTAACGTTTGGAGGAATACATAAACGTCATGAATAGGCATCTCATTGAGAGTCCCGGACAATAAACCGAACGTGGAACCTTAACCCCGCGCGTGTAACGTCATACAATGGAAACAATAGGGATTGGTTTATTGAAAACTCTATTATGTTTCCAGGTGAAAGCGTGCGCGCTTTTATTTATTTGCCATCTTCATGATGTTTACAAGTATCACACCCAATTTAGTGACGAGGAGACCTCAGGAAACCGCAAGGCTTACACATGAGACCACCTCGAAGGACAATATTTCATTAAAATTTGGTGCGGTGTGAGTGCGGCTTTCCGTTCATAGTGTCATACTGTCATTATGAAACATAATGCATTTTTCCTTCATTTGTATACGAAATGGAGCAGGCCTATACCATTCAATAACAACAACAACAACAGACCGCTTTATTGTTTGGAACGATGAATTTAAACACGCGAATGAATTTAAAAAACACGCGACTAATGAATTACACATTTCTTGAGAGTCGACAAACATAAATTTTATTGACTTTTACTAGCGAATGCAGAACGATTAAAATACAGAAAGTGATTTCAAATGGATAAAATTATCAATAAAGCGTCCTCTTGAACTTCGTGTTGGTAATGAAAATCCATCGCATTTCGTTCATAAGATACAGACAATAGGCTATGACGTCATTGCCACCGCAAAAAAAAAAAAAGAGGAAACCGTGGTCCCTACTATACTACTTATCTAGTTTCCAGGAACTGTAACCGGAACAGGAGCAAGATACACTTAACGTGTGATGCGTTAAGAGAGCATTCATGGTATTCGTGCTGTGTGAAAATCACTCTAACTGTACAAAGAGATAATATGGACAGTATCAGTATAATTCGTGACTAATAGGTAGGAGTGGTTTTGAAAGTTCTCAAAATCGCACAAGCCTTTGGGCGAGTCAATACGACAACTTTCAAAATCACGAGTATCTATTAACAACGAATTGTGCGAGAAGGTCGTGCTAGTTTTGAGTTATAGTATATTCAAAAAATGTGGGCAAAAAATCATTCCATCGAATGGCCAATTCAGTTTGTGTGTCTTCTAGACCAATTTCACCCTTTTCTTGTGCCGTTGACATAGAGACTTTACAAATATTCTTACGGAGTACTGTTTAGGGTAAATTGCACTGCTCTCGACCAATCAGAATTGACTAACTTTGTTGAATGTGCTATGTAAATAATAACCAGCTTGAGGATATTTCAATGTGCCAAAGTCTCTCATTTCTAGCTGTCCCATAGCGAATGCGACAAGGACAATGCTATAATGTTTGCCAAGATCATTGTCTTTCCGTGTAGTCATGAACAATGTGACAAGCTGAGGCAATTTTTAAACGGTCCAAGTGGTAAGGTGAAGTCATCTAATTACCCTAGCAATTACAACGATGACGGATATTGCACATGGCAGATACAAGTTCCAGTAAACAAGAAATTCAGACTAAACTTTGCCGTATTTAGGACGGAGTCTGGCAAGGATTTCCTCATTATTGATCTACGACACAAATCTTTACCAAACGCGAACCATCGCGTTTAACGGAATAACGTACAAACCGCCAACATTCACTTCATCCGGGAATGTCTTGCGAGCGCTGTTCTGATGGGTTGGAAAACATGGGTTCAGCTTTAACTATAAGCAAGTTGGTAAGGGAGTGCTACAATGATTGACTTTCCTTTTATTTGGGGGCCATAATCAGAACGGAAATATTTCCAATATCATACATTACATGCTCCAAGCTTTAGGACACCACCAACCCCATCCAGACAAGCCGGCTCTTCTGCTCAGCTGTTCTCCACTAATGTCTGAGTGTCTTGTCTACTCCGACCTAAGCTGAAGTTGGCAAGGATGTTGGGGTCGCATGTCTCGA
>JAEMWC010000150.1:862500-882500 GCA_016490735.1 Pachyseris speciosa | reverse complement strand
TGAGAATAAAATTTGCTCAGTTTTCTCACAAATTGAAACGAATTTAGCCACAAATGTAGAAAAACTATATTATAAAACAAATAAAAAAGCCTTAACCGTGCTTTGTTCTGTTATAAGGCACGCAAGGAAGTGACGAGAGCACTCAAGAAGCAGTTAAAAACACTCGCCTACGGCTCGTGCTTCTTCCTACTTCTTTCGTGCTCTCGTCACTTCCTTGCGTGCCTTATGACAGAACAAAGCACGGTTAAGGCTTTTTTATTTGTTAAACAATGTAATCACAAAAGCTCACTCTCTTATCACTGGTCACGCTCCCTACCCTACAAGAAAATGATTAGAACACGTGATGTAACACGTGAGCGATCTCGCGTTCAAAGGTTTGCGCCAGTGGCGGTTGGTATTGAAAATTGTATTGAATCGGGGTGAAGTTATCTTCATTTTTGGATCTTTTAAGACGAAAGAGACTCTATCAGGTAAGTGTTTTAGAGACTTGTGTTTCTTTTTAGTCGATTTGTCTCGCTTTAACAGTTTATTTATAAGAATACTGACAAAGGAGGCGGTGGTGAATGCTACATGTAACGTGTTAGCTTAACGGTTGTGATTTTGCTCCCGTAAACCTTTCCGAAAATCACGATTAAACGCCTTCATTCAGTGCTCCTCGATCGAAGACCAAGAGAAATATATTAATTCAAGTGAATTTTCGCAGAAAAAGCAAACCACAACGAGTTATTGCGTTATTTTTGTAGCAAAATACAAGCACAAAACTTCGAAGCGTTCACGTTGTAATCCATCTCCATCCGTTCTAAAGAAGATTATTCAGTCTCAATTTAACTAAATAGTTTGAAGTTTCACTGAATTAGTATGGCGTCCGAACAAGAAATGAACAATTATTTTCAAAAGTTTTCAAGTATGTTAATGTCTGTCAACTTATCAAAGTGTTGCATTGCTAACGCGTGGCAAATAAACTTGTTATTTGTCTTAGATAACCATGGATGAAGAGTAAGCAAGATTTCTCAATACAGTCTGCAGTTAATATAAGCAAGAGTCCATTGATAATCTTATAAATGACGAGGAAAGTTTTGAGACAGTGGCATGGCTACATGATCATGTACAAAGTATAAGCATACATCTTAATTTGAAGAAAGTCTGCTACAAATCCAAAATGGCAAAGAAATGAACCTTTCACAATTCAACTACAAATGCTGTGCTTGTCAGTTAGATGGCAAACATGGCTATTTGTTCAAAAGAATATTAATGAAGGAAAATGTTGTATGTACCTCGTTTCTTGCTGTGCAGGAAATATTTCTCAGGATGCAGGAATTGAAATATTTTTATTTGGGTGTTGCTAAATTTGGACAGTAAGCCCTGTTAAACACAGCCACAAGTGAATTAATTGCAATGTTGTTGTTGTTGCTGTTGCTGTTGTTATTGTTATTATTATTCACTTTATTCAGAGCCATTTGGCTGTGTGAGATTTATTTGAGTGTTTGACTAGGTGTTTTTTATGTAGCACCTCGCATTCAAGATGTACTTGTAATCTCATGCAACTTCATTCATATCACACAGAACAAACTACAAGTTGTAGTCTTTTTGATATGAGGCAGAAGCTTGTATAGTTAAATGTGTATATTTCCTTTCTTTTAACATGAAGGCTGAGTTTGATCAGTTCTTTGGCAACTATTTAGGATAATAGTAAATGTTTCCTCTAAAATAATAATCGTGGGTGATCATAACTTCAAGCAGATTATATATTTGCCTTTTTTTTTTCGCTGAAATGGACATGGCAGTTTTGTTTGTTTGCATCATAACATCTACGTACCAGTGACTCTGACAGTGCAGTCTCCCAAACAGCCATTATTAGTGGTTGACACAACACTAAGGGAGCACCGTTGCATGATGACCACTAATAATGGCTGCCTCAGGTAGACCATGCAACAGTAGGGAATAATGACAACTTTTAAATTTCATATCTGGGGTTTACAATGCAGACATTTGCATAAAAAGATAATCATGCTGAAACTGATGTCTAGATACTCAAGTACTGAATACTTTCTTTTTGTAGGATGTATGTAGAGTCCATTGATGTGGAAACAAGGAACACCAAAGCTCTCCAAGGATTATAGGCATTGGTGACTTAAGGACCTGGCCCCGGTTGTTCAAAAGACGATTAACGCTAACCCAGGATTAAGAGTTAACTGAAGTCTTAATTTCACTCGTTGAGAAAGTTTTGTAAATCAAATTGTACGCTTAAAGTAAAGTCAAATTCCAATCAAAACTGAAGGATGAAAGTCTTTTTGAAATGTTTTTGTTGAAAATTACCAGTATTTACTGTACTCAAAGTTTTCTCTACTCAAAGTTTGCTCTAACCCGTGATTACATAGCTTAATCGTGCTTTGAACAACTGGGCCCTGCTGTGTATTGTATTGGAGGGAGTTGAAGTGATTTCTCTGGGGACAAGCAACGTGGCATTGTAGTGGGGCTTCATGTGGCTTGTTAAATATTTAAATATACCGGTATACCCCACCGAGTGTGGCAATGTATTTCTATTTTGTGAAAACAGACGCCAAGAAGCAACAACGAGAGTGGCGGTGAACAAGTTCACCTCTGCCGTCTCATAATTTCAATGTTTCTTTAAGGGGCCACTGTCATGAGTTGACTTCAAAACATTTGACAATTCTTTTTTCCTCTCTTTTAAAGGAATCAAATATTCATGTTTTCCCAGAGTTTCTGAACTTTTTACTATAACCATTGCCAACTTGCCCATGCCATTTTAAATTTGGCTCATCAAACTGAATTTTTTAAGTTTAAATTTGAGTAACTGGGAAATGTGCTTATGTGATAGTGTCCTGTTAAGGCTTCAGCCAAAAACAAAGTTTAAAATGTTTTTGATGTACACATACCATGTGTATCTTGCTCCTGATAGAACCTTATGAAAATTAAATTATAAGCCAGTTACATGTATATTTTTTAAAGAAAAGATAGTTGTGTTCAAACAAACAGATTGAATTTTGTTGTGTAGTCGTTTAAATTCAAATGTTCTTCAAATTTGACTTTCATACCTGGAAAGATTGTCATGTTTAAATGTTCTAATCATGCATACTTGCACATTCTTTATTTATAAATATAATCATATTAGCAATTTACATTTCAAATGTCAATGATAATACAAAGTATGTAAGAAACTGGTGTTCAGATAAGAAAATGAAATCTGATTGAATTAAACATGTTACAGTCAATTTGTGTGATCTGTTGTTTTCATCTTAAAACTACATAGGGTGACTGTGCTGGAGTTACTTTACCTCTAATGCCAGAGTGACTATAACCCTGATTATGGAGTTGAAATAACTCTACTCTTTTATGGGGCAGAGTTAAAATGACTCCCTTGTTGGAGCTAATACAACTCCAGAATTGGAGTTAAAAATGGGAGTTAAAATGACCCCCAAAAAGGAGTTATATTTAACCTAAAATTTTAACTCCACAATTGGAGTTACAGTAACTCCCTTATGGAGTTTAAATAACTCCTTTTGCAGAGTTAAAGTGACTCCCACACTGGAGTCATTATAACCCTTAAAAAGGAGTTAAAAAAGGAGTCAAAATAACCCCCAAAAAGGGGTTATATTTAACCTAAAATTTTAACTCCACTTTTGGAGTTAAAATAACTCTTTAAAAATTACTGTGTAGATAATTGCCCACAAGATCCGACAACATTTATTCGTTTCTAAAAATTAAAATACAATTGTGGCATTGAACTACTGTAAAATACACTAAAAAACTAAAAGTCCGAGCTTTCGGCGCTCAACGGCATCGTAGGGACAGATGTGCATGTACGTTCCGTGATTTTGTGGGTGAGAGCTTTTCTGAGGGTATATGGCTTGTGTGTGACGCGTACCGGTATGCCCTCTTTACGGAAGATGTTGGTCGTTCGGAGGTGTAGGCGATCTTCAGGTACGGCCATTCTGTGTTGGAGGGGCGAGAGTCTTCGCGACGGTTCTGTGGTTGTTTTGTGTGGTATATGCAGTTCTCTGGGTATCCGTTCAGGCGGAGGATCTCGTCAAACGCACCTTGGTGTTTTGCGTTTGTAGTTTGTGTGGAGCATCGGTCTTGAATACGTTTCCGTTCATTACGAATGACGTTGATCTTGGCTTTCTTGGGAATAGCTGATTGATGGTGTACGAACATCCAAAGATTGTTTTATTCGTTTCGACCAATCAAGAAGCAGGGCGTACCTGTGCAAAAATATTCTTAACCAAGATTCGCTACTTGTTTTCCCCCCTTTGATCGTCAACCGGTGCACCTTGTACATTAATGCTGGTTTGAAATCAAAATTATAATTGTACCCCTGTGGCCAAAAATATTTTCAACCAGATTTAGTCTTGATGTTTACTTTGTAAGTACTTCAGCATACTGGGGCGTCCCACGCAGAACTCTCTGTATAACAAGTTAGACAGTATCCCATTAGCTTGTGAAATTGGATAAACATAAATACGCATATTTGATTACATTTAATATAAGAAAACGACTTTACGTCGTTTTGAGAACTAGCCTTGAACTCTCTGACTTTCATCTTAAGTCATGTACATGTACAAACGAAGGGTTTGCTCTCGAAGCATGCTCCAGAGTCAATTTGCACGATCAGTACGGCACAAGGGAGCATTTTCAAGTTTGTTCAATTTGCCCCCGGGTCTTGCTCCCAATATTTAACCAGTTTAATATCATGGAGCGTTTTGTGGGTGGAAATTCTGCTTTCGAGGATGCATTAAGGTCGATACACACGAAGGGTTAAGCTCTAACGGGTACGTCTTTGAGAGACCGATTAGTGTCCACGCGTATAGCTATCAATAGCGACCTTCAGATCGGACTAAGAGTACGAGATCGAGTACGAGTATGACTTTTTAATTCCTAGTCGCAAGCTTAGATTATCATGTATGACACCAACTCTCGTTCCTATAGCCTTATTCTATTCTGTTTAACAACTGACTGAGGAGCGAGGCCTCTGAGAACGCAGCCGTTTTGAAATTTGAAAGTCGTACTCGTACTCAATCTCGGACTCGTAGTCTGATCTGAAGGTCCTGAATGTTGAAAGCGGGTGGCAATCAACTTCAACATGGCTCACCATTCTGTGGAGCCTGGTCCCAGGCTATTGAGTTATATACTGTAAGTACGCGGGAATTTTTTTTTTTAAAAAGTGCCAACAAAAGCACAAGCCGTAGGAGCACTTCTCGAGTGTTCTTTAAAATTCTGAAATGTTTTATACACATAACTCAACAATGTACAGAGAACAACTATTTTTATATTTCTTTTATAAAATGTCCCGGAGATTTGCAAGAGCTTTCATACCGGAAGTCAGCTGATGAAATTTGATGACATTCCAACCCCCCAATTTTTCTTTTATGTTCAAAATAATGTCAAATATGAATTGAATCAAATACATTGCGTTGCTTGTACTTTATTTTCTTTGTACCATGTCCAGAGGTATGCGTGCGCACACCTGTCACGTAGCCTGCGAGAATTATAATTCCACAATGCACGCGCGTAACGTAGGGCGCGTGCATTTGTTGAGATCTGTGTTGTGTTATTTTATGTTAATGTATTTATATAGAGCTCACATCACACAGTCTCGTGGGGTGAGAAAAAAAATACAGCATATCGTTGTGAGAAAACTCTCGAACGTGGCATGCTTACGAGCGTTGTAATGGAAACCTCGCTAGTCCCATGATTAACACATTTTTGCTTAAATCTCAGAGTAATTGATCAGCTACCGAAAGCTTGGGCTGCCAATCAGTAAAAGCTACAGTCAAACCCCTATTAAACAGTCATCCTCGGGAAAGAGCCAACTGACCTCTTAATTGAGGTTGACCGCTTAAAAGAGGTTTTTCAAAATGTAGCATAATTAACTGAGGTAAAATGAAATTGTAGCATGTATACAGTATATTGTATCGGTTAACAACAACACTAACACAAAATATGAGAAAAACAACAAGGAATTGCATTTCAAGGAAGTTCACGCCTATACGGTTCTAATGTTGTTTGTAAAGAGAATCGTCTCTGTTGTAGCCTGCGTAGCTGGCGGTATATTGTAGGCGCGCGGAGGAGAAGGCGGCGGAGCCGTTGAAAGTGAGCGGCGAAGCCGCAATCCGGGAGGTACTCCAAGAAAAAATTGGTGGAAATGTACGGCCCGCTTCCTGAAATCCTTACCTTATTTCAGACCAAAATCTGCACTTTTCCCTACCCTATTTCAGACTCGACCAAAAATTCAATACCTTATTTCAGACCTATTTCAGACCAATTTCACGTACACGGTTGGCGTAAACATAATTTGAGAAGGGCTTTTGTTGATGGTCTTGTCGCTCAATGATAAAGAAGTAGCTTCTTCTAAAAAAACATATCAATTCAAGACTAGAGTGCACAAAACATACCCTAATGGTCAAAATCGATACCTTATTTCAGACCCAAACAGCTTAAAAAACAATACCCTTTGGGGTTGCACATACTTAACTAGCCCATATAAGGGATTACCTCCTCCTTCCCGGGAGCCGCGACAACGAGGGGTGTAAGCCGCGAGAAATACCGCCTGCGAGAGAACCATAGCCTGCGTAGCTGGTGGTCCGCTCCATTCTACTCGCGGCTTCGCCGCTCGCTCGCGCGATCCCCGACAAACCCGCCAACTACGCAGGCTAGCTTGAGAACCAGGGTTTTTAAATGGCCGCCCACTTTTATCACCCAAACTGAAAGAATAGTTAATGACAGAGTCATGACAAGCCTGTACGGACTCCCCTAGTGGTTTGTGGTTGTGGTGCTCTTTGGCCTTTGTTCAAATTTTCCCTCCACCAGAGCATATCTTTGAAAGCTTTAACTCTCTGATATGATATATATCGGAAGCTTTGTGCAGATATTTTTCAGCAATGGCTGTTTTTTTTCTTATTAAAGCCCATTTTTTCATTACAGTCAAGCCAGGTAAAGCGTACCCCCTAGATTACATTAATGAGTTGATTATTTGAACATTGAACCCGTTAGTCGTTTCGAATAATGCAATCATTTTTGAGATATTCGAATAAACTTCGATTGCTGATTGGACTATGCGAACAAAAGATTCTTCTTATATGGGAAATCCAGGCACGAGAGCAATGTCAACATGGCGTCCAACCAGCCTGGCGTCCAACGGTGAGTGCAAATGATAGGTGAAAAACTGTATTGTAAATGTTATTATCGAGAACTTTTTTTGGCTTTCTACATCTCATACAGCTCTCTTAGAAGACGTACTCGTGATAAAATGATTTTAGGTGAAGTTTTAGCAGTATCCTCGTCAATACTTTTGGTTGTTTACAACGCTGAACGTTATCAGCTTCGCCTGATACAAATTTATTATTTCAGGATTCCTCGAAAAGAACTGAATGTTGTTGGATTTTAAAGGTCTCGTTGCTCGAACGCGTTTAACAACACATTACGGACATAACCCAATCAGGAACTGAACTTCGATTCGAATATTTCAAAAATGATTGCATTATTCGAAACGACCTAATGTTCATAATGTAATCTAGGGGTACGCTTGACCTGACTTGATTGTAATGCTTGCTAAGGTCACATATTTGGAAAATGTTGCCTGGCATAAGTGTAAAGGTTAACTAATATTAAGTGGAACGGGCGATTTCGATTCTTTTTCTTTTTCTCTTCAACTGCTGCAACAGACAACGTAAATCTTTGGACCTGTTTGAAACGCATTGACTTGTTACTTGACTAGTTACTTTTCTAGAGTGTTAAAGTGCCTATGAAGCGAAATTTGTTTCTTGCTAATTTTAAAGTATACCCCTAAAAACGCAAGAATCTCAAAATTTGAGGTGCTTGTGATTAAAATGTTGATTTTACGAGCGTTTGAAGTTGGGTGTTTTGCCTTAAAAATAGTCACGGGTCTGGGTCGTGTTTACTCGCGAAATTCTTTGATGTGACGTCATTTTGGGTACAAAAATGTGTTTGCGCTTATGAATTATAGTGAAATAATTGAATACTTGTCCCCAAAATTACGTCAAAATTACGAGCTTTGTCACGTGTCTTTTTGGCGTTCAAATCATTTTTGAGGGCAAAATAGAATAAACGTTGTAACCGATTTAATCAAGAGCTCAATTTTGGATGTTGAGTTTATGGATTAAATAATATTAGCGAGAAACAAATTTCATAGACTTTATTTGCAAAATTACAACCGAAGAAGTCTACGAGTCACAAACTGCTTTGCATGCGTTTACAAAGACTTAATGCGATGTAAATCAGTTTGTGACGTCAAATCGAGAATAGACCCAAGCCCCCTTCTGACTCGGTCGTGGGGCAGACGATGGCCAGATTTTGCAACTTTAACACGTTAGAAAAATCAAAATAACTAGTCAAGATTTGCTAAAAAGGCGCAATGCGTTTCAAACAGGTGCAAAGATTTATTTTAGCGAAAAAAATTTTGGGTTTAGGTGCACTTTAATAGTGGTTAAATTTACAGTTAATAAGGGGACCGTTGTTTTAAAAATTTGATAAGTGTCCGTTTTATAGAGGGTGACCGCTTAAGGTGATTCCCTAGTAAAAGAAGCCGCCATAGATTTCCGATGAAACTTGGTATGCTGTTGTTACAGGACAAGGAGATATTAAAAACGTAATAAAAAGAGGGGGTCACCGTGCTTGTTTTCACGCCACAATGCTGACAAATACGGTTATTTAGATGACTTTTGATAATTTCCGTGCGCAACAAATTAAAAATGGAAAGAAAGGCATACACAAACACTCAGACAGTCCACTACAACATGGGTGCATGTCAGGTTGAGGGCGAACTGTTTGTGGTGTTTCTCCATTAATTTTTAACCTCCAAATTTAATCACCTTATAATTTTTCTCATCTTCCATGAAATAACTCTTCCACCCCCAGCCCAATATCTTTTCTCCTTCTTCATAAACACTCCAAAAATCACCTAAAAATTCTGAGATATTTATGTGGTTATGCAATACACAACTACAATGGCTTTTTTGGATTGCATGAAATCTCGTTAAGATAATAAGGAAAGAAGGTCAAAAGGTGACAAAAAACATAGCATTCAGGTGTAACTCCCAGTTAATAACAAAATTACAGTAAAAGCGTTGCTAATATGCAACTCGTTCGCTTTACTGTGGATTACCCTCATATATAAGATTAGAAACATCAATTCGAAAAACTCCATGATGGCCTTTTTTGGTTGTTGACTTAAAGTGGTTTTATAAAACAGATAATGCATGGAAATCATAGTGAAATTAGAGAGCTAGGGGTGGTATTAAGAGCAGGTCTCAGGTCTCATTTTTTGTGTGTGTAGGTAGGTTGCCTGGGGGAATGAACGAAATGGCCATATAAGGGCCACCTGATGTATCGTTGTCATGGAAACCAATATTGATCATACCCGCCTCCAACCCATGTTTTGAGCAAAACTTTTACTCTGAAATGGCTTACAAATACGAGTGTATTTCTAGAGTGAATGTGAGCCAATTCAAACGACATTTCCCCAGGAGGTAGCGCTATCCCTCTACTTTCAAATTAAGCAAAGCTGTTTTAGTATTTTGACTTCTACAAACAAGTAGAAAATAATGGCTTTACTATGCTGCCTGTCGGCTATTTTGATAAACAATAAAAATAAGCTCGAGCAATTCCGCAATTTCTCCAAAAGTACTCCCTTCCCAGACCCGAAATCCGCAGCAGAGCTTGAACAGGTACTAGAGTTTCTAAATATCAGAAAATATATTTGGGGAAAATTATATTTTGGCCATGGACGATAAACACATTTAGTGCAAATTTGAATAAATTCCAAATTTGGCCATTTTCAGACTGTATCGGTTTGCTCTAAAAATGATAAGGGTGGGCATTTAAGCTCTAAACATATTTTCTATCATCTTGTCTGTGAAATAAACTTGATGTGTGATGTTTTACATCATAACAATTGATTGGAACGAAGTTGGCAGAGAGCCTTCCTTGTACGTTTTGGCAACTTTTAGTGCGACGCCTTGGTGTTTGCTCGCTCCATTTTCTCCAAATACTTATAGTCACGTCAAAACTTGTATAACCTCTTCCATGTAAAATAAACTTAGAGAAGTTTTGAGCCACACTGAGATGCTCGTGTATTTACAAGCATCTAGCTTGTTGTAGAGTACAGTTGACAAGGTTGAAAAACTGTCATGATGCTGCGGTTTCTGCCGTAAGAAAGTCAATCCAAGGAGTTACACAAATGCTTAGTAAACGTAGGCCTGTACAATAAGGAAGAGAGTATTTGGCTAAAAGCGACCGGTACATACATGTGTACGTTGAGAAGCGAAGACGTAATTGTTAACGAATCAACATGTGTGACAAGGGACCGGAAAGGACAAGGGGCAGACTGCTGACTGGATGTTGACGGACTTATTTTTCATTATTTGTTTATTGGTACATTTTTGAGGCTATAATTTCAACCTTTATTCGTGCTTTGTTGTTTTCTTCATAACTTGTCAGATATAATATAAATGGTTTCAGAGCATATACTTCCACAATGCATGACTAATTGGGAAAGGGAGAATTCGGCCAAGTTACACCGTAAATGCTCTTTGTAATGAGAGGAGGCAGTGACCTGCATCTGCTATCAGAACAAATTATTCTTCTGCAAGGCGAGGAGCTGGAACCTTTCAAGTTTTGCTTTTGGCAGAGGGCAGAGGTATATCCTCCCGACCGGTAGTATATTTTCAATGCCAAATTAAAATTGAGCACTGAAGCTGATTTGCATATCGAATACGTAGTAGTCCCAAGAAAGCAAGAGGCTACAATTAGCCTAAACTCGGGCTTGCAAAAAACAGTATTGTATCCCTAATTAGCGCTAAACAAAAGAATAGAGAGAAGTCTGTCTGTCTTACATCAGACGCATTGCGTAGCTTGTGTTGGAGTCTATTTCTTTGCAGAGCATATCCGTTGAACCCTATCAGATCAACATATATCCCTTTAAAATTGCACAATTGCTTTACAGCTCAACCATTGAAGTAAAGTAAAAGTGAAGTAAAACTTTATTTACACAGGGTAACCCATTCACCTCTAAGGCTGGTCTCCATAGGGGCCCTGTATCTTAAAAATTAATTTCCATCAAAAATTTTCATGAACTATTACATTTAAAAAGCCTCATAAAAATACAATAACAGAATTTAAGAACCACATTAAAAAACCTAAAAATACAATGCAAAATCACAAAAACCTAAAATGTAATGAAAATATCAAAGTTATGATAAAAAGAAATGTCTTGCTCGGCGGTAGAACGATTGAATGTTTTCACTCTTCACAATGTTTAAAGGGAGTTCGTTAAAAATTTTTGCGCCGGTAAAAAGAAAGGTACTTTTCCCAAAATTCTGTTTAACGTTTGGTAGGGATAGCCTCATACTTCGCCTTGTGGAATAATCGTGAATGTTCGAAAATCTAGTAAAATATAATGAAAAATAACTAGGAACTAATGAGTGAAGACAGAAAAAAACGAGTTTAGCCTTGTGGTAAGAGCGTCTGCTGGAAAGAGTCGGCCAGTGCAGCTGCTCTTTTGCTTCAAATGAGCGAGAGCAACGTGTGATAATCCGTGTAGATCTATTCTGTAGGCGCTGTAGTCGATCTATATCTTGCTGTAGAAGGTTACTCCAGGCAATGTCTCAGTAATCAAATAATGGAAGAATTAAAGCGTTGTGAACAAGTTTTGCTGCCTCTTTTGTGACGAAACTTCTAACACGGCCCAGGATATTAACTCTTGACGTCACCTTTTTACACACATAGTCCGCATGAGCCTTCGAAGTCACAAAGTTGTCGAACACCACGCCAAGGTATTTAAAAGAAGCTTCGAAAAATATGGACTTTCCGAGAAGATTAAGATTTAAAATGCAATCGCGCTCTTTATGCCTTTGAGATGTAAATAGTACACACTTAGTTTTTGAAACATTGAGAACAACATTATTGTCTTCCAGCTATTCAGATAAACACTGAAGATCTTGGTTAATGTAAAAAATTAAACTGTGTACAGTTGGACCAGCAAGATATATATAAAAAAGATATAAACCTGGGTTGTTTGCATCACAGGAAGTATTAAAAACAATGACCTTTGGACCACTGAGGTTCAGCATAGCTAATGAGGTAAAAATACTGTATTAATTGCAAAAAAACTAAGCACACTTGTTTTCGCTTCGACCAATATTTCTGCTAAGTGTTTGAGAAAGGAAACGCTTATCAAACGATTTAGGATTTTTTCGCATAAACGTTAATGGAGTTCCGGTGAAATGTAGGAGACAAAAAAATCTGTTTATAAATACGTCATTTGAAACATAAGAAAGAGAGTAAGGTTTCTGCGGTCAGTTTCACTTCACGTAAGTGAAACTAAAATGGCTTATCATTCAAAAACTAATGACCAGAAATTGAGATCTTGTGGAAAAATACCAAATAAACTATATGTCAAAGTCTCAGGGGTGTGTGATGTCCCGTACTTGAGTTATTCAACAAAATGTACCACTGCTCACAATTAGTTTAGTATGGAGTGGCCACGGGGAAACACGATAGTCTAACATCTGGAGTTAATTTCGATCATTTTAAAAGCTTCTTCTCGCTGTTGAACTTGCAGACATTCCTATGGACACTTCTCTTAACATATTAGTCGTTCAGACTTCAAAGACACAAGGTGAATCGACGTTTTCCGATACGTGACAACAGGCATCATTCATCGGTTCGTGTCTGTTTCTTTGCAGTGTTTCATAGACCCCTATCAACATATATCACTTGAAAATTGCTTAACAGCTCAACCATTTATAACGTACAATAATTATAACACTTGTAAAGAAAAATATTTAAAAAAGAAGATGAAAAAAAAAAAAAAAAAAAGAAAAGAAAAGAAAAGGTGTCAATAAGGGGAATTGAACCCGGAACATCTGCTTCCTAAGCGGTGAACATGACCGCTAGGCCACGTCATTCAGAATAGCTGATTAAGTAAAAATAATTTTCCTTCTTTCAAAATGACCATTATTAGCTAGCGCTTGCGCAGAAACGCCGGAAGTGAGCTTTGTGGATGAAACTCGACGACGAAGAATAAAAAGAAGAACGGACGGTAATTTTAACCTCGGGCGCTCAACGAAGCCCGAGAAATAACTGACGGCAAATGAATGGAAAACTGTTCGTTTACAAATTTCATGGAGCCGGGGAGGGGGGAGGTGATTGCACAGGAAGCATGATAACGTGATAATGCGACAGATAAACTGATAAATTACCGGGAATGTGGAAACCCAGGGACAAGGTAAAAACCGCGAGAAGATTAAGTGCAGTTCGCGGATTTCAAGTTTCATCTTAGTGAGGACACCGGAAAGAAAATCAATGGTGAGGATGTAGTCAGGCAGATGAAACGAGCTCGTGGCCAGGATGGCAAATGATTATTGATTATAATAAAAAAATGGAAAGATAGCGTTAATGAAAAAGAGGTCATACATTTGAAAGGCGTGCCTGCAAATTGTTGTCCTCTACAAGTCGTAAAAATGTTGCTGGACTCATTGTTGATGATATTTTTGCCTACTTGTGCCAAATAATTATTAATCAGCGAAAATGATAGTAGGTTCTACCTGAGCCTTCATCTTTTCTTTAGGCAAAGGGTAATTCGGCTGGACGGCCACCCATTTTTTCACTTTAGAACACAAAACGTGACTATCTAGACCATTTTGAGCCATAGTATAAGAGTGGCTTATAGAAACACATCGTATTAATCAAATTGCGGTGATGAGCCAGCGAACTCGGGAAATGAATTAAAAACCACTTGCGGGTATAGTATATGGTTTTGATTCCTTTTTTGGGAAACGTTGCTGAAAGCTCGAAAAGAGAAGAATGAAACTTGCGTTACATTATACGTATGATTATTAATAAGTCTTCCCCTTAATGAATACAAATATGTACGGTTTAATCCACACAAATTTTTTAAAAAACAAGTTTCTCCTCTTCGGTATATCTTTGGTCGACCACGAAACCTAAAATATCAAATTTTTGACGAAACAAGGAGAGCTAGAGTATAGTGATGATATAAAAAGGCTTATTTTCTTCGTCACTGAGAGCGCATCTTATATAAACTATTTTCATTATTAAACATCTTTGTTAGGATTTTTTGGCCTTTTAGTACATGTAACCTACGGAAAATTATTATACAAAAGCTCCCGATTCGATTACGATTTCATTCTCTTTTCCATTTTTCTGTTTTGATTGCTTGTTCCAATAATATTCGTCCAGCGATGGAAATCTACGTGCAGCCAATTTCTGCCCTGTTTGCTGCTGTAAGCAGCCCAGTTTCTCCCCTCCAAAAAATGAAAGACTAATTGTTTTTTCTTCAGTCACTTTATTACTTGTTTGCTATACTACACACTGTGGTTTTAGGTGACTTTAGAAATGTTAGTTTCATTTTCATCTACTTTCTCTTCTTCTTGCCGCTAACATAGGGCCAGTATCACTGGTACGTCCCAATCCATCCTTTATGAAATTGACTACCTGCGTTTAACCCATTGGTGGTGAATTGGATCCACAGATAATTGTCGGATGTGAAGGAGCCAGATGGAATGATGTGCCCGCTCCAACCGTTAGTTTGGACGGTCTCACCAAATCTACCAAACAAAAAAGTGTTTTAACGTATAACAAGTACTGACCCTCTCACATGCATGGAAAGCTCACGTTTGTCTATTTAACAGAAGTAAAGGTGCGGCCCATTACTAGTTTAACGCCATCTGCTCAATGGAGCGGTAATGCAATTCGTTCTCCTATAAGACCTAATAATATAACAGCGTTTTTGTTCTTATTGTTGCTGTTACAAATCGTGCAGCCGCGAATATCATCATCATCATCATCATCATCCTGTAGTTATATGCTTAACGCCTAAAGGAGCAGTAAACCAACAAAGAAACAAACAAACTACAGCCAGGAAGGTAAACAGGAAGTGCCACGGAGTAATAACTGAGACGTGTCTCAGTTTCGACGTTGTTGTGTTTCCTTTACAAGCATATTCACGTGTTCACGTCCGGGAGGTTGCGTGTGTTCTGCCTTTCAATTTGAATATAAAATTTTATGCCATGCCATAAAAAAAAAAAATAATAATAATAATAAAAAATAAAAAATAAATTCAGAAAATCGGAATGCAAGAAAGCCGTTGTATATTCGTTGGTCAGGTATTCCAGCGAACCTGCCTATCATGCACCGCTTTATTTGTTTAGGGCTATGCATTTTCTATGACATGGTATAAAACAGTTATGCGATACCATCGAAACAATCGCGATACCATGGAAAATCCCAATTGTTACCTGTATTTTCTCTGCACGCGCGTTCACCTAAACACTGGTGTGGATAAGGCTTGGATACAGTTATTCGGCGACTCGTGAGATATTCCATGGTACAACTAGTATATATATCATCATTTATAAGCGAGTTTCCTGCCAGGAGAGTATAGGGAATTTACGCATCTATGGAAGAGAGAGACTGCATAGTACTATTTAATATTAACGCTAAAAGTGAAGGTGAAGGAATTCCACCCTTTAAAACAAATATAAATACAAATATAAATATATGCATGCAACAAAGTTCAGAGTAGTCATCATAAAACTATGCCTTGCTCTCACCTTCCTGAAGTTATCCTTACAATGTCATAGTTACTCTCCGTTTCGTAATCCGTAAATATGAATTCAGCGGTTTCCGTGGTGCGATACACTAACCAAACGCAGTCGGCGTTATGTGCGTAACCGTTCGGGTAGCCTGGGGATGAGATCGTGCCAGTTCCGTCTTCATAGACGCCTCCACAATCTGCATCTAAACAGGCGAACAGTGGATCAATAAGGAGAACATGAAATTAACAACACGAATTTTTCAGTAAATATATCAACTGGATCGAAATTGCGTCTCACTAAGGATTTAAAGAGCCCTGTTGTTCTTTAGGTTTCTTCGCCACCTTGTCCTTTATTTGTAAATAAAAACAGAAATTTAAAACAATGCAAACAGCCAAATAGAATGTAATTCAAATAAGAAATTTCATTTTCATGGCCTGATGTAAACATTAATCATTTTGGCCTCATTTTCCATCAAGTTAGGTTAAGGCAAATTAATTTTTCTTGTTTGTTTGTTGTTTTGGGAAAGAGAGACGAAGGACACTCAAGAGTAGACGAAAACAAAAACAATAACAACAGCAACACCACCACGACCACCACCAACAACAAAACAAGCAATACAGTTCCTTCCATTTGCTTCACAGACAAAATAAGCTGTGTTTATCGTCTCAAGATGCAAACTTTGTGTAACATTTTGTCAGTTTAGGTAGATTCCATTCCAGCATGTCAATGGATAGGATTATAACAAGAAGAAGAAAAAATAATAATGGCAACGACGATGATAACGGCAACAATGACAATAACAATAATAATAATAACAATAATAATAATAATAATAATAATAATAACAAAAACAACAACAATAATAATAATATAGCAGACAAAAGTTTTACTGCTGCATAATAAGAGTGCGTAAGATTTTGTTAAGAGTTGATCATGTTCTAATCTGTTGCGTAAAGTGTTTTAATTAAGAAAAACACCAGAAAACTGGAGAGAATCGAATAATTAATAATAATAATAGTAATAATAATAATAATATTAATAATAAAGACTTAGAAATTGAGATCGCCAAAATGTAGAAAATGGGAACAGAGACGATACCAGTTGTCATTGGTGCACTAGGGGTCATTAAGAAGGACTGGAAAAGTACGTTGACAAAATCCCAGACACAGTCAGCATTGATGAGCTCCAAAAAATGACTCTTCTGGGTACAGCTCGCATCCTCAGAAGGGTCCTGTCAATCAAGTGAACTCTTTGGTACCTAAGGCCCATGGGTTGGACCCGGTGCTTCAGAGACTAAACAAGTAAACCAAGGATTATAAGTCATAACAACAATAATAATAATAATGATGATGATAATAATAATAATGATAATAAAAATAATAATAATAATTAAATAACAATATATAATTATAATAAGAACCTTCCCAGAATTCTTTGCAGCTGGAAAATCGTCAATCCCAAATAACTTGGTCAGTTTGAGGGCAGCAAGACCCCCACGTTGTCTAGAAATAAGTCTTACCATAAACTAATTATTGTACAAGACTAAGGGCGATGACGTCATTTGTCACGTGACTTTGCTCACAAGTGCGTTTTTGCTCACTGTGACGAAGTTATTTTGTTATTGCAAAAGCAGTCAACGTGGTTTGAAGCACAATGCTGTGAGCCATTTCGGACTGCCCGGGTACCGAACAAAATATAAATATTAAGGGAGGTATATACAATTTTCAATAAGTGGGAGTCTGGGTACAAGTGCTATCTCGCGTTGCATTAAACGCGAGGAAACAAAAATTTGGATATTGGTAGATATTTTTATGAAATATACATTTTTGTCATTTTTAATGCTGTGACGTCATCGGTCACGTGACCAGAATGGACCGAAGTTTAATATTCGCTCTACAAGTTTACTAGAACCTTTCTCCAAGAATATTTTTAAGCGAAGTTGTAGTTTAATAAATAGTGTTTTAAAAAATGGCCATGATTACTTTTTCCTAAGAAAGTGCGGCAGTAGAAAATCTAACTGAAAAGTTTGTCAGCTTCCTGCTCAACGACCATTTGAGGTAGGAACAAAAGAAAATTTTGCCTAAGGCTTGAGAGTATGCTCTTTATGATGGCGTTGTCAGTTTCTTCTAATTTCAATTGCTTTTGCCGATGATCGATGTTTAATATTTTTTCAGAGGAGAGGGCCTGGAGGAAAGAACGAAAACGAGGCTATACTTTCGCGCGCTTTCTGTTCACTGCGACGCCGCGCCACAAAAGGTTAGCTAGAAAAAAAAATTCCAAGGACTGGACAACGGACTGGACTTGCATTTTCTTTAAACGGAACTTTTGACGACTTTTTTAATTATTTTTTTTTATGGCTGTTGTCTGCTCAGGGACAATGTATACCTGAGAAGGTAAGTTGATACAGATAGTTGTTGCTGTTTGTTAAAAAAGCAAAACAAAAAAAAAAGCGCGTTTGTGGTACACTTAAATGCACTTCCCACCTAAAAAGTGTTGTTTAATTCTTGAAATTATAAAACTTAAACTAGAAGTTGCAGCAATGCGAATGAAATCAAATTAATGCTAACATTAAAAGAAACAATTTAAGTTGCTTAAGGCAACCGATGCAAGCTCAGTAATTTTACTAAATACGATATTTGAAGGTTAAAAACGTATCTTAAACAGTCCTATTACAATTATAACAAAGTGCACAATAAAGCCATTATTCAAAGTATTGGCCTAAGAAAAATAGTTGCGCATAAACAAATACTGGAACAGTTCGTGCTTTCAAATGGATTACACGATTCCGACACATAAGTTTAATTTGAGTGGCGAAACATTTTGTTGTATCTGAAAAATTACTGTACTACACAAAATGTTTTCACAGAGGATGTTATGCATGGGGGTTCACATAATTTAATTCAATTTTATAAAGCTAAAAATTGTATGTCAAAGATTCAGCAGAAACAGAGAAACGTTTTAAAATCATGGCTGTTTGTGCGAGTTCGTGTACGTACGCGCTAAACGCGGAAAGTACCTAAGCTTAATAACTCTGAAGAAGTCAAGTACTTAAGTTTATGTCAAAACCGACCAAGAACCAGTCGAAAAAAAACAAAGCAAATAATTGTTTTAATAGATTTGGCAGTTTTACAAAGTGTTACGCTTCTGGTTTGTGGCACCTATTTACAATGGTAGTCTGAGGAAAAACCTTTTTACAACAATGTTTAAATTATAAGCTTAAGCTTACGGTAAAGTTCATTTGAATCTATTTTTTAAACTGAGGGGAAATTAAAATGTAATTTGCTATAAGAATGGGTCCAACACAGAAATCCTGAAAACCTTCTTCACAAACAAACTGACGATAAACTTGAAAACCAAATTTGAGGGAAGGCTTAACTTCTTGCCGAGCCATACAAAAGTTGGGCACATAAACAAAGACAACACTTATCTGGCTTATCGGTTGACCGTAAGTTTTTTGAAGAAAACGACTAAATAAAAGGGCGACGGTAAATACCTTCTCCAATCGTCGAAAAGGCTACATCGGGCCACTACGTAAATCGCACATCCTTCGTCTTTAGTCATGCTCAAAGCACAGCGGGAAAATTTATGTGTTGTCGAATGCAGTCGCGGCGCGAATTCAATCCCTTTCACAACGCTTTAGATACATCCAAAAAGCCGTCCATCAAGCCTTGATATAATTCTTCCCAGAGTGGCCAGTTAAAAATATTTTCACAGTCTAACACATCTTCAGGTGACCTAGTCGAAGTGGCGGAACGAGAGAGTCGAACGAGGTATCGCACAGCGTTCATGTGCTCGTTAATCCACTGACTTGGTCTAAGGTTTTATGAGACAGGATGAACCAAATTTCAAAATAATTTCACCGTTTTGAATGTAGTTAAGCTTCGGACTAGAAATTTCCCATTACTTTGTTAAACTTGACCGCAAATATCACTTTCACCACAGCTACAGCGCTGTCGCAAGCAAACCGTCGCTTCGTTTCAGAAGGTCGATTCACTTTCTGTGATTGGTTAAACAAAATGACGTGTGAATCGCGAGGTGTGGAGAATCTACGAGTCGATGACAAACATAGCGGGCGATGTCTTCCTTCGTAATTTAACCAAAGAAAAAAATTGCCAAACATTTAATTTTTGGTTTATCGTGAACTAAAAAAACTGTCAGAACAAGAGCGGTAGGCGTGTTTTCAGAGCATCTCTCTCTCTCTCTCTCTCTCTCTCTCTCTCTCTCTCTCTCTCTCTCTCTCTCTCTCTCTCTCTCTCTCTCTCTCTCTCTCTCTCTCTCTCTCTCTCTCTCAACTAACACTTGTGATTTCTGGTATGAATGAATTAATATGCAAAAACTAAAAAAGGTAAAAATAATAAAGAAAAATTGTCAACTATTTTCCCAAAGACGTAGAAATACACTTGC
>JAEMWC010000150.1:847500-857500 GCA_016490735.1 Pachyseris speciosa | reverse complement strand
AATACCACAGCGGTAATTTGGTCTTGCAACTTCACCTAAATCTTGCTGCATACCAGAAAAATC
The DNA here is from genome assembly GCA_016490735.1 of Pachyseris speciosa. NCBI lineage: Eukaryota > Metazoa > Cnidaria > Anthozoa > Scleractinia > Pachyseridae > Pachyseris > Pachyseris speciosa. The sequence goes on along the minus strand of JAEMWC010000150.1, from coordinate 857,437 downwards.
AGATGGTGCATAAGTCTTTGCTAATGTCTTTCTCAGCAATTTATTCACAACGTCACATTTATCCATAGTTTCTTTGCAAAAAGCTAGTTTCTGACGAAACATCATTTGAAAAACCCACCTAAGCAAACAGGTTTGGAACCATTCCATTGTCCATTTGCTTGACAAACCTGGCTGTCGTCTCCCTCCAAGTGATGGTTTGCCTGGCATGTGTACGTCACAACGGACTGGTACTTAGTATCAGGTGCTATGTGGCGGGATCCACCATAAGGATCCCCAGGATCACCACAGTCCACCACTAAATTTGTAAGCAAGCAGGGTCAGAGACATCAAGGCAATGTTGCTTCATTACCTGGGAGCTAATTAAGCACGGTGTCTTCTATTGTTACTGCGCATACGTCATGCGCATCTCACGATTAACCGAGATGAAGGCGTTTCTTGAGGATAGAGGTTTCTTAAATAAAGCAATTTTTATGGTGATCTTTTCTGTGGTAATTGAGCTATAATTTAGAATAAAAATATCCTACACTGTTACGTGTTTTAAAGCTGCTTTAAAAATTATTTGTTGCCTTATTATCTCTGGAAATTGAAATGCTTGGTTACCGCCTATTTATTTTTGAATTCCAACAGCCCTTCCTAAGAGCTGCCTTTTGTAAAAGTGGGTAAACAGTCACCGAGTTGGCGAATGACTACAGTTGAGTGTGAGTCCCTCCCCCTCCCCACCCACCAGCCAGCTCAAACTTGGTTCCTCAGTGCTGCTGTTTGATCAAAGCTAAGACCAACCTCTCATATGCATACAAACATGGCAGTATACAATCAGCACACCATAAGTATTTCTTTCTTGTTGTCAAATAGAGTTAGGGCCCTGTCAAAACAACTTTGGCAACATTTGTTTGATTTCATCATTAATGCTTCAATTGTTGCAAACTCAAGTACGAAGATTTCAGCAATATAAACAACAAAGAAGTATTGATGCACATTACATGTGTTATGATTGGTCCGCGTCGCACGGTCGATACATTTTGTCATTTTAAGTAAAAAAAAAAAAAAAAAAAAAAAAAAAAAAAAAAAAAAAAGAAACTCAATGAAACCTACTTGTTCGAACTGGGACACATTATTTTAAACAGAGAAATCTGAAACAGGCCGTGGCCTGCCCTTGTTCAGGACAATCCTGGAGAGACCCTATCCCCGTGCACCTTGTGACTCCAGTAGCAATATGTTTTGATTGACTATTGTGTTAAAGAAAAAGTTGGCGACTGAGTCATGTTTGTACTGAGAACAAGTGTATTCAAATGTTTGATGATTCAAAATTAGCAAGGCCCCCAGCATCGAGAACAAATGCGTTAAGGCTTACAGCACCAATTTTTTTTATTTCCTCTTAAAAATTTTTTTGTCAAAAATGAATAGTTTCGGTTGTTTTCGTGAACCTGCTGTGCCGTTAATCATCGCAGGTTATGCCACCGCCATGCATAACTTTTTTCCAATTAATGTGTTTTGTGAATATAGACCACTTCGGAATTTCCTTTGGCCTCCTTTTCAAAGCGAGGCCTGGTGCGCAACCATTCGTATGAAAATTAATTTGCACGTGAATAAAAACTAATTTTCATATGAAAAACTGAGCACCAGAAGACCTCACTTTAATAAGGAGACTAAAGTTAATTCGGAAATAGCAATTTTAACGTTGTTGCTTCGCCAAAGATGATTGAGGAATGTATTATGATGCCAATAGCATGTGCAAAGCTAATGTAATAGTAATTTCGTCTTTTATTACTCTTCAAGGTCTTTAAAATGTCTGTGATAACTTGTCGCGAAAATTTCTTCTCATTTATCACAAGGCATTTTAAAACTTGTCCGCAAGTGCGATCTAACCTTAAGTAAAACCGAGAGGATAAAAAGGACAAGACTTTTTGCTGGATTCCATTGTAGCATCAAAAGACGGTTTTCTAATGAAACTTAAACGAATAATTATAGTGGAACTCCGGCGACCCGAAGGGATGCCATGCGGAACCCGTGAATTGCTTTTCTCATGATAATCATGGCTAGCGGTATTGCTCGTGGGCGGGTACACACGACGACAGAGTTGCCCAACAATTAATGTTATATTATAAAAACTGAACTACGGATATCAGATTCCCACCATTTTCATTGGCTCGCCGGACACAGGCTATCACCTCATATACCTACTGTACCTTATATGATCAATGAAGAACCTACAAAATCTTCAAAGAAACCTCCGTATCGTACTTTGTTTTCTTGTAATGTTTTGTTGTTCTGTGAATTGTGAAATGCGGTCAAATTCCTGTTGACTGCTCTAAACTATCACGTTCGTATTTATGGACGTTTATGCCAAAATTTCTTTTTGCAATATGTGGAACTTACTACGAAATATGTTTTGCTACTTGTTTAATTTCTCCATCTTCACCAAGTTTTCTTCGAAGAAACGTTCGCATCCTCCTTTTTTCCTTGTGATGTTTTATTCTTTTGTGGTTTTCGAACTACGGTCAATTCCAGACGTGTTGACTGCTCTAAACTATCAGGTTGGTACCCCTCTTTTTTCTTTTCAGCGGACATTTGTGTTAATATTGCTTAATAGGTTTTTTAGTTTACTAGAAGCTTACTTGTCTAGTTTCTCCACCTTCTCCAGGAATCTTCGAACAAATATAGGCGTCGTTTTAATGTTTTGAGGTTTTTTAACCGCGGTCAATTCCTCGGTTGACTGCTCTAAGCCATCAGGTTGGTTATCTTTTTTGTCTCTTCTATGACCATTATTTTATGTAATTGTTTGCTTAGCAATTTTTCTAGCTTACTACAAGAGATGTTTTTCCAGTCTTAAAGTAATTGCTGCTTAATGTTAACAGTATTTGACAGGGACTTTTAATGTTTAGCTGAGTAAAACAAGTGAGCGCCTTACGTTCGCACACGGGATCTTGTCCTGACCATGTTCCTCCACCAGATCCATCATCGACACAAGTCCTAAACGATGAGCTCGAAGGCACTAGATTATAACCAGACTTGCATGCAATACGCAGAGTGGCGCCCAATTCATAACGGTAACCTTGAACCGTTCCATTGGCAGGCACAGGAACTGGACTGCAGAAGGCAGCTAAAATGCAGAAAACACATCATGTAACCAGGGAAATCCCAACCTACGTTGTGTGTTGGGATAAAGACAAAGTAGACAATTCCAGACAAATCAAAAGTCAAAATTTTCTAAAACTTTGAATATATCTTCGGAGGGTTGACCTGCGCACACAACAAAGGGTGAGAAAAATAGTGCATGATTCTCAAGCGTTTTACAAAACCGCAGTTCCGTCTGATGAAAGGCTTAAATGATTTCAGAGTAGCTGGTTAAGTTTCAAGTCTCAGTGTTATTGTCATATTGCATCTGAATCTGAGGAAAGGCGCCTTTTTTAATTTTCGCTTTATCTAGGCAACACCTATGTGCACAAATGACGTCACAAAAGCTTCACTTTATCCTTGACTACAACTGAAATAACGGGGAAACGATCGAGAACGTTCCAAAATGAACTAGTGAGTTGCTTCGTGTTGCGTGACTTAATCCAAAGGTCTTTCAAAGGTGCCTTTAAAAAGAAAGAGCTATGGAATAAAAATATGATTAACAATTGCAAAATATTAACAGCAGTCATACCAACACATCTTGGTTGTGTTCCACTCCATGTTCCATCATCCTGGCATGTTCTTGTAGCATCACCGTCCCCTGTCATTTGGTAGTTTGCGTCACATGTGAAAGTTGCTGTTGTTCCAAGGACGTTATTAACGCCATCGGTGAGAGCTACAACTCGAGTGGCGTGTTCCACTTGGCCGATATCTTCACAGTAGACACCTGAAGATGGGTTAACGAGAAAGCAATTATACGGAGCACTTAAGCCTTGAACTCAGCGTTTAATGATTATCTTAAACTACCGAAATTTCCTAACGGTAGTAAACATATTGAACATCTGACGAACACGAAACAATGTTATATGAAGTCGGCAATTATTTCGCTTATTCATAATTAACTTTTCTTCGTAACTAACATTATATAATCATAAATCCTTGAACTGCCTGAAGTATCCGAAACATGTTTTCAAAAGTTAAACGTTGTGTTGTTTTCTTTTAAGGTATATTTTTAACTCAAAATGCTTTTACTGCTGTACTGTATTTTGTTTAGTTTAGCCTTTATCTTTCAGATCTGAATTTAACGATAACCTCCATTCTTATAACAAACTGATGCTGAAGTTTTAGTGGTTTCAAAACTTGGAAAATAGCGTTCAAATGTACAAAACAAAATAGATGGCATTATCGTCTATTGCCGCTTTTTAATTTACCGTGTGCTGCCATCTTAGATTTGATGGCATCATTTTATTGCCCAATTGTTTAAAGGTTTTTAAAGTGCTACTGAGAAAAGAATCAGTGGTTTTCTTTGCGATTTTTGTATCCTACGTTGAAGACTAGACCCTAAAGTTGACCAACCTGACCTAACCTGATCTAACCTGATTCTGATTTACATTCCATTCTTAAAACAAATTGATGCAAGTTTTAATGGTTTTAAAACTTGGACAAAACAAAACACAGGAATTATCATCTATTTTAGCTTTCAAATTTGCCGTGCGCCGCCATCTTAGATTTGATGACATCATTTAATTGCCTATTTGTTTAACCCATTGACTACCAGCCGTTTTTATGTGATTTTCCACCTATAAACGATCCATAGAATTTCGAGACTCTTTATTTTAACTACCATGGAAGAGTGATGTTGTTCTAAGGCACTGGAGCCTCAAGGTTTCTGAAAACGTCATTCTAGCTATTTTTCAACCGTGGAGCTACAACAACGGCCCAAGTTCGGTTTGCTTGCGATTTTTGCTAAAATTACAGCCATTTTTCATCTTTAGTGGCTGCTTGATGAGCATCATTAAGCGTGACGGTAGCTAAGAGTCCACTTTCTCAAAGAAAGCAGTGAAAACGTAAAGCTTGTGGGATGTGGCTGGAGTGACAAGGATATACCTCACAAATTAATGTGATGAGGCCTAACAAGGCCGAAACAGCTGTCCATGGCTGCTAATGCTTGGGCTCAATCTTTGCTTTGGTAGATTTAAGGGGTAATGCCCGCTACCATGTGGCCTTAGTGCCTTTAGAGTGGCTTCAGCTTACCAAATCACATTAATTTGTGAGGTATATCCTTGTCACTCCAGCCACATCCCACAAGCTTTACGTTTTCACTGCTTGTTTTATGGATATGTGGGTACTTGAGCCTGAGCATTAGCTATGCCATGCTGATGAGGCCTAACAAGGCCGAAACAGCTGTCCATGGCTGCTAATGCTTGGGCTCAATCTTTGCTTTGGTAGATTTAAGGGGTAATGCCCGCTACCATGTGGCCTTAGTGCCTTTAGAGTGGCTTCAGCTTACCAAATCACATTAATTTGTGAGGTATATCCTTGCCACTTTCTCAAAGAATCGAGCAAGGTGATGTACTTTGTTGTCGAATTTGGCTTGTTACTCGACGAACTGGGAATTTGGCCGGTCGGACACTTAGTACCTTTGGGACTCGACTATTGACGAATTTCTCGACCTACCGCCGAATATTTTGGAATTTGTGAGCACTGAAAATGACCATAAGCAGGAATTTTTGGCGGTAGGTCGGAGTGGGTGTAGACTTAGTTTATATGTGAAAGAACTGGGGAAGGAACGGGCGCTGTCAAAAATTATCGTTATTTCCCAGCATGCAATCTGGTCGAGATGTTGAAATGGCGGAAAGGCCCGAATGCACTGGAACAAAAGGCTGTATCTACGCTCGGGAGAAGAAAATGAACAAAAAAAGTCATTTCTAAGCTAGAACAAGGACTGAATTTTGTTCTGATGGTTGAAGGTTGGTTTTTCGACGATGATTTCTTTAAAAAAGATAGAGGCAAAAAGGGGCATTTTAGTCGTTTGTCTTTGACATTAAAAACGGTCAATTTCGTTCTTGTCCAAACTCAAAAGGCCATATTTGGCAAAAATCGCTACGTTTCTTGCGTATATTGGATATCCAAATTTAAAGGACATTCCATTTCGTGCTTACAACTGACAGTTAAGGCAATATTCGCGCGATTGAGAAAGTTGCAATGTTTTGAAGTGTGGGAGTCTTGTGCAACCGGTTTTAGCCGGCACGGGTGCCAATGGGTTAAAGGTCCTTAACTCATTCTTGTCCGCTGCTTTTGACCTCTATTTTGGCAGTTCTCGAGGGTTGGAAGTCAATTCCATGTCATTATTCCACATAAGGGGTTACCATCGAGATTTTGCTGGTCCACAAAACCGAAGGCTCTGTCTTTCCTGTCACGCTTGTCACGCCAGCTATCGCTTTCTTTAAGCGATCAACTGCAGCTGACAATTCGGTAGGTATTTGATTTATAAGTGTGGTATTCGAGCCATTTTTCACCTTAGAAACCCCCTGACTGGCATCATAAAGCTGGATTGGTGGGTAGAGGCAATCCTCTGGAAGAAAACAGAGGTGAGAAGCAATTTCAGACGAAGTGGGCCGCCAAAATTGCTCGATCGACTTATGACGATTCGTGAAGTAAAGTTCTGTTCCTAGCCGTTCTTTGATTGGATTCCGAGACCTCGCATGGCAATTTTTGCGAGTTTTGACTAGTAAATAATGCAATCGGTGCAACATATTGTCAGCAGGACCGGGTGGCTCGACACTTATAAAAAATATCTGAAATGGAAATTGGCAGTCTTCCATGCTGCTGTTAGGCAAGAATATCCCAGAATTCCTTTGGGTCACAAACGTGAAAAGTACAGACCGTGAGAGGAACTGAAATGAAATAGCGTTAACCACGTCGTGCTAAAAAAGTGAGCAGAAAAACGTGGAACAAATTGCAAGAAGTGGAGTCGAAGTTTGTTGTCCATGTAAACTTTTAACTTCAAGAGGAATTTTTGTCTTAAAAACTTCAAGACAATGTTGCGTTAATTTTGGTGTTGTCCGAGGACGATTTTGGTTTTCAAATAGAATAAACAGTCATATTAAGTGAAAATTGAGAGTTTCGGTCAGTTTCCAGGGTGATGAAATCTGAAAAAGTTATCATTTTGCAATAAAAATGCTTCATTTCAACCACAGTCCGGTATTTGGGAAAGTTGCAGGTTTTCAGAGCATTGGTCCCTATGGACCAATAAATTACAGAGCCGAACAAGAATGAGTTAAAGTGCTACTGAGACAAAAATCAGTGGTTTTCTTCTCGAATTTTGTATCCTACGTTGAAGACTAGACTCTAAAGTTGACAAAATATTGTGTCCAGGACTAACATGATTCTGATTTACATCTCAAAAGGCTGCACGAAAGTGTGCAAATTACGTCCGCCATTACTCAAACGACAACTACTCGAGCCCACATCATCCATGGCGTCATGTTATCATCTAGCGAAGTCTTCCGGTCGCATGTCAACCGCTTTCAACTTGATTGCAAGAAAAAAAAAACTGCCTCTTACGAGGCAAATATAGCTGTTAAAGGAGAGCAGGAACTCGAGTTCCAAAGGAGCTTTATGTGCGAAGTAGACATCGGCTCGTCTGACACGACACGCTTTTTCTTGCGTATATGCAAAAAATGCGCAAAAAAGAAGAATGGAACTTGAAGTAACTTGTTTGTGGTCTTTGCTGCATGTGGCTAACACGGTAGAGCTGCATATTTTTAGCAAAACTAATTCCCTTTTTCTGGCAATAGCTGCAACCAACTGACCTCTTGAAAGGTCCAAACTGGTTTCTCGTCAGAAAATATAAATTGAAAATAGTCGATATTTTGTTGTACGAGTGGTGATTCCCTTGAAGAGCACACTTACGTATGCAGCTAGGTTCTCCTCCAGACCACTGTCCGTCTGATTGGCAGTATCTGTCAGTAGTGTAGGTGGCCTTGTATCCGTTGTTACAGGTGTATGTTGCGGTGCTTCCCTTCATGAGGCCGGAACTCAGCTCCACGAGACCATTTGATGGAGAGCTTAAGCTGGGGCAAGACAATGCTGCAACAAAGTAGCAACCGGGAGTCTCATTTATTGGAAAGTTTACAAGAAACAAAAATACAATGAAAGCTTCCGTGAGCGGATACCCTTGGGGCATGCATACGTACATACATCCACTTCATTTCAGCACGATGGTAGTTAAAGCTAATGCTTATAATGGGGTCGTGCATCTAAAACTAAAAATACAATTACATCATTTTTTCTTGATCTACAGTAATTTGCAAATTACTAAACATCACTTTAAAGCTATCTTAAGACTTAAATACTAAGACCACTAAAAATATATAAACTCGTCATTGCTAAAATCAGCAGTTGAGGCAGACGCCACTTCGAAGTGAAAATCTCTTAGTTCATAAATCTATAGTCAAACGTTCAGCGGGAGTTATATTCGGGTGTTTGAATGTAATTGTATTCCAGAGAATAGCACTCCTATAACTGACAGGCGAGATTGAAAACTTGAAACAGCAATATTGTCTGATCCTCTAAACGAGTACATGTACTTGGTATTTCTCTAAATGTTCGCGTAGATGGGGTGTCCTCTTACGAAAAGTTATATAGTTAGGGTTTCAATGCACAGAGCACCGAAGTTTGTTGGTGCCGGTCCAATTGCGAGAGGTGTCCACAAGTAGAGGCTCGACAGTATGTAAAGTTATGGGAGCCTTGTTTGATTGTCTTCATTTACCTTCACAAGTTGTTTGGTCTGCCGCGAGGTTATATCCTTGATTACAGGTGCAGTAAAAGGACTGATCCGTGTTGACGCAGGTGTGTTCACAACCACCATTTGAAGATGAACACTCGTCGACGTCTAAAGAAAACACATGCAACTATGATTTCAGAACATGTACTATAGAAATGCCGAACACATGTAAGTTTCCTGACGTCCAAAGATGCTTTTTCGGTTTGTAATTAACTACCAGTCTGGTGGCCAGCTGGGCGGATTTCATTCCAAAATGGAATTTATAGGAACACGTAAATTGCGAAGTGATTGATTTTAGGCTCCCCTGCTTAATTTGTTTTTAAAATATACACTTCTCGATGAAACGAAGGGAAAATACTTTTAATGTAAAAAGAGCTTCACTTCCTTTTACCAATGAAGTACTTTTCTGAACACTTACCAAAACATTCTCTCGCAACTGGATAAATGTGTTTAAGTGCGAATTACATTCAAAATGCAAACGGCAAGTACCAACTGATAAAGCAAATAAACTTAGAAGCAACTAGGGAAAGAGCTAAAATTGGTGAATAATTACTCGTCCAAGGGTAAAATGTGGGCCATTTACAAGGAATGTTAGCTCGATCGCGATCGATATGCTCAATTTGTTGTTGTGTGTTTACATGTGTGAGTTAGAGGAACACAGAAGATAACTGCACTTTTGGTAAAGTAAAGATACGATCAGTACTGATTACCTGTGCAACTTCTTCCTCCAGGATCCAACGACATACCGGTGGGACAGGAACAAGAGAATGAGCCAGCAGAGTTATGACATGTGTGAGAACAGCCTCCATTTGAGTTTGAACATTCGTCGATGTCTAATTGAAGAAGGAAATTAAAGAAAATAACTCATTTGATTTCCAAGGGCTATCAAAATTTTCTTATTACGTCAAGTTCAGTCCTTTTAGTTGGTAAAAAAAGAACGGTTCAACATTTCTACAGTTTTCATGAATTTCGTCATTATATAGAAGAGAGCGAAAACATAATTTCAATTCGTTCATTATTCACAAGAAATTCTAGTTCTTGATTGAAATTTGACCGTTCCTTCTTTAAAAGCCTTAATGGAAAAAAAAAGGGGACCGCAAGCATCTCGCACTAACTTGACACTTGTTTGTTAAGTTTGTCTTGTTAAATTCTATAAGTTTTAGATGAACGATTTTATTATGTATATAGTTTGTATATAGTTCATTTTATTTTTAGATGTTTAGGACCACACAAGCTGCAGAGCTTTTTGATTTT
>JAEMWC010000150.1:830000-842500 GCA_016490735.1 Pachyseris speciosa | reverse complement strand
ATAAATTGTTGCTGTTGTTTTTGTTGTTGGACTGCAAGAGTTCGCATAGATATGTTACTCTTATTGCTATAATAAAGTTATAAAAAGCAGTGGATTTCAAATCTCGCTCCTGAGTTTCATTTTTAGTTCTGGGATTGCAACCGCGCCCACTCTGTTATTACTAGAGTTAGCTCGAAAGCTCCACAGCTCTTCTATCCACTGAACTTTTCCTTTGTAAACGTGTTTGTCTTTTTTTATCACGTATAAATCTGTTAGCCAATGTCTGTATTAATGTTTACGAAGTGTGACTAAAACTGAAATTGTTCTGGCAAGGCGACTTCTGGCTACAAAGTTTCCATTCGAGTTACTGACAGTATAAAGCCCGTAGCCAGGTACCTTCATTTACCGAATGCTATCCAAAGTGTTACATTTTCCATTTACGAATGATTTAAGTTACCTGAGCACAGCGGATGACTACCAGTCCATGAACCTCCCTGGCAAGTTCTACTTGAGGAGCCGTGCAGATAATATCCTGCATTACAAGTAAACGTGAGAGTGCTTCCAGCGTTGTAATTTGATGAGGAGACAGTGCCATAAATTGGTGCACCAATTGCCGCACACGCGTCAGCTGGAATAGAAGAGGAGAATGTAAGGATGATGAATAGCACTAAGTGAAAAAAAAATGCACATTCTCTTCTATAAAAGTAGAGTTCATATACTGCGCTAGTTTGTCCACATGTTTCTCATATTTGATACAGTTTCTGTTCACGTCGCACAGAGAGAATTAAGAACGCAAACTAGTCTTACGCATCGCTGGCCTCCAACTCCTTAGCTGAGACAACGCTCACAGCCTTGAAAAAAATTGTTCCCGTTATTCCTTAATAGTGAAAGGAGTAAGTCCTTGTTACATGGGAAGCTTGCGTAAAGCCCATGATATAAATTGTACCGCAAAAATTTGCGCACGACACGTAAACTGTTGCACGATTTTAAACCCGTTTTAGAACCATGGCAAAGTCGAGGGTTGTATCGACTTTTTGCATGGCGTGAGCAAGTAGCAAAAGTAATAGTTTAAATACGTCTTATAACAAATGAATAAAGGGGGTTAGTTTCTAAAATTAGTGCTGCTGCGTCGGCGGGGAAGTGGTACGCGATAAATTGGTTTTATCAACTAAGGGGCTGTTCATGTGGAGGCAGGAAGATCCTAGCACTAGGAAGATCCTAGAGGGAGAACCAACGTTTTTTTGGGTTTACATGCAGCAATTTCGGTCGGGAATTTCGACGAAATTGTCTTCCTTTAGCCGCTGATCGCCCGGCCGCCACCATGTTTGTTTGGTTTGTTGTTTTTGTTCCTGGTACTAGGATCTTCCTAGCGAAAACAGTTTACATGGTGCGAGGATCTTCCTAGTGCTAGGACCTTCCTACCTCTCAGCTACGATCATCCTAGGACTAGAAAGATCCTAGCGCTAGGACCAAGTACAACCCTTTGCATGTAAACTGAATACAGAAAACATATGGCGCCAGGATGATCCAATTTCTAGGATCTTCCTAGTGCTAGGATCTTCCTCCCTCGATGTGAAGGAGGCCTAAGTTGAGAATGAAAATTGCCCACCGTAAAGAGATTCAGTGGCTCAGCTTTTGAATCTCTTTACGGCGGACAATTTACATTATCACCCCAGTTTATAAAACCAAATTTTCTTATAACAAAGTAGCCACTGTTTTATTATTTTCTATGTGTTACTTACCTGTCTGGCAGCCCTTTCCAGAAGATCCATTAGGACATATACAGAGGTAGTCATTGTATCTGTTGACACAGGTCCCTCCGTTCTGACAAGGTGCAGTGCTGCATTCGTCAGTAGTATCGGACGGTTTGGAGATTGCTGCAAAGAAAGAGAAAAATAGAAAGAACAGAGTCACAGCACGTTATTTCTAAGCGTCGATGTAAACATGTCCAGTAATTTTTTTTCCTTTTTCTTTTTAGTTTTGTTTTAATTTGCCTTCAAAGATTCAATCTGTTTTGGAGCAAGTTTCAAGTTCATGTTTCAAGTTCATTTGTGCAATATTTAGAGCATAATACAACGAAAGGAACTATAGAATAGAAAAACAAAAAAACAAAACAAAACCAAAACAAAGAAAAAAACCAATAGTTAAATTCACTAGTGAAACCCAGAGCGAAATGAGGCGAAGCACGGATCAATTTGTTTTGTATTATTTCTTACACAATGGACATCCATACGCCTCTACTCTCATGGAAATAAATGCATTCCATGCTTGTGGTCTGAACCTCAGATACATGGCTTGGAAGACTTTGACTTCGTGGCGGACCACTGTGTCCTGATCTGAATTTCCAGTGAGAGTCTGTAAAATAAAATATATGGCATATAAAGAAAAAGGCTTACAGTATACTAAACAAAATCTCAGAGAAGGATAGTTCACAAATTAATTTGATCAAGTAAGCTGAAGCCACTCTAAGGGCACTAAGGCCACAAGGTAGCGGGTATTACCCCTTAAATCTACCAAAACAAGATTGAGCCCAAGCATTAGCAGCCATGGACAGCTGTTTCGGCCTTGTTAGGCCTCATCAGCATGGCATAGCTAATGCTCAGGCTCAAGTACCCACATATCAATAAAACAAGCAATAAAAACGTAAAGCTTGTGGGATGTGGCTGGAGTGACAAGGATACTTCACAAATTAATGTGATCAAGTAAGCTGAAGGGCACTAAGGCCACAAGGTAGCGGGCATTACCCCTTAAATCTACCAAAACAAGATTGAGCCCAAGCATTAGCAGCCATGGACAGCAGCTTAGTTTTAAGGGGTAATGCCCGCTACCTTGTGGCCTTAGTGCCCTTAGAGTGGCTTCAGCTTACTTGATCACATTAATTTGTTAAGTATCCTTGTCACTCCAGCCACATCCCACAAGCTTTACGTTTTCAAAATCTCAGAGAAGACAGTTTGGCTAGCTTCAGAAAAAGAAAATTGTTCGAGTTCAAGAAGAAGAGGAACGACAAGAAGAAGAAGAAGAAGAAGAAGAAGAAGAAGAATATCGTTTCCCAAACTTCCTGTTCCCTTATCAGAACAGGCCACATGACCGCGACGGATTTTGGCACAAAAGTATAGCAAAAGAAAGACAAAACATATCTAGTTTCAGCACATGGGTGGAGTATTTAGAATGGATATCCCTGAAAGTTCGCGAAAAAGAAATCGTTATACATGTTTTAACCGGCTTCTCTTTCAAACAGAATACTACTGTGGTGTGTATTCTTAACACAAGGCATGTATACATGAGATAAGAAAAGTTGTATCACATTGATCAAATCAAGCTATTCCGTGAATTTCGTAAAATCCGTAAAGACTGCCTCGTTTTAGAAAAAAGGTTACACAAGTACACACACACACACACACACACACACACACACACACACACACACACACACACACACACACACACACACACGCACACACACACACACACCCGCACACATTTGCCCGACAATTTCCCCATAAAACTGTAATTTTAAGGCCTGTGAAGAAAATTAAATTTGAACCGAATATCGCGAATTTAACGAAAACTCTTGACTTGAGATTTGCAGTACTTTTCTTTGAAACTGCAAATATCTCATGGAGAGATTTAATTTAGAAGACCTTTAAAGATAAAAGGAAATGTACTACATTCATCAAATCAAGCTTTTCCGCGAAATCCGTAAATTCCACCGTGTTTAAGGAAAAAGTTGCACAAAGGCACACACATTTTCCTTTTCTTTTTTTTACCATGTGTTTAAGGAAAAAGTTGCACAAAGGCACACACATTTTCCTTTTCTTTTTTTTACCATGTGATGAAAAAGACTTGTCTCTCCAATAAAGTTCTTTCGTACACGCCCATATAACGGATTAGAAATCAGTTGTGTGGTTCTGAATTAAAAAGTGTATTTTAAAAGAAATATCCGTAAACTCCGTAATATCCACCCCTACTGAGAAAGTCTTTGGCTTAGTATTATTTTGAATCCAATTATCCGTAAATTGCGTGAGACCGCAATAGTCACCCATGCGCAGAGTGGAACTTGCATTTTTACGTCCATTGAGCATCATTTGAGTGTGTTAAGACATGTCTGTTGAGGTCATTTCATTTCGGCATCAATGTTCAAAAGTCATCTTACCAGCTTACCAGCTATAAAAAGAGGAACATTTTTGCATGGCCATATCAGTTTGAAGATGATGCGGGGAACCAACTATTCCTACCGGCAACTCAACAGTGGTAACAATTAAAGGAGCAGCGTTGTGCTATTTAAGCCCGATAATTGTTGATAAGTGCAGCGTAGTAAGCGGTAAGTGCGTTTGCAATATAGACGATGGTTTCCAAAACGCATGGGACGACGTGCGTAAGAGGAGAGATGCTTGTGACAAAGCATTGCAAGGTTAGTGTTAGTTGCTGACTTTCAATTTCAAGAATCTCTTGCTCGGTATCTGGGGGATGAAAAGTTAGTTATCAGGAGAACGTGTTAAAGGCGTAGCCTTCTTCTTTAGCGCTATAAGTACGCAAGGACCGGAGAAAGCTCCGAAAGATGAAGACAAAATAGATGAGCGAAACGGTGCTGAAAGCGATGAGGCATGGATTTCAACTCGACCTGACGTAATTGATAAATAAGCCGAGGCCAGCCTTAAGCTATTGGATAGCACTGACAACACTTAATGGCGCTCTCGCAAACCCGATAACAGTCCATCGCGCGCTATTGGAATGTGGAGTCATCGCAAATGTAGGTCAAGTGAGTTCACGGCCCTTTTGCTGTTTTGACGATTTTCGCAAGTTAATATTAGCCCTCGGACATACATGCTTAACGATAGAATCGAAAGTAGCATAAAAACCTTTAAAAAGAACAAGTTTCAAAATAATTTGCATTGACTTTCAAGAAAATTGACAGAAGTGTAATGACACTCATGCATTCATAAGGCTCTTAAAATTGACAATGTCCGCAAGTAAGAATTAGCCCTCGGACAAACATGCTAAACGAAAAAAATCACATTAACTCTAAGGCAAATTGAATAAACTGCAATGACACTCTGGAATTAACAGGGCTCCTTAATTTTGGGGATTTGTACTTGAACTAAAGCTATAATTTCTCTTTTTATTTTGTTAATAAAGTCCCCTGTCCAGAGGGCAAGGAATCACTCGCCATGAAGGAGCTGTTCAAAGCTTTGAGGATCACAGTAATGGGTTCATGCAAGATCTTATATCATCATCCTACCAACACTGTTTCAGTTATATCCGAGGCTCGGAAGTTCTTAGAAGATCCTGATGACGTGGACATAGATGAATGTGGTTCCGAGAACGTTGTTCGTGTTTGCCTCGTTCAGTCTTCATTTAAGTCGCTTCTATCTAATGCCATTCCTAAGGTTCAAGGTGTCAAACTTATTACCGATCGTTCTGGCTTTGATGACACCACCAAAAGCACGCATTTGGAAGGGCCAAGTTAAGAAGGAGAGCCACGCCTGGGAGATGAACTGACGGTCCTTATAAATTACATCACAATTGCGATTAGGAGGATGGACTATGCACCAATGTTTGGCCTTTGGGATGATTTGCAGTCATTTGTAATGGTCTTTGATAAATTAGTGCCGCGCACTTGAAATGAATATTGAAGTTTTGAAAGGTTGGTTTTTCGTCAAATTAAAAGATCCAACTGTGCCTAGAACTGCATTCACGCTGACTTTGAAATCCTTCGTGTTCGCGAAGTTGAATTGGACAATGGTACAAGCTGTCCGTATGTTCTTTTCCTAAGTGAACCCGTTTTGGTTTTGGCGATGCACCATCAATTGAATACCAATGGACTTTGACCTTCTTGCTCATTCTTGAAAAAGAGGAACTGATTTCACCAACAGTCGTGTTTGTACCGCTTAACAAAAACCAACGAAACAATCACACCCATTGGCAAACAATAGAGCCATCATTTAAGTTGGAGCTTGTCGGCACTTGTCCATACTTTCCCGAGCTTATTACTAATGTAGTCAAATTCATAACAGAGAGTTACATCCCAAATGGGTTCGGGCCTGCCCGGACAAACCGGTACATGCCTACAACAATGGATGCATTACGCAAGTTCAAACTTACTGAGGCATGCCTGTGCTTGCCATTCTTCATTATTCTTAAGTAAATTTACAAATCCAAGTTGGCATTAGTACGGCGTTGGTGTGATGGTGTTTAACCTTAGCTCGCCGGGACAAGTCAAAAAGCGCCTCGAAAAGTCTGTTAGAATCAGCTATTGAATCTTTTTCGTGTAGAGTCAAACTGAAAACACAACACACACACACACACACAAAGTAGCGATGAAAACAAAGATGAGAAGAAAAGAAGAATTTTTTTTCATGTACAAAGGAACTGTTATTTACTTAGTAGGAACCATTTTACATCACTTGAAACTAATGGTTTACAGGTTAGAGAACAAATTGTTCCACGTGTCAATAAAAAATATCATTTTATTCAAAACGGAACTCATTGATGAGAACAATTGTTCCTCAAATGAAGATATATGGGAACCAATTTTCCAAGCAGGAACAACGAGAGAAAGGAAAAAAAACGTTTCTTTACAAAACAAGGAACGTAAGCAACTAGGAACTAAGGCTTCTCACGCCAGCATAAAAGAACAGCTACTCTAAAAGGGAACACATGAATAGGAACAGTTGTTCCTCAAGTGAATAAAAAGTACCAAAATGATAAAGAGAGGAACAATACCAATGGGAACACTTGTTCATAAGCGACTCGTTTCGGAAGAAAACATTCCTTTTAATGTTAAAAATTCGGAACAAAAGATTCCTTTTTAGCTCTAAATGAACACTTTGTTCCTTTTTCACAACAATTTGTTCCTTTTTATATTAATAGGACCACTAAAAATAGGAACAATCATCCCATAATGGGAACGTCCCCAAAGCGAAAAAGGGAACAGAGCAAAAAAACAAAGTAAATTTAAAAGCCAAAGCATCTTATCAATCTCTGTGCCAAATGCATACAACAGCTAAAATTGGGTTGATAAAATCCAGCTAAAACTTGTTGAAATGTGGAAGTAAAAATTTTTGGAAACGTAGAAAAAGAAGAAATGTGAAAGTTTAAGGATCGGTGGTCTCATATTTAGAAGACGAAATTCTAGCAAACGCCATTTTGTATTCCCACTGGAGTTTTTAGAAAGAATGAGACAAGTCTTTGCAAGCCTGTTTTGCTGTTGTGATGAAGACAATAGACTATACAAATCCCTATATTAATTGAAATCCACCTAATTTTATTCGTGAGAAAAACAGTAGCCCTAAGATGCCTCGAAACACACGCACGCACACGCCTACATCCATACAAAAAGATCACCTTACACCAATGATTATCCACTTGAAAAACGAGGACCAAATCATGCATGCGATACTACTTACTGCAATCATTAATCCTTGATGGAAAAGACAAACAAATAAAAGAAAACTCACGTCTGGATAAGAAGTCCAAGTCGAGCCGTCGGTACTGTATTCAAGTTTGTATGATGTTACCCACTCAGCCTGATCAGCTCTGCCCTGAGTGGCCACACCTGTAATTTGTAAAATCTGACTGAACTTGACTTGCAGCCACTGGTCGGTATCGGCTGTGTCAGGAGCCCATCCTCCGATCTGAGTAAGCACTCCATCATCATCATACTGAGCCTGGTAATTAAGGCGACCTCCTGAGGGAACAGTCGTCACAGTATACTGGCTTGACGCTGTCATATCCTCATCGGGAACGCCTCTACTGGTGGCTATCTGAAGGCTCTTGAGGCAATCTGAGGTTGAACGATATGTTATTTTTTGTAATAAACAGATGTCTTCAGTCAGGTAAGGATTAAAGCAAATGAGACCTAACGACTATTCTCTGTTCAGGACTTATACTACAGTAAACACCCGCATATAAGAACCTATGATTTAGGGGTTCAGTCTGATCAGGTTCTTATTTACCGGGTGCTTAGCTAGAAATCAGCCTGAAAATGTTCTTAAAGTGCCCCTAACCCCAAAATATTTTTTCGCTTAAATAAACCTTTCAACCTGTTCAAAACGCGTTGCGCCTTTTTGAACCAAATCTTGACCTTTTACAGGCTGTAAGAGCTACGAGTTCTGGTCATCATCTGTCCCACGACCGAGCTAGTAAGGGACATGGGTCTAGTCCTGGTTTTACGTCACAAACTGCTTTGCATGCATGTTTACAAAGACTTAATGCAATGTAAATCAGTTTGTGAAGTAAAACCAGGACTATACCCATGCCCCTTACAAGCTCGGTCGTGGGGCATATGATGGCTAGATTGCGTACCTTTTACAGCCAATAAAAAGTCAAGATTTGGTTAAGAAAGGCGCAATGCGTTTTGAACAGGTGCAAAGGTTTATTTAAGCGAAAAAAATATTTTGGGGTTATGGGCACTTTAAAATGTTCTTAAAATTTGTCTCGGAAATACTATACATTATACATTCCTTGAGATTTAATTAAAGCAAAATGTTTTATTACTTACACACACATAGTACTTTAATATGAGTTACTGTATTCTTATTCTGTCATCCACTTTCTTTTTATAGAAGAACATATTTTATTCATCAGGCTGAACTGGTCCTTAAATATATATGGTGCTTTATTGGCCAACTTTCAGCCCGATGTTCTTAATACACGTGTTCTTATATGCTGGTGTTTACTGTAACGTATTTCCCGCAAAACGTTTGCGACCTTTACAACATCATTAGTACCAGGTTTCCTGGACAGATCCTGCAGGATTAAACTGGGAAATGCGGAACTTAAAGAGGAGAGAGTATGAAAGACTGGACCGGTGAACATAACAATTGAACAAAGAATTAAAATTGAATTAATAGCTCGTAGTTAGTTAAGGCGACATCACGCCAATGACATTATTTCCACCATGTATCACAAAATTAACATTAAATTGATGCCCATAATTTACTTACTGAACTCGAAATATCTGTAAGCAGCTGAACTAGTCAGCGCACTGTCTATAGTAGATTTTGCGCTCATTCGACACGTGTCGCTTGAGTTGTCAAAATCAAACGATCTGCAGATAAAGGAAGCTTCCGACAGGCAAGCCGATGCACAAGCTTCTGGATTGCTGTTTGAAAGCACTTTGTCATCATCTCCCGATATGTAGGACTTGTAGGTCACGGAAAATTGTCTTAGAGCAGCAGAGACTAGAGTGCATCAATAAATATAGAGGTTAGTATAAATTCAATTCCACACGTGTTCAGGTTAAACATAGAATAGTTAAAATTTTGATAGAATGAGGTAAAGTCTTATTTCTGAATGGTGTGAATGTGTGTTTTGTGTAAAAGAGAAGCTACTTACAGTCACAAACGTACGACTTATCGGTCACGTGATATTGTCCAAAAAGCTGCTCCCTGAAATCGGCCCAGGCAGCAACGTTGCCCATAACGTAATCACAGCTGTAAACCAGGTTATAAATGTCGTTTTCGGATAACACGTAGTCAAAGACGTTCACTTGACTAACATCGCCTATGAAGTTTTCCTCAGTGTTAAATCCACCGCCCAAAGAGTCTTGCTCTTGGGCAAGGATCAGCACACCATTGCCAGTGACAACTTGACCTTTTTGGAAAGTAGCATTAAAAGATGAAGAGGCGGTCTCTACGCCGTCTTTGTAGGCATGCCATGTGCCCCCAGCGCTCTCCCAAGTGACTGTCACGTGGTGCCATTGTCCATCATTTGCTCTCAAACCAGTGAACACAGTTTGGTTGTTTATAAATAGGACGAAAGTGGCACAGTCCTGAAGAGCTATGGCGTTGTCCTGAACAATATTCCCCACTATAGTGGCGTATGAAATCACTGTTCCTGGTTTCGTGTCACTGGTCCTCATCCAAAAGGCAATAGTGAAGGCGGTCATGTCTGGAATTGGCTTCTTGATCTTTGAATATGACTTTACTTCTCTTACTTGGAAAGACAGATCGTATGCAGACGACAGAACTGAAACATAGGGGATGTGCAAACTGAGTTTTGCAGTGAGATTAAAATTCTACTTGCAGAAGTCCCTTTAAAAGCGGTTCGAATCCTCCGGTGACAAGAATCACCTCAATTTATTAGCTCATGGCTGCACATCGGTATAACGTCATAAAAAGTAACGTACACTAATAAGTTGTTTACCATCGATTAGCCCGTGAACACCAAACAATTTTTTGTTGTTGTTGTCGATGTATATAGAATTTTGCCAATTGGACATCATTTGTAAAATAGGAGTTTCCTTTTTCCCCTAGCAAAGCAATAGGGGAAATGGAAATGCTTTTTAAATTCTGTACACGAGTTTCAGGCCTTGGCAATATTTTTATTTTATGAAAACTAAGAGAACACTGTTAATTCCTTCTGGCACGGTTTCCGTTAGGCCATCGCTATAGATCATGATAGTTTTCGAGAACTGACCTTATTTTGCAGACATTTAACTATGAAATTAGCTAACAAGGATGAGGTTGAGCATGATAGCAAGAACTATCATGACCGCGTCACAATGACCGCTGCGTATTTGTACGACTAATCAAAATTGATCCCCACTACTTGCTCAGGCTAATTTGCATAATGGTAAACAACGATGGCAATGCTCGCAAGTTTCTTTTGCGTACTACAAAACTCCGTGAGTTCTTGCATGTCACGGTAACTCTCCATCATTGAGCAAACCATTAAAATTACAAGAAAAGACATTTGGAAACTATCCTGATCTAAGGTGCTTCTTATACTCACACGCAGCGAGTCGACACCATCGCTTGATGAAGACCAGCAGTATAGCGGTCGAAACGTCGCGATCCACATCTTTGTGACTCAATCGTGAGACAAGAGATTAACTCAGCTATCATTTGAAACCACGATGACGAACACCTTTCATAATAAAAATCATAATGCATTCTGAATTTGAGAGCTAGTTTTTATGTAAAGAAATTTCCAAGGTTACCTTTCGTACAGCCACATCCGTAATACGAAGGTTTGCAGTGGCATTTGTAACCAGGTAGCGCATTCACACATGTACCGCCATTCTTACAGGGCTGTCCCACACAATGATCAATGGCATGCTCGCAGTTAGCTCCAGTATAGCCATCTGGGCACTGGCAAGTGTACGACTGTAGACCATCGACACAAGTTCCGCCATTCGTACAAGGCTCAGCTACACAATCGTCAATATCAATCTGGCAGTTCACGCCACTGTATCCTGGCTGGCACATGCAAGAGTAGGTGTTCAATCCACTGATGCATATGCCATTGTTTTGACAGGGGCTCACATCGCATTCGTTGATGTTAGTCTCACAAAACGCTCCGCTGTATCCAGTAGGACATTGACAGTCGTACGTTCCTGCTTTATCAATACACAACCCAACTGCGCAGGGCTGGCGTTGGGTACAGAGGCTGTAGGCAAGTTCACACTCATTCCCTGTGTATTCGACCGCGCAAAGGCATTTATAAGCATTTACCTGCAAAAAAATTAAACAACAATAACAACAAAAATAAACAAAACAAAACGGAACTTCAAAAACCACTAAGAGAAAAAATGTTAAGGCCTTGCAAACGGCACTGGAAGATTGATATTGATTTCTTTGGTCCTTGAAAGAGGCAATCTCGCCTCAATGTTGTTGTCGGCTAACTCTTATTTGTCATTGAAGGGGGGGGGGGGGGGGTAAAATTAATTGAGCCTATTGACTAAACCACGAAAATAAAGCTCTTTGGACAATATAATTCTTGGTTATCACGTCACGCAGGTATCATGAAAATAAAAAAAATAAAATCATTTACCATTCAACAAATGATGTGAAGAAATTGGGGGTATTGCAGAAGAGTAATAAATAAACGTGTCATTCGGCAAAGGGCACCACTCAAAATTACAGTGTTTGGTATTGAGACGCCATATTGGTGTCTCTCTGAGGGGCTCCAACATGGCGGCCGGAAACCAGTGGAAACATCTGGAGTTTACTTTGGCTCTTTCAAAACATTTTTTCTCTCTGTTAAACTTGAAAGCATTCACATAGAGACTACTCTTAACATATTGTTAATTCAGAACTCGAAAACACAAGGCTAATGGTTATTTTCGTTTACGTGGTATGTTTCTCAGAAGCAATCCAGATTTCAGGCATGGTAAAAACATTGGACATTCAAACTGCTCTATTAAAAAAAAAAAGTACGCTGCCGAGCTGAAAATAGGTCAGCAGATATATCTTTAAAACAACGTTTACCTGATGAAGGTAAAAACTCAAAATTTTTAAGTTTAGTTTTTTCTAACATCACGTGAAAACCAAGAATAGCATTATTCTCACGAAAGAAATTACAATTTGTGAAATACCTTGTCTACACAAGTGGACGACTTAAAGCAGGGTGAAGAGTGACACTCGTTAATCTCATTCTGACAGTTCACTCCGTTGTATCCAGGTGCGCAATCACAGCGATAAGACTCTTTGGTGTTCACGCAGGTGCCGCCATTTATGCATGGACTAGAAACACACGTGTCCACCGCTTGAAAAAAAAGTCAATCAATCTATCAATCA
>JAEMWC010000150.1:817500-825000 GCA_016490735.1 Pachyseris speciosa | reverse complement strand
TGTGTTGGTTTGCCAACTGCTGCTGTGTTGGTTGGCCAACTGTTGCTGTGCTGTTGTGTTGGTTTGCCAACTGCTGCAGGGTTGGCCAATTGCCCCTGTTGCTGCTGTGTTGGTTGGCCAACTGCTGCAGGGTTGGCAATTGTGGCTGTGATGGTTTTGCCAAATGCTGCTGTTGCTGCTGTGTCAGGTTTGCCAACTGCTGTGTTGGTTGCTGCTGTGTTGGTTGGCCAACTGCTGCGTGGTTGGCAATTGTTGCTGTGTTGGGTTTGCCAACTGCTGTGTTGGTTTGCAAAGTGCTGCTGTTGCTGCTGTGTTGGGTTTGCTTTCTGCTGGTTTGGCCATCTGCTGCTGTTGCTGCTGTGTTGGTTTGGCGACTGCTGCAGGGTTGCCCAACTGTTGCTGAAGCAGGCTCGCCAACTTCTGTTGCTATTCTGGCAGGCTTGCCAACTTCTGCTGTTGCAGGGGGCCAAATATTGCTGCCGCAGCAGGCTTGCCAGCTTCTGCTGTGTCGGGCGGCCAGCTTGCCAACTTCTGCTGCTGCGGCTAGTTTGCCTTGTGTTGGTTTGCTAACGGCTGCTGTTGCTGCAGCAGGCTTCCCAACTTCTGTTGTGGCGGGCTGACGGGCTTGCCAACTTCTGCTGCTGTGGCAAGTTGCCAACTTCTGCTGTTGCTGCAGCAGGCCCGCCAACTTCTGTTGCTGTTGTGAGGGCGTGCCAACTTCTTATGCTGCAAGCGTCCAGGCTTGCCAAATTCTGCTGTGGCAAAGTTTCCACAATTGGAAATATCCGCCTCCCAAAAAAATGGAGCTTGTGTGGGAAGGAGGATTGCCCCGTTTCCCTTTCGACCAATTCCGGGTTCGCGAAAAGATGTACGAGCAGTGGAAGATAAAGTTTGCTGGATAGAGCGGGCTGCTCTTCGCAAATTCGCTGAAAATTTGGAAGACAAATCGGCCCACATTGTCGGCCATATCGATGGAGAGACTGCGAAAAAATAGTTGGACTGGGAACTTGGCGAACTCTTTGTTGTTGCTTGCGATGGAGACATCGTTCCTGTATAGAAGTCTACGGACGACGAGGAGGCCGTCTTTCTCGTCTCCGATGCAAACTTGCTGGAGAACGTTGTCGATGCTGCAGGCTGCTTTTTCGTTCGAAAGCTCGTGGAGCGCCTGTTGGAAAAGTGCACACGTCACCAAGACATAGAAGTGGAGCTTGTGCTGCTCCCCGGGTCTGGGCCGCGCTTTCCTCTCGAGGAAGCGAGGAGCAGGGGGAAAAGCACTGTTGGAAGGATTTGGACGCTCTTTGCAAATACGTCGCAACGTTGGAAGACGAGCCGATGGCCCGCATTGCTGGCACTATCGGCGGAGAGACATCGAAAAAATGGTTGGACTGGGAGCACGGGGAGCTTTTCGCTGTGGCTTTTTGCAGAGGGCTTTTTTCTGCCTCCCTGGTGAATCTCTGGTTGTTCCCTAACGTGCCAATACCACAAGGCGATCCTTCGTTTTCTGCATCGTGGTCCTCTCGTCTCCGATGGTGCAGAACAATTGGCCGCCTTTTTTCCGGAGCTCTTCGATCCCCCCAAACGCTTCGACCTCTCTTTGGAGAAAATGCCCCCAAACAGGGGTTTCCGTGTCTGTTGTCGGTTCTCTATCCTCTCCAAGCTGAAGAAGAAACAGAATTGTTCGTCGGTTGTTTCTGAAAAGTGTTTGGGCAAACCCCTGGCACACATATCCGCCTGGTGGCATGTCCAGAGCTTTTTTTTGCAGCCTTGTTCTTTGGTGCGCTTCTTTCGTGGATGTAGTTTCGGACGGACCCGCACTCTCGGGCCGTTTTTTTCGGCCCCCTCTCCAAGCCGCGGCAGGGCGGCGAACCTTTTGACGTCTGGAGCGGAAAGAACCTGGATTGGGTTCCCAACAATTGCCTTTCCGTCGTTCGCCTGGAAGCACCTGGGGGAGGAAATCTGGATCTCCAGACCTCGTAGCATTTCTTGCCCAATTGCGACAAGCAAGTACGTTGTTCTTTCGAAGGAGTTCACGGCGACTCGAAGAATTCCTCGAAAGTGGCGAGAATCCGCTCGAGTTTCTGGGTTGCCCACACGACTGTTGTCTCTTCTCCGCCGCGCAAAACGACTCTTGGTTTGGTCTGCTTGTTTTTCGACCGCCTGTAGTCAAGTACTTCCCAGTTTCGGTTGGTTGGAAGGTTTGCAATCTTGTCTGTCTTGGGGGCGCCAAGTTTTTCTTCGACTTCTTCTTGCCGCTTCCTGGACCTTTGCAGGTATCGGTTTCTGCAATCCACCAAGTGGGCCAACCTTTCCAACTGTTCGGCGCGGTGTTGTTGTGCTTCTTGTTGGCGCTTCTTTTCTTCGTCGAATTCGGCCAAAATCTTTCTTCTCCAGTCTTCGGCTTTCAAGGCCTCCAGAATATCTCGGAGCCTTTTTGCGCGATTTCGGATGGAGAGCCTGTACACTTCATGTTCTTGCGCGATTTCGGGAACTTCCTGATGGACGAAATCCGATTTGTTTTCGCCAATTGCGTGGCATTTCCGTGTTCTCCAAACCCAAGACACTGTTTTCGATGGGAGTAGCATTCTCGAGAGCTCGCCCCCATTTGGGTGGAGCTGTATTGGCTATTTGCTTGCGGCCAAGATGTGTGCGAATCGGCCGCCTTTGTGTAACAGCGCAAAGGCCCAAGCTCCACGCCTTCTGCGTTGGCGCCCACAATGTCCAGCCGAAAAATGAGGCAACTCGGGTTTTGTGTGCGCCGTACCAACCGACGAAAATTGACAATTGGGGTCTGTCGGCCACGACCAGGCATCGATCCAGGTGGGCTGCAAGGTTCTCCCACTGCTTTGCTGGCGGTTGGACGACAAACAGCCCTGCCTTCGTCGAAACCAGGGCCAAAACTTCTTGCACAACCGCGTCGACTGGGATTTGTGTGTGTTGGAAGGGTACAAAGACACTTCATTTCGGTTGCAACCTCGGGCCTGTACATCCCGGTGCAAGAAGGTTCTCCGCAGGTGTTGGTTTGCGCAGTCCGCGTACTCGGCAAGTTGGCCTCCAACCGGGTTGGAAACCTCTCCAGCCTCGAAGTTCGAAACAATTTTGTTGTAGATCTTCGTTTGGACTGTGCTGCCGTCTTTGGTGGACCCAATCCACGTGCAGACGGGGTTGACAACACTGTCTGTGTTGTCCAGAATCGTCGGCTTTGTTTCTCCAATTGTGGCCGCAAAGCTGTCCTGGTCGCCAAAGCCTTTTTCTTCGCGCAGAAAAGCCACCAACGCCTCTCGATCGAGAACTCCAGAGAAATCCTGTGTGCAGTCGATCGAGTATATTCCGTATCCTTGCGCCAGCAGCTCTCGCTCGAAAGACGGAAGAGCGACTTGCAGCTCTGCAAGTGGGATCTTCAACACGTCGATTGTGGCACAAATAAACCTTCTGGCTCGTCCTCGGGATAGATTCTTCGCCAAAGCCCTCCTGGCCTGGCTTTTTGTGTCTTGCTCGATCCTGGCGATTGTCGCTCGCATTGAGCTGTCTTCGACGGCCCCACCTCGTGCCGCGACGGTGTGCACAATGTTTGTGTCGATGCGGCCGCGTTTTGTACCATCAGGCGCCCGCCCAAAAGCCTCTTGTACTGCGAGCGCGATTCGGGCCAATACCTGCTTGGCGCTGCCTCTTTCGCCTGTTGTGCAGAAAACTTTGCCGCCTTTCGAAACAAACTGTGCGCGGCGCAGATGGCCGAAGACGAAGATGTCGTCCATAAACGTGGGCAAATCTTGGAGAGGTTGGAGATTTGCCCGGCCAAGGTTTCCAGCAAGATAGTCCACATTTGCAATGTCTGAAAGAAGGCTGCTTTCGTACGCTTTTTCTAAAAGAAGGTTGGGGGGGGGGGGGGGGGGGAACCGCTTTGTTCGAACGGATGCCCATGCTCTGGAATGTTGCTTCCACTGCCGTTGTTGCTTCCACCGCCATTGTTGTCGAAGGATTTGCTCGTATACAACAGCGGAAAAAAAAAATTTGGGGTGCCCAACTGGGCGGCGCGGATACCAGCGCGAAAAAACGCTCTTGTTGCCAAGGGGCAACCTCAGGCGGAGCCACAAGCGCAACCACAGCCCCGCTAGCACGCCTGCTTGCCAGCAGTTGGTTGCCGTAGCAACTGGCAAAAAAAAAAGAAGAGCCCAATGCGGCCCGTTGTGAAAGAGGAGCCGGTTCTAAGATTTTAAATCACCAGAAAATGCAAGAAAAACAAATTAACTTACCTCATAATCGAATAATCTTTCGCTTGAGCCATACGTTCCTCGAAGTGAGAAGGTATATTGAACCCAACGGTTTGAAAAAACCGCCAGTTAGACCGCCAAAACTCTCCCGTTGTGATTAATTGCGGCGCGGTTACCCAGTTAAGTGAGCCCATACTGTCACTGGTAGCGTTTGACTCCTGAGCTTGGGTAGATACTACATGTATGATATATTCAATAATCGAACAATTTTCTACAGCCTGAGTTGTTGTCCCGGGATGTATTATTATTTGACAGTGCATTTTTCCCATTTGCCGCTTCATGACACTGTTGCAGTCGACTCCAAGGTATCAAGATCCCCTTCTCGTTTAAACAATAACAGTCCGGCTTATAAATGACACCAAAAACTCTTTATTCCCTCTTCTTGAACTCTTTATTTCCGGGTTGAAGGAGAGAAGCAAAACAAAAACAAGCTTCGAGTTCGAATTATTGAAAGGTTTGGTTTCAACAGCCCTCCCTTTCTCACGTGCTTGGTAACTTTGGGGTTTATCCTGCTCTGGCAAATCAACTACAAATTACATGTTGCTTTCAAAATTAAGGCTTATCAGACAACGACCCTGTAAATCACAGGAAAATTTACATGATCCATTGAAACAGTTTCATGTAAATTTTATTTACATGGTTCTTGGAGCCCTATTTTCTTGAAATTCCATTTCCATGTTATTTACACGCTCTTTAAACTATACTTCCAGAAATGACTTTAAATCACTATTAACAGTTAATTTACATGTTCCACTGAAACATGGAAGTTTCATGTAAATTAAATTTACAGGATTGTATCCATTTACATGTTATTTACAGGATATTTTAAAATCATTTACATGATCGAAATACTGTAAATCTGCTTGAAACAATTGACATGCTCTTTGCATGTTCTTCAATTTATAGTAGAAAAACATGACCCTGTAAATACCTATTTACAGTACATTTACATGAGAAAGAAAGTTAAATTTACCGTAACGCACTCCCGTTCTCGAGAAACCTAAAGTTGGTCATTTCACCTTGTTGTTTTGCAGAGGGACCAAAACGCACGCACAGAGCCATTGTTTGTGCTCATTAACCTATTGTTTTGTGGTGTTCTCGTTGCCGTTGCCGTCCTCGCTGTTAAAGCTCCCTATATATAAATTACCAATTGTACATCCTTTGCGTGACTTTGCGATTTATAAATCGCAGCAACATAACTTTTCCATTTAGAAATCGCATGGAAGATAACTTTACGATTTATAAATCGCAACAATATAACTTTGCGATTTTTAAATCGCAGGCAACGTGACTTTGCGATTTATGAATCACAGCATTGTACCTTTTCCTGCAAATGTGTGATTTATAAATTACTAAGGTGTGATTTAGAAATCGTAAGTGTGCAAATATCAATCGCAAATGTGCGATGTCAATCATAATTGTGTGATTTATAAATGCCAAAAAGGAAACCATTGTTTACGGGATCACCCTTAGTCAATGGTACTTCAAAACCAAGAAGCTCAGAAAATATGGCGGAAAACAACTCCCTGGCAAGAAGGCTGTCTATTGCCGCATCTAGTGAGAGCCATTACAGAGGCCCTTGCTACTCAAGACGGAAGGCATGATGCCATTCTTAGGACGTACAGTGGAAGCTCTCTCAAGCAAACACCCTGGGGACGCGAAAAAGGCCGGTGTAAGAGGCCACTAGGGGTGTAAGGGATAGATGGCCACCTGATAGTCCACCTGACAGTCCCGGAGGGGAGGGGGTGTACTCCCATAAATTTCGGATAGGTGTGCGCCGCGAAGGGTCTAAAACCATGACTCTATTTAAGGATGAAGCAAACGAAAATCAATACCCTATTTAAGGACCAATCGTGCGTTTCTCGAAACCCCGGAAACTTTTCGGGTCTATTTCGGGTGCCACAATTTCCTTCATATCTTAAAAACGAAGACGTTTCCGGGCATGAACATCAATATGTTAATGTGGGGTTGTCACGGCTTTAAAAACTCCTATATTTTTGTTCTTTTTCTCCTCTCATGTCACCCTACTGGTTATACAAGCCGTTCCAGGCCAAATATAAGCACTTGGAGACCATCGACGACTGAGATTTCGGCTGGATACCACTGGTTTCTTCGAGAGATTTCAAGATTTGGGATTTGTGTTCGCTCTTCTCAGACCTGTGGAATTTCTACTGTTCTTACAACCAACAATAGAGCAGATTTTTCCAGTAATGACCTATTATTCTTTTGTTACCTACGGAACAATGTAATTACTGGTTTAGTTCACTTCATCTGCCCTGGCCTTTTGTCTACTCGCCATCTCGAATGCCGATCACACAAGACCAAGATCAAGCGGGTCAGACGGCCGTGCGTGTATTATTCAAACTCGTCAGCCACTTTCCATTGTTTGTTAGAAGGCGAACTGGTGTTCAAATTAAATCCCGGCCCTTTGAACAATGGGTATGAACAAAGTTCGGCGCGCCGTTTCTCAAGGAACTCGTCTAATCTTATCACAATCCATCGTCAGCCT
Source organism: Pachyseris speciosa (assembly GCA_016490735.1). Classification (NCBI taxonomy): domain Eukaryota; kingdom Metazoa; phylum Cnidaria; class Anthozoa; order Scleractinia; family Pachyseridae; genus Pachyseris; species Pachyseris speciosa. Next base: position 818,223 of record JAEMWC010000150.1, on the reverse strand, counting down.
TATAGTGGGAATTCCAACGCTCCATCATCGTTGTGCTTGATCAATTCACCTTCAGCCAGCTCAGTCAAGTTTTGTCTCCTGAACAGTCGCTCGGTGAGAAATAAAACTGGCGATCTTGTCGATTATATCTCGCATGATTGTAAACCAGATATTGTAGCTATAACAGAGTCTTGGCTTGGTCAACATGATGATGCTGTGCGTGTGGAATTATGCCCCGAGGGCTATAATTTGTTGGACCACACGCGAGAAAAGCGTCGCGGGGGTGGGACTGTCTTGTTATTTCGTGACTCCGTCTGTGTTCACAAAATCGACGCGGAAAACAGGACATCATATGAGTTTTCTGAGTGGCTGATCTATTTGACATCTGCCGAGAAATTGCGAGTGGCTGTTGTTAATTGCCCTCCCTATTCTGGTGAGCATAAAGTACCTACAAGTGTATTTTTTGACGAGTTTTCCGCCTACCTGGAGTCGCTTTTACTATGTAAAGAACGGCTTCTAATTTGTGGAGATTTTAACATCCATGTTGACTCTGTTGATGATCCCGATTCAGTTAAATTTCGTGATTTTCTTGAATCGGTTGGACTGCGGCAACATGTCAAAAAGAGCACTCACAACAACGGTCACATTCTAGATCTAATTATTACGCGCCTCTCGGACTCAACAATCTGTAAAGAACCCCAAGTGGACCGCTTCATATCTGACCACGCGTCTGTTATATGTCAT
>JAEMWC010000150.1:762500-812500 GCA_016490735.1 Pachyseris speciosa | reverse complement strand
GAATCCATTTAAAGATACAAGCTAATTTTAATATGAAACAAATAACGTATGGTTTCAAATCCCACTCGGGGCAAATTTTCTTTCAAACCTATTCACAATTTAATATCATTATTTGGGGTATTCGTGGTCAGGGTTTCTCTTATACGCTATTTGTTTTGTACAGAAAACCTGTGCCAGTGGTCTCAAGACCGAGGGCACAGTTTTTTTACAATACGGACCGACTTAGGTCGGCAAATAAGTAAACGTGTTTATTTAATTTTTTTGTGTGGAAAAACTGGTTGATATTATACGTTTTAGTCGGTGAGAAACATAATACTACTCAACAAAAGTTTTCAAATTTCTCGCCTTACCGTGGCAAAAATTTATCCCCGAAATCTACATGGAGGATTTTAACAGGCACTTTAAGGTCAGAAACCTGAACTATGTTAGAGCTAAGTTTACCCTGCGGAGTTTTAAACGTTTGCCAGTATTATGCAACTGACGACAGTGACTCTAGCGTGAAACTTCCGCCTCAACACATGGGTATATTAAAATTGAACGATAAGAGAAAAATCGTTTCTTCTTGAATTAAACTTAACAAACCGTCGCTTTAAGAATTAAAAAAAGTGTAAAATACAAAGCAAATAAACCGATTAAACGCAGTAAAATATGATATGGCTCGTAAATTAAAACTGCCGTTATCACTGCAAAAACAAACGAAAAACAAAATCAAGTGGAAAATTTGTACAACACCACAGAGAAGTAATGTCATGACAACAAAATATAAGCGTATACTTTCTTGTTCGATTAAATCGTGAAAAGACCTCGATTATACAAGAGAAAACAAAGAATGACAACCCGAAATGGCGTTCACTGCGGCGGTAAGTTAAGGTACAACTTTGAATTCAAATTTGGATTTGTATTCAGATGAGTGTAATCGCTTTTTTTAGAATTGCAACGATTTTAATCCCACCGCTTGTTTCTTCATCTACTTAACAAAAATTCATGGTACTCGGGGTCCGGATGGGAAAAAACAGACGACTGGAGCGTGCGCCATCAACCAATTAGATTCAAGGATTTAGGATTCTGGACCGCTGAGATGCTTCAGAAAAAAAAAATATAAATCTTTCACAAAACTAAACATATTCGTCGTTTTTTGCTAATGCCTTATACAAGAAGAAGTTTGATGATATCGTCTATTACGACATGATTTTTTTATGTGGACGTTGCCTCGAGGAAGGCAAAACTGTGAGTTACCGCTAAAACGAGTAAGAGAAAAATATAAATAAACAGAGAACAAACAAAACAAACAAATTTGAAGCTTGAAACACTAAAAACCCATCAGAATGTCGCGTTGGCTCTTAAAGGGAACCAGTGGCGTTATAACTTCAATATCTCAAATTGATCGAAACCTCTCACATAATCCAGATAAATGTGTAAAATCTTATAAATCGCAACCTTTTTCAAGATGAGTTCACCTGTGGCCGTCTTCTAATCTTGTACCCAGATCGTACTTGTGATTGAAATATGTAGAATCTGGTAAAGTTCGATACAAGCCCATTTTTCATTGGCTACCTGAATTAAATCGTATCTGCTTTCTGGTTGGTTGGTTGTAAAGAGGATGACGGATTGCCAAGGTTTTGTTGCATGAGTTGTCACGACAAGTTGTTCCGGTTACAGAAAAACATCGAAGCATTTTCAGCTGTTTGCATCAACACTCAAAAGTCACTAGAAACACGGGGTAGGAGAAAAAGAATCAAACCTGACTCTGGATTTACACCCATTAGTTCTGAAAAGGCACCTAAACAGGTATGCGCAGAAACAAGGACATGTTCGATAGCCAGAACAAAACTTCATGTTTGCTGAACCTGATTCCAACGATCCTATCCAAAGAGCCATTGCTACAACTATAGATCGAAGGTCTGTTGCAGCGAAAGAACATAAGATTGGTCGCTGGTTGTTCATCTCATTTTAGTGATGATTTTCTTTTCGTAACCATATGCCAGTGTACATGTATCGAAGATCTCCAACACGTTCAACGTTCTTAGTCGTTCTTTTACAGCAAATGCAAGCGAAAAAGGTGCTTCGATAAACACACTGTGAAAAATCGTTTCCAAAGGTGCAGGATCCGAAATTCCATAGCCTGTAAAAACATTTCAAAAGGAAAATTAACGATAAAAACGTTACATGACGTTTCGACGACCTCATGTCATCATTGTCGAATGTGGATACATTAACTTAATTGACGCTACATATATACAGAAATAGGTGTGTATGTGAATGATAAGAATGCGAATAATGAAATAATATCGCGAGAGTCCAGTGTTCACACAAAGAGTTTCGCGCGAATAGAGTCACTTTGGGTGTTTAGCTTCGGTCTTTTCTTCTTAATCAAGAGCATTTCAAAAATTAAACACTCTAGCTTGCTCCGGCATTTCTTAAGAATCTTAAAATTCTCACGCAGGTTCGACGGCCTTAAATTATGCTCGTCCTCGAAGTGATTACAGAATGTTTATGTTCCTCAACACGCTGATGGAGGTGGCGGCACGTGTAACCGATATAATTTGTATCACACAAATCACATTTGAATTCGTAGACTACGCACTGCTGATTCACTAAGGGAGGCTTTAATTCCGTAACTCTTAGCTCGTCAATGATCTTTCTACTGATAAAAATTGGTTGTAGATCACGGTTGAATTAAAGCCTCCCTTAGTGAATCAGCAGTGCGTAGTCTACGAATTCAAATGTGATTTGTGTGATACAAATTATATCGGTTACACGTGCCGCCACCTCCATCAGCGTGTTGAGGAACATAAACATTCTGTAATCACTTCGAGGACGAGCATAATTTAAGGCCGTCGAACCTGCGTGAGAATTTTAAGATTCTTAAGAAATGCCGGAGCAAGCTAGAGTGTTTAATTTTTGAAATGCTCTTGATTAAGAAGAAAAGACCGAAGCTAAACACCCAAAGTGACTCTATTCGCGCGAAACTCTTTGTGTGAACACTGGACTCTCGCGATATTATTTCATTATTCGCATTCTTATCATTCACATACACACCTATTTCTGTATATATGTAGCGTCAATTAAGTTAATGTATCCACATTCGACAATGATGACATGAGGTCGTCGAAACGTCATGTAACGTTTTTATCGTTAATTTTCCTTTTGAAATGTTTTTCTAAATCGACCTGTAAAAATGCCACTAGATAAATCCAAGGTAAACGATAAGGCTCTATAAATGATCTCTTACTCTCCAATTAAATTTTACTTGGTTTTGAAATGGAATATTTCAAAACAAACCATACTAGATAAGCTTATGCTTAAGTTTCTTAAGTTAATAAGATTTAAATCAGATATTTAATATCAGATTTCAATACTTCATATCTACACAGGAACTGCAAAAGACTGAGAATGCACTGGTAAACGCACAGTTAAAAGCAGTGGTTGAAAGTTTAGGCTCAAAAATTCCACAGCTTGTGAGAGGATTTTCAGTAGAAAGATCTGCATTAAACGACCCCAAGGTTAGCAATATCACCCTGTAACTAACTCTAGTAATCTGTTTTTCATTAGTTGGTTAATATTGAATTTTACTTATGAAATGGACTGGGACTGGACATGAACATGTGAAGACGTGTCTCTTCGCTTTCCGTGTGAATCGTTTGATTTTAGCGGACTTCGGTGTTTTATGGCGGAACTCTTAAACCTTTTGAAAAGGAAATCACGGCGAAGCGACTCTGATACTGAAGTACGGTCACTGGAAGGAAAACGAGCCTGTGAAGACTCAACACTCAGCGACTCTACATTTTACGACGAAGTCGACGGAGGCGAAGAAGCCATGACAGCGCTGGGCCTGTCTGACAACATACTCGAAAAACTTCAGCAAAACTAAGCAAGTTAGACAACTTGGAAGCAAAAATAAATACAGTAGAAGAAAAAGTCACACATCTAGAGAATACGGTTGGTAAGATGCAGGACGACATCTCCGCGGTGAAACAGAAGAACAAAGACCTGACGACCACGGTAAACGAAACAGATAAAGCTTTGGCTTTCATGAACGAAGACGTGGAAGAATTGAATACCCAGGAGAAGAGGCATAAGATTGAAATAGAGAAACTTGACGAGAAATACGTTACATGGAAGTGTACCAGCGTCGAGAGAATCTCCGTTTTAATGGAATATCCGAGAATGCTGCTGAAGAAGATACAAGAGAAGTAATTTACAAATTCCTTGAGAATCAACTTGGCATTGATTGGCGCGAGAAATAGAGTTCCAACGCGTTCACAGAATAGGAAAGAAGAAGCAAGGTAAGACAAGGTCTATTATTGTTCGCTTCCTGTGTTTTTAGAATCGAGAATTGGTTTACAGTAGAGCGGTAGAGAAGAGAGATTCCTTAGGAACAGTTAACGTGTCTGCCGATCTACCAAAGGAAATCCGTGAAAGTAGAAAGAAGTTATGGCCTCACCTTAGGAAAGCAAGGTCGGAAGGGAAAACAGCCTTTTTTAGTCGCCCAGAGCCAGATAAACTCTGGATTGATGGAGTTCACTTTAAACCAGCAGAGAATGACGAGTAGTATTTACTTCTTGTGAACAACAAAAACCAACGATGAGGTTTTATTTATCTATGACTGCAATGTTAATACTCAACTGTAATTAAGTTATTTTTTTCGGAAAGACATTCGATTTCTCAGTAGGCTGTCGCCGATGTCTTTCTTGTTCACTTATTTGATCATCATAATCGACTTTCATATTACTTCCCCAGTATTCAGAAATCGTTAAAGACTTTGTGAGTAGTCCACTCTGATTGAGTGATGAAATTGTCAGGGCCCGCCAGGAGTCTATGGCTGCAGTATATTTATTGTTACCCCTTTTTCCGTCGTTCACTATAAACGTTTCTTAACGCCGTAGCAAGGAGTAGCGAAGAATTTAAATAACAAGGAAAAGTTTATTCAAGTTCCTATTGTTTCGTTGAAATAAGCCCCGATCCCAAAGGCCGTAATTATCATAATTTTGTTGTACGGCCTTTTAAAGTACGTTTTTGTCTACTTTAAAGTGTATAATTATTGGTAGTTTTGTTTACGTTTTTTATTCTATTGTTTCGTATGTGCGTACTGCTATATCCATTCTTTTGGCCAACTGTACTTGTTTCATCAAAACTGCTAACATTAGCCTTTCCCACATAAATTGGATAGTTTGTCTCGAGATATGGGGCGGAACAACATCAATTTTAAACTTCTGTCATTAAATGCTCGCGGAATCCGTTCTTTTGACAAAATAAAGTCTATTTTTAATTGGATGTTTAAATCTTCGGCGGATATATGTTTCCTTCAAGAAACATACAGCACCACTGAAGTGTAAAATATATGGAAAAAAACAATGGAAAGGTGATATGTTTTTTTCCCATGGAACTTTTCATAGCAGGGGTGTTCTTATCCTTGTAAAGGAACAATTTGATTTTCAATTGCAATCGGTTAAGGTTGACTCGCAAGGTCGTTATATTCTCCTTGAGGCTATGATTCAAGATTCTCCATTCCTCCTGTTATATATCTATGCGCCGAATAAATGTGCTGAGCAGTGTAATTTTTTAAAAATAATTTCTGAGGAACTCAAGAGTTCGTCTACACCTTCTGATTTTTCAGTGGTTGTTAGAGGAGACTTCAATGTAATATTTGACCAGGATTTAGACAGGAGTGGCGGTATTAAGAATCCGAAAGCCTCAGTTAAGATTTTAGAAGATATTTGTCTAGAACAGGACTTGATAGATATTTGGCGTGTTAGGCAGCCCACAGAGAAACGTTTTACTTGGCGTCAAAAGACTCCAATTATTCAGAGACGATTAGATTATTGGCTGGCAAACGAAGGTTTACAAGATGATGTCGTTACAGTAGATACAATGCCTTCTATTAAATCGGACCACTCTGCAATAACATTGCACATTAATGGTGTAGATGACAGTGAACGGGGTCCATAATTTTGGAAATTTAATTCTGCTTTAGTGAATGATAAGGACTATCGTGACCTTCTCGACGAGAATATTAAAAATTGGCTTGAACAATATAAAGAGGTTGATGACAAGCGTGTTCTCTGGGATTTGATAAAATACAAAATTCGGCAATCAACTATTAAGTATAGTAAAACAAAAGCTAGGATTAGGAGGGCAAAGATCAGTGAGTTGGAAGAAAAATTACAGAGCTGCTAGTGCTCCGTGAAATGCGACAGACACCCGTCTAAAGAAAGCGTCGAGGAGCTGGAATGTTTTCAGGCGGAATATGACGAACTCTATGACTATATCACTCAGGGTGCTATTGTTCGCTCCCGTGCAAACTGGTATGAAAAAGGTGAAAAAAATAACAAATATTTCCTGAATTTAGAAAAATCAAATAAGAAAAAAAGTTGTGTACGGAAAATTGCCACAAGCGAAGGAACAATTACAACTAACCCTAAAAAATTATGAGTGAATTAGAGTCTTTTTACTCCAATCTCTACAACGAAGAGAACAGTGGTCATTTATCATCATTTCTTGATGATCTAAAAAAGGTTCCAACCTTGACTGAAGAATAACGAACCGTATCTGAAGGGAAGATAGAGTATCATGAATGTTTTAAAGTTTTACAATCCTTCCAAAAAAAATAATAAAACTCCTGGAAACGATGGACTAACAATAGAGTTTTATTTGGCCTTTTGGCCTCTGATTGGAAGACTTTAGTAAAGTGCATAAACTTTTCTTTACGAGTTTGCGGAACTTTCAAATTCACAAAAACAGGCTATAATTACACTTATTGAAAAAATAGGAAAAAGGTTAATCAAGAATTGGAGACCTATATCGTTAATAAATGTTGATGCCAAAATTATTTCCAAAGTTCTAGCAAACCGTCTAGAAAACGTTTTGCCAAAATTAATACACCCCAATCAGAATGCGTTCGTTAAAGGCAGGTCTATTTTTTGATGCAGTTAGAACAATCGATGACATTTTAGATTATACCAAACGAAATAGCTGGTCTGGAATTTTGGTCGCAGTTGATTTTGAGAAAGCATTTGATACACTGAATTTCCAATGTTTGCTTAGGACCCTGCATAAGTTTAACTTTGGCCCATCTTTTATTCAGTGGATACCTGTTCTGTATAAAAACACATCCAGCTGTGTAATGAATAATGGTTTTATGACCGCCCTATTTCCATTAGGTAGAGGAGTTAGACAGGGCGACCCACTTCCCCTTACCTCTTTATATTAGCACTCGAGATTTTAGCTATAACAATAAGAGAGGATAGGAATATACGGGGTCTTCAAATTGGTGAGGAAACAATCAAGCTTTCTCTATTTGCAGATGACATGACATGTATTTTAAAAGATCATGATTCTTATACGGTTTTGCTTTGTATTCTCGAGTCCTTTAGAGAGTGCGCTGGTTTAAGGATTAATGATTAAAAAACATAAATCTTAGCCTTAGGGAATAATATGTTACATGAAGCAGACTTTCCAAAACACAATCTTTGTGAAGTTATCAAAATTTTAGGAATATATTTTGGTTATGACAAAAGACAAAGAGACAATCTTAATTTTAGGCAAACATAAAAAAGCATAAAGAAATCCATTAATCTATGGAAATGGAGAGGCCTCTCCCTTTTAGGGAAAATACAAATAGTCAAAACATTCGCTGTTCCAAAGCTTATGTTCAGAGCATCTGTCATACCCATTTCCAAAGAATTAATTAAAGAGGCGAATTCAATTTTTTATAGCCCTGTGTGGAATGGGAAAGATATAGTAAAGCGCCATGCATTAATATCTGACATCGGAATGGGTGGACTCAAGATGCTGGACGTCGAATCTATGATCAGTGCGAAACGAGTAACATGTCTAAAGAAATTCTTAACAAGCTTCTTTCACCAATCGGAGGACGCTTCGTCTTAAATTGTAATTTTGACACTTCTAAATTGAGAACTAATTTACCAGTGTATTACACGGAGTGCCTTGACGCGTGGTCTTCCTTAAAGGGGAAAACGCCAAGTTGTTATCGGGAAATCATTAATGAGATAATTTGGGATAACAAGTTTCTTTGTTCTGACAAAAAATCCATGTACAGAAGTGACATATTAAATTTAGGCATTGTTAAGATAGGGGATTTAATATCAGCAAATAACTCTTTCTCGTATGGTATTACCTCTTCTATTGGCAATCCCGAACAAAGTTTTTTTTATCATGAGTATGATTAATTCAATTCCTGCAGAATGGCGTTCCCTTCTCAAAGCTTCTTTCGAGGTAAAAGTGATTGACCCCCTTCCAGACATCCCAACTATTAGGATGGAAAGTGGTAATTTAGTTCCAATTCTCGATACCACTCCTAAACAGATTTACCAACTTTTTCTGCGGCAAAAACAGATTCCACCCACTGTTAAACAGAAACTAACAAACAAGTATTCAAATACAGCAATTGATTGGGAGAAGGTTTATTCTTTAGCCTTTCAAACCACTTCAGAATCCAAGACTAGGGAATTTCAATACAAAATTCTAAACTGTATCGTCTTTACGAACGAGAAACTTAATCGTATTGGTCTAGTTGAATCTCCAAGCTGTACCTTCTGTCAAGAAGTAGCGGAATCAGTGGAGCATTTACTTTTGTCCTGCAGAATATCCTCTGATTTTTGGAAACACGTCTTGTCCTGGCTCAGAGATAATGACTTGTATGTTGAAACAATTAATGAGTCGGACTTAATCTTTGGAAAATTTGATATTGGAAATAAATTTCTTTTAATTAATCATGTATTGTTATTGGGAAAATATTACATCTACTGTAGGAGATGTCAGAAAGGCCTACCTACGCTTAGAGGTTTTATCGCCAGGACAAGGCTGTATGTATTAGTGTTGTAATTAACTGTTGTAATTATTCATGGTATTTACTATTATTCTATTTTTTAACAAGAGGCTACAATTAGCCTAAACCCGGGCTTGCAAAAAACAGTATTGTATCCCTAACTTAGTGCTAAACAAAAGAATAGAGGGAAGTCTGTCTTTCTTACATCGGACGCATTGTGTTTAGCTTGTGTTGGAGTCTATTTCTTTAGACCCCTATCAACATATATTCCTCTAAAATACAGCTCAACCATTGAGCACAGTAATTATAACACTTGTAAAAAAATATTTCTAAAAGAACAAGAAAAAGAGAAACAGAAAAAATAAAGCCCGTGATATATACCACTAAAAGACATCGAACCCGGGTTAGCCTCGTCACAGGCAGGAACAATGATCTTTAGGCCACAGAGGTTTATCGTTATGCAAGATGATAAAAATAGTGTATTGATTCCAAAAAAAAAAAAAACTAAGCACATTTGTTTTCGCTTCGATGGATAATTGTTTGAGAAAGGAAACGCTTATCGAACGATGTTGGATTTTTTCGCATAAATGTGAATGGAGTCTCGGTGAAATGTGAGTAGAAAATTAATTAGCAGAGTGAAACTGTTTACAAATACGTCAATCCAGGGTCATTTGAAACACAAGAAAGGAACGTTTCTGGACAGTTTCAAGGGACGCTAGTACATTTGTAAAATATAATCGCTTATCATTCAAAAATTAAAGTCCAGAAATTGAGATATTGTGGCAAAATAGTAAATAAACTACCTGTCAAAGTCTCAGGGGTGTTTGATATCCCGTACTTGAGTTATTCAACAAAATGTACATCTCAATGGAGCGGATACGGGAACACGGCAGTCCATCTGGAGTTAAATTTTGATCATGTTAAAAGCTTTCTTCTCGCTGTTGAACTTGCAAACATTCGTATAGACACTTGTCTTAACATATTAGTTGTTCAGACTTCAAAAATACAAGGTGAATCGACGTTTTCCGATACGTGACAGGCATCATTCTTGCTGTTGATATGAGATTTACACTCGAATCACTCGGCCGTGAAAGGTCAAACTCCCTTTGTCTGTAGTCTCTAATTTTTGGCGCTCCCCACGCGTCGCGTCTCCTCGCAACTTCGCGCGCGCACGTGCCCCCACAATTCGTCACCAAAATTAGAGACTACTCGCTGTCTACTGAAGCAGACTCGGGGAAACACGGCAGTCCATCTGCCGTTAAGTTTACTCATGTTAAAAACATTCTTCTCGCCGTTGAACTTCCAAACATTCGCATAGGCACTTCTCTTAACATATTGTTTGTTCAGACTTCAAAAGCCACAAGATGAATCGACATTTTCCCAAACGTGACAACACGCATCACTGTTGTTAAAAATAGTTAGCGCTTGCGCAGAAACGCCGGAAGTGCCATTTGTGGATGATACTCGACGACGAAAAAGAAGAACCGTCGGTAGTTTAAGACCCGGGCGCCGCGCGAGACGCGCGCAGCCCGGGTAATTACTATTATTACTATCATTATTATTAATATTAATATTATTATTAACAATTGTAATTGCTTCATTTGTGATTCAATAAAAATTATTAAAAAAAGTTTACTTATGAAATGGGGGGGGGGGGGTGGGTTGGGGGGGTTAGCTTGAGTTACATGATTTACCCCTTAAAGGGACGCTGTCATGGATTGACATGCGCAGCATTTCTCACACGGAGATATTTTCCTGAACGCGTTGATAGCTTGTCTTTCTTTAAAAGTCTACATTAAATAAGCCTTTATGAGGCTAATAGAATGTACAGACGAATATTTGGAATCCAAGAAATGTAAAAGAAGCCAAAAATTATTTATTCAAATTACTGACAGTCGAGTTCAGTGAAGTGTGACCGGAAACACTGTCGGTTGAACAAGCGCTCGCCTCTCACATAAATAATTTTTTCTCTCCAACATACCTTAACATATTGCCGATCTTAACATGTCCTTTTAAAACTGAAAGAGAATAAATTTATTTGCGAACGACGACCTTGAAGTCAAATAACGGAAGACAAGGAAAAAATTATGCCTTGTTTTTGGTACTCACCGCGTGGTTCATTTGTGACCCAAGTAAAGGTCAGTAAACACAACCAGTGCAGTGCCTCTCAACTATAAATGCAGGGTTTTCTTCAAAATACTACGCTAAATACAAATTTTAAAGCGACGATATTAAGAGCGGATGTCTGTAAATATCGACCAGAGGTAGGAATTATAAAAGTTTCGGAAAATCCGGAAAAGGTTCTATGGACTAGCCTAGGTATTCTATTAATGAAAATATAAATTTTACTTTCATCGGATGAATATTTGGTCATATGGATGGTGTCAAGTTCTGATGTCAAGTTTTGATGATTTCGCGGGAGGAACATTTTGTCGAAATTCGAAGGCCAAAAATCACACCCGGTGCCTTATTTCAAACAGCAAAAGCCACTCTACATTAAAAAGAAATCTCAAAGCTTTAAAATATGTTTTTGAAACTTTGGGCAACATTTGAAATTAATTTTTGGGAACGCGAAATTCACGGAGCACTTGAATGAAATTTGACCCTTCTGACTTGACAGTTTTGAGGTTCGGCGCGACACAACTCAATACTGTAACAAATATTTCAGCCAAAACAAGAGCAAGTTAGGCAATCTCAAGTCTTACAGTTATACATACATGCTTCATAGACATTGAATACAACATTTAACACAATTTTCAGCCTAAAGGAACCCATATCCCAGCTTTTGGGTACTAAACTTGCCTCGCCAAATAAATGTGAACATGCACTGGGCCAAGTTCTTATCACTCAAAGCCAATAGTTCAAAATCTACACCAAATATCTATCCTGTGTAGTATATAATCAGGTGCACGATATGTTTGTTTGTACCTTCTGTCCTTGTTCTACTACCAGCGAAAATCGACGTGTCACGAGTCTTGTAGATGTGCTGTTGCGTGATTCGAGATTGTGTTGCATAACATGACAAACGGACAGCTGAACGGAGATCGAACCCAGGACCCGGGACACAGGCACTTCGTGTACATGAGCTTGTTAGGAAAAAATAAATTCTAGATTGAAAAAAAAAAAATGCAAATAACAATAGAACACTGATAACCTGAACTCGGCAGACCTCCCCTGCTCACTTGTCTGATGCCTTTTTCCTTGCAGTACAGTAGTCTTTATAGATCGTTTTCACCGTCACGCAAAAAACCCGGCTCCGAAACCGTTCCATGAAAGAAGCCAAGAAAATGAGATGCGACAAAAGACTAGCAAAATGAGCAATTTCACAAGCCTCAGATCTTTGTGGCACACCGTTTCTGAGTTATCTGCCTAAACTTTTAATTTTCACGCAACTTTAAAGAGTTTTGTAATTGTATGCAGACGCCATATACACTGAAGTACATGTACAAGTAAGGTACCCAAAATCAGCCAATGCAGTGTACGTTAACTTATGCGACAAAGAGGTTTTCTTTTTGTTTCTGATCTACTATACATATACATATTCGAATTCTTGAAATGTTTTAACTGCTCAAAATCGTAAGGGAAAACTATTTTTCAGCCATACAGCTGACATATCTTGGTCACGCACTATAAAAATTTCCGTTCTTTAAAAACTAAAGACGTTAAGGAAATGGAAACTCGAGAAAATAATTATTTGTAAGATATCTTCAACCTGATGTAAATAAAAACTAGAAAACCTTGCTATTTTCATTTAGAATTTGATGACGTCACGGTAGGAAAGTAAACCACGCCCTGACTCGTAGCACTATTTTGCCGACAGCGCCATCCGATACCAGAATCCAGGCGGTGCTTCAGGCAAATCGACATTTCAAAGCTCGAGTCATGAAATTAAAATATATCTGGAATAAAAATGAAAATAAACATAAGGGGAACTGTAATTTAGGTATATCAGGAGCGTATGGGTATATTCATTGCCCGACTGAGGAAATATTGCAAGAATCGCTTAGCGCTTAGGGACAAGGGTAACACTTATCTTCTTTCCTGTGCAGTCGATGTCCGCCTTCGCATTTATTTCCAAGACGCGAGAGACAATAGCAAAATACATCCCAAAGGGAAAGTTTTTTTTTTCATAGAGGGGAGCAGATGTTTATTGCTTTGATAGGTGATCGTTCATAGCACAAATTTTGCCAGCAAAGGAAGTAAAGGTAAAATTTATGGGCAAAATGTTATATCAGACGATATCTTCTTTTCAGTCCCAAGTTTATTGACAATCCTCAAGACGTGCTCAAGGATCCAGCCTTGTTTTATTTCCAGCTCCTTTAGGAATGAGTGCAAAGTGTGCTGGTTCCCTCAGCATGTCATCAAATCTATTTTTATTCGCAGGCTACCTTGTCTTACCGCGGACTACCGTAGAAATACGAAGTCCCTTATTCTTAAACAGCAAACTGAATCTTCGTGAGCAGCTCTCAAAATACAGAAAATCAGCCCCTTGAGCCTAAAAGTTGATTTTTTTTTTCAGAACTAAGTTCCGGTTGTATGTTGTGTAGAGCTTGGGTATGTAACTGAAGAAAGCATAAAACCGGGTCGGGTAAAAGATTTTTCTTCAATCCTACATCGTATATCTTCATCTCAGTATGCTGTGGGGACTGGCCATTAATTATTTCAGAGGAAGAGTGCAAAAAATAAAAATAAAATAAAGCTGAATTTCTCGGGGAATGTGCATGGATATTCCCTATCTTGGCCAATCAGCAAGCACTTTATAATTCCTGATTGCCCTTTCACTTGATAAAATACCAAAAAGATCAGACCGAGAGCAAGGAAATCGCATGTAGTGTTACACATTAGCTCTAGCTTGCAAAAAAGCGTTATAAGCTTTTGACTTTGACACCCGTTGATTAATAAATCAAGTTATGAGGCAATAGTTAAACCTACTTATTTTTACCTGCCTTGCAACTCCGGTGCGCGCGTGCACAACACCATAGTACAGCTTATTAAACACGAGAGTAAAAAGAAGGTGTGTCTCAACCTTACCAACCCTCGCTAATATCAGCTCTGCTTCCGCCTTCAAACCCCACTTAGCAATACTGACTTGTAGGGTGTCTGTGAAGTGGAGCTCAATTGACTGGTTACAGTCTCTGATACGCACGTACTCAGTGTGCCCGGGTATTTGCAACTTGAATCGCACTTACCCCAATCAACGCTCCATATTCGCATGCTTTATCGTTCATATTAGCGAGCAGATGTGTTCTAGCTGTCAATGAAGTTTTCTTATTTTCAATGCTAGAGAAAACTATATACCACGAAACTACGCTACCAAAATGGATGCCGCAAGCACAAGATTAGACTGTATTGGGACGTTGTTACTTGTGCACATGCTTTATATAATGAGGTGTTCAAAAAGTATTGCACAAGGTATTAGGTATCTCCTCATCTGATAGACAATCAGGACAAATAACTAAAACAAACAAACAAACAAAAAAAAACCAAATTATTTACATTGCACCAGTGGATTGTTTGACACGTTCGAGGACCAGGAACCTGTAATCATGGTACAACGGCAACGTATGAAAATTTGAGCTTCAGCTCATTCCATTGGCGAAACTATAACATGTAGATCAGTGATCGAATTTTTTTTCACAACCTGGAGATAAAACTGAAGTAGCCGGAACTCCTTGCGTTTCATGTTACGGACAGCACAGTCTCAACAGCTGTTTCACGAGACGCGTGACACGTCGAGCGTGCGGGAATTTCGCTCCAGTTTTTGGATCTTTTTGCAGAAATGAAGACGAACAAGGACAAAAGGTACAAACAAACATATCGTGCACCTGATTATACACTAAGCAGAATAGATATTTGGTGTAGATTGTGAACTGTTGGCTTTGAGTGATAAGGACATGACCCAGAGCATGTTCATATATATTTAGCGAGGCAAGTTTAGTACTTAAAAGCTGGGATATGCCGGAGTACTTTTCGGCTGAAAATTGTTCTAAATTTTGTATTCAATGTCTATGAAGCATGTATGTATAACTGTAAGACTTGCGATTGCCTAAATTGCACTTATTTTGACTGAAATATTTGTTTGAGTATTGATTTGTGTCGCGCCCAACCTCAAAACTGTCAAGTCAGAAGGGTCAAATTTCACTCACGTGCTCCGTGAATTTCGAGTTCCCAAAAATTCATTTCATATGTTGCCCAAAATTTAAAAAAAATATTTTAAAGCTTTGAGATTTCTTTTTAATGTAGAGTGGTTTCTGTTGTCTGAAATTAGGTACCGGGTGTGATTTTAGGTCTGCGAATTTCGACAAAATTTTCCTCCCGCGAAATCATCAAAATTTTAAAAATATTTAAAAATCTGTAAACTATTCTAGTCGCAATCAATTCAAGGGCACGACCACTCAAAATGCGTGTTCAAACCTCTTAAATGTGATAAGAAGCTTTGTGGCTTGACTGATATTTCAATTAGATTCAAATCGAGCTCTTTTCGTAGCCCGGTCTAGGGCCTCGAAAAAGCAATCTGGCAGAGGTTATAAAGCGCCCGAACTTGACATCATCCATATGACCAAATATTCATCCGATGAAAGTA
This sequence comes from Pachyseris speciosa, assembly GCA_016490735.1. Classification (NCBI taxonomy): domain Eukaryota; kingdom Metazoa; phylum Cnidaria; class Anthozoa; order Scleractinia; family Pachyseridae; genus Pachyseris; species Pachyseris speciosa. The sequence goes on along the minus strand of JAEMWC010000150.1, from coordinate 797,129 downwards.
AAATTTATATTTTCATTAATAGAATACCTAGGGTAGTCCACAGACTTTTTTTCGGATTTTCCGAAACTTTTATAAATCCTACCTCTGGTCGATATTTACAGACATCCGCCCTTAAACGTTTATCAGCAAACGATGAAGTGATGGTCTCTGACATTGAAGGGACTGCAAATAAAACCCGGAGATGGAATCGCTGCATTAAACTTCACCGCCTACTACACTTCGATCGATTACCGCACCAGTTACACTGCTGTGTACATGGAATTTCTCTTGAATTCAAGCCTTGAAAACGTTTTTCCTCGTTGTAGATGCGTTGATGAATTTGTGTCCCTTTGCTTTGTTCTCTTGAGGAGACTGAATAACCATTTTCGCGCTGAGTGCTTCAACACCGATTTCGACGGTCGACGCCATTTTGCATGTAGCTCTCCAACTTGAAAATTTCCGCCGGAACATTTCAGGTTTGAATTTCAAAAGCGAGCGCATGCGCGAAGATGACAGTGTCCCTTTAAGCCCTAACAGTGCCCAGCATCAAATTTCACCATGTTATTTAATCAGACTGATTTGTAAGATTCACCCATCATGAAATTATTTTGATTTTGCACTAAGCAGTCCCAGTACTGCTTTGATGAACTGTGATGTTTCATGACAATTAATGGCAAGACGAACATTATAACCAAAACACAATCACTCGAAGTTTGTGTGAAAGAAAAGTACTTAATATTTATTAGTGAAAAATTCATTTAAAAAACCTCATTTGAAAGTGAAAGTTTACTTTAAGTGTCCGTTACAAATGCATTGTTTGTGCTTTATTTTTAGCTTAATAAGAAACATTATTCATGGCCTGAGGAAGAGCGCAAATAGTTATCAATTGCACTGGCTTTGAGGAACACAGAGATACTTACAGATGCCATATGGGAGTCATCGTTAAGAGAGCATTTAAAGAAGAAGTTTTTGTTAAGTGTGGCTGAGCAGTGAAAAAATCTGGGAAAGACGAAAAGAGGAGAGACACCACCGGCTTTGAAGGACAAAACCTATGATGCATTGAGAAGTTTTTCTTGACTAAAGATTCTGAGCGAGGTCCATGAGCGATGTCCTGACATCACTGATTTTATTGTTACTGTATACACACCAGCCCATCGAGAACAACAGAACAAAACCAAGAAGGGGGAAAGTAGGATTCCATCAATTGGTCCAATATATTCCTCCATGATGCACCAAGCTAACCAACACCTAAGCCTTGTTCAAAGAATGAATACCCTATTTCTTTGCCATGGACATGCAGATAAGATGGTAGGGGAATGCAACCCTTTATTTGAATCTTCAGGTTGATATTAATGTTTTGAAACTGTGGATGATATGATTTTGATACAATTAACAGAACTTGTGCCAATGTTAAGTTACAATAGCAATTGTTAAAAATCAGTTTTTAAATACAAGAATAAAGCAGTTTCTTTCTTAGGGTTTATTCACCATATTTATACAAAACTCGAAGAGGTTAATTAGGCACCATTTACTTCATTCAAAGGTGTAAATATCTCTTGAATAAATATAGAAATATCTTTGTACGATATGAACGCTTCATACAAACGTATCTTTAAGAGGCAAATTAATTCAAGTATGTTGTTCAACTGGTAAATGGAAAACAGTGCTGGTCAAAGAGACAGTTTGACGTTATCATGTTACCCTCAGTTATCTCTCATGATTATTAAACAAGCCTTTAGGGCTTTAATTGTAGTTATAATTTTAATTTGACCCACAAAGGAACCGCTGAAGTAAGAGCTAGCATTTGACAAGTAGTTGAAACTGGTATTAACTATTCACAAAAAAAAAAAAACTAAGTAAAACAATCTCAGGTCTTCAAAATGATGTCTTAATCACCAAATTAATTTCCTGAATAGATCCATATGTGCATACCATCACTAAATTTGTACATTGCTGTAGTCAGAATTCTGAGAGTTATTTTTATTTCTGCTCCATGATGTAGACTTATGCACGGTTGGAGAAGCAAGGGGTATGCATGTCACACACGTCCATGATTAATTTACTGGACTTGATGGGAGGATATTTTCATGACGGAATTGTTGAACTAGTCAAACAAGGAAAGAAGTTCTACACTTTCAATGACAACCTAAACATCAAAACAACAGCAAAGAACGTGAGGGAAGATCACAGAAACAAACAGCAAAACTGGTTTGCCAGCATTATCGTGTTTGAGAGAACAGATTTCAGTCAATTAGACAATGTGAAGCCACTTGGGGATATCTACAACTTTACCAATCACAATTATCTCCTAGAGCCTGAGGAAGTAAAGAAACTTCATTCAGATTTTAAAGTTCTTGGGGCAGATCTAGAGTCTTTCTGGAGTTCTTTAAGCAGCCTCAGTATCAAGCCATGAAAAAGCTAGTTCCTCAGCACATCACGCACCGATATGCAAAGGAGATGAGCACGAAGTCTGAAGTATTTCCCCTCCCAGTCCAATTTATAGATAAAAAACGCTATGCAGATGTGGTTGACATCTTGGCAAGCCATGAAGATGCTTTTGAAACCATCTTTAAAGCAGCCAGCGGTTATGAAGGTCCTAAAAGAGAGACCTACATCCCAGCTGATTTTTGTTGTCCGTCTGGTGGGGATCAACTGAGCAGAGTCCGGTTAACTTGTGGTCGTAAGCTGAGGGCTGGTAACCACACCTCCAAGGAAAGACTTGAATATTCTCAAGCAGATGTAATAGAGTTATTACGCACAAAGCAAGCATTTTTAACAGTGAGTAGAGCTCCATAATTTAAGTCTGATTAATGTTTCGATTCCATGATAACAATCAAATCAATTTGTTTCATTACATGATTGGCATGTACATTTTTATTACTGAAAATAATATTCAAGGTTTTGAATAACATGATTATTAAGTTAAATATCTATTTTAAGGGTTACTTTGATTTGGCTGAGTACTTGGTAGAGCTTTAGCTTCCTGTCAAATGTGGGGGCCTAGATAGAAAGTAAACAGGTTTTATGGAGCTTATATGTGCATTTTTGGAGTAAATACCTATATTCATGATTATTATCAATTACAACATAATAAAACTTAACTCTTTCTTTACCAATTATTAAAAAACTATTGTGTGTACGGTTAATTTATTATACTGCCTGATTATTTAGTTAATTTTGCAGCTGGTTAATGATGTCCTGATGAACTAAAACTCAGCACGAGAAAATGGTACACTTAAAGGCCCATTTTCAACCGAGATCCTTTGCACGCCGCGATCATTTTTCATATATGAAAAATACGCCATTTTCCTTGAAGTTGTGGAGTCGCTTTGATATCTTCTTCAATCTTCCTAATTAGTGCTTTCAAAGTTCCATCAAGAATCGTGTGAGAGCAACAAACTATCGTAGTATCCATATCAGTGAATAGTTTCTAATTATTACATGTAAGACGGTGAAAAAGGTTATTTAAAAAGTCGATGCCGCCGAAAAAGCGATCAAGAGGAAGGCCGAGTCTGCCCGGCTCGGCAAAGGAGTAGTATAGTGTTTGGGGGTACCAGATCAAAAATGGGGTGTTTTACCAAAATGATCTCGTATTCTGGAATATATAGTTATTTAATTTGATGGAATATATAGTTATTTAATTTGATGGAATATATAGTTATTTAATTTGATGGAATATATAGTTATTTAATTTGATGGAATATATAGTTATTTAATTTGATGGAATCTATAGTTGTTCAATCTGATGGAATCTATAGTTTATTATAATGCGTGACATTCTCGGAAAATCACCAAGCGTGACATTCTCGGAAAAACAGGAAATGAGTCATCGCCTATAGCTATTATTTCTCACGCGGAACTATCCGATGGTTACATAAAAATAAAATATCACATAATATTATAGAATGAGTTGTAATTCAGTAATCCACAATGAATTAAAGAATATGGGAGAATTGTCATGTTATTTTTGTGATCAGCTATTGGTCAAAGTTGTTAAAAGTGTGAAAGCACCTTGCTGTGATAATCAGAAAATGTTTAACGATGATGGTGAAAATTTTTGTCTAAATTGTGGTTCAGTTCATGGTTATGATTATTGTAAAGAGTACGTTGACTTTCATAATAATATGTATAAAATAAAGCGAAAATCTGTATATCATCGGAAGTACCATATTGAAAATGTGGTAAATGGTATATGTCGTAAAAATGGACTTCAAATTTCTGTAAAAGATAAAGGCAAAATATTGAAAATATTCCAAGAGATAGACACTGTCCTTCCTTTGGTGAATAAGAATCGTAAAAGGATGATAAGTACGAAATTTATGCTTAAGCAAATATTTTTAATGCTTGATCTTCCATTTGATGAAATAAAAGTTACTAGATCAAAAAAGACGCTTGGATTTTATGATCAATATTGGGTTGAGATTCTATTGTTGAGATTTGATAAGATTATTCGTATTATCAAGCAGTGAATTTTCATCATATTTCTGTAGGTACTTATCAATAATTGGACTATTGTCAGTCACATAATCATCGATATTCTTCATTGAGATTTGTATACCTAAAGCATCAAAATCACCACTTCTCAACTTGTCTTTTATTGAATTGAGTAGATGTTGATAGCTTTGATAAGCATATGTGCAATTTTGGATTTTCAAATCTAGGTTTTTATGCTTCATCCACCCTTGTATCAAAAGTGCTGCTGTACTGATGGCTACCAAACTAACACCACCTGTTGCCACACTTGTGGCGAGACCCCAGTTGCAAAGATGATGGACAAGGAATTCCCCAGTAATTTCCATTTTTTGAACCGTTTGACCGCCTGTTTATGAGCCCAACACTTTCTGTGATATGTTCGGTAATAGGATTTCAATTCATTTACCTGATCTTCTGTTAATTCACCTGAAATATGGTTCCAGTTGAATATGCTCTTTCTGTCTTTCATACAATATGCTTATATAACGATTCTGTTCAACACGCAGTACCACAAACCAGACAATTGTCCACTTAGAGGTGACAATTTGTTAAAATTCGTTGTCATGAAACGGGGGAAAGCATAAGAATATCCTCTGTTAAGTGAATGTTTGACGTAGAATCGACCGAAAGCATCATGTAATATTGCATGTGTTTGCGACACATTAATCCATCCAAGAGTATGCTCCAGCAAATGTGTCAGGCAACCATCACCATATCCAATTAATCCAATGTCTTCATGCTCCAAAAGGATATCTCTCACCTCAACATACTTGTTAAAATGTTTGTGATATAGAAACTGATAAACCAAAGCTGATTTCAAAATCCTCTTGTCAACACCAGGGTTTTTCCGTTCGGTATCCCGAATAAACCATCTCACATATCTAATTATTTTATTCATTTATATTATATCGTTGGATTAAAATTTGATGATGATCTGAAATTGTTTTTTCGTCTAATATAGAATCCAAGTACACACAGAAAAAAATAACACTACCGTCAAGAGGTGCGATGGAGCTAGGATCCAAATCACCAAAAGTCATTTGCCGACTACCACTTCTGTTAGCCGCTGTAAAACTTCCAATATGTTTTTTATTCCAATAGATTTTACTTGTGTTTGTTTTTGGAGAAGATAAATTATCCCAGTGAACAGACAAGCAGTGCCAAACGTTTATTTGACCCAAATCATTTACTGAATAATCTGCTATTTTTCTGAAACTTTGTATAGATGCTGCTGAACCAAAATATACACAATTTGATTGATTAACACCACTTATAACTAAATTTGAACCATTGTAATAGCTGACAAACTTATCATAACCTCTATTATCATGACCAAAAAGACCATTTTTCCATGGACTTCCACCTGTATTTGAATTTAATTTATAAACAATGAAGACATTAACAACATCATTATTTAAATTGATTTGACTTATCATTCTCTGTGATCCATCAAACTTCAAAAAATAACGTCCATTATGTTTCTCAGCCTTGGTACAAACAGTGGGTCTTATGTTCAAAGTCGGTTGCGTTGCATTATTTTCTTCATTCGAGAGATCGTACAATGTTTCAACTTTTCTGTCTGCATTCATATCTAGAAAATTATTATTCGCTCTGTCGATTTGATAAGTACATTTAGAGTATAATCTGATGAATTCAGAAACCCACAAATCCAAAAAACTATCTCTGACAATATCTGAAACTTGTGATTTGATTACAACATGATCAGAATCATTGCCTGCTTTTACATTAGTCAAATGTTTGTTTCCAAGATCATAGTGACCATCTTGTGTTAATGTAAAACCAATTCCTTTGTCACCTTTAGGACCAATTGCACCAGTATCGCGTTTATCACCTTTATTATCTTGATTTTGTGGAGAATTAAAAACTCCCATATAATATTATTTTAGATTAATTCATAATTACTTCAAGTGTGAATGCTGTATCAAATTCTCCACTATTGGGATGTGAATAATCAATGATTAAATAGCCTCTCGATAATGATTTGTTGACGTTGACCGTTTTGATGTTTCTACTCATAGAAGAATGTCTGTATTCAAAAATTGTTGCTGGTAATGGCAAAGGCCTACCACCTTCAGCTTTTGTCTTGAAGTAGAATATTCCGGGTTTTGTTCCTTGTATTACATACATATTCTTAATGTGAAAGTTATTGTTATGAATGACTAAAAAATCAGAGCCATTTATCAATACAGGCTTTAAAGCATTCTTATTATGTCCTTGTTTGGCTTTGACAGAGCAATTTAAATATTGTATTTGACCGATTATTCCATTCCCATTCAAATTTAGATCACCTCCTAATTTCGGCCTGTAAAGAGCAAATCCACCCAAATCGAAAGCCGTTTCCATGGTTACACCTGTAACGCTTGAACGAAATAGATTCAAACTATTATTATGAATTCTATAGCCATTCAGATTTAAATCACCACCAAGTTTAGCCTCCTTTATTAAATAGCTGTTCATATTAATATTATTTAGCATTGTCAATTCGCCATTGTCTCCACCAAACAACCAATTTTCATTTTCTTTCACATCAAAACCATTCAAATCTAAATCAGTTTGTAATTGTATTTTTTCATTCACGATTTTATAAGCTTCTGTGAAGTCGTAAACACTTGATGGAACGTCTACAGCTTCAAAATCAATACCATATGCAACACAATGAACTTTGTACTTATTTGGATAAGTTGGGTTAGCATTAATATGAATCGTACAATATAAATATTCAGGTGGTGAACTTGCTGATGGTTTTTCAATCCATAATAAATATCTCGAATGATCTTCATTTCTGTTGTCAAATTTTCTCCCTACAGTTTTATGAATTGTGATTCCACCAGTTGCATTGAATGTTACACTACTAAGAATCATTCCTTCATAATCAGGAAATAGCCATTCAAGAATGAAAGTGTATTTTCCATCTTTTATTGTGTACATATTAAATCCAATTCTAGCTCTGTAAATATGATTAGCCTATATCAATGACCTTTTTTGAAATCAAATGTGGTGAACGAGGTAAATTGACATATCCATTGACTTTCAAGCCATATTCAGTGCTAATTTCATCGATATCATTCATCAAATATTTGAAAGCATTCTTTGGATGAGAAGCAGATGAAATATGACTTTTTTCTAATTGATCTAAATTTACGGCATCGGTTTTATTTGTTCCTTCTTTTAAGTCAATGATTTTATGCCCTCCAAGTTTCATATCCGCTGCCATCGCATTTGTTCCATTCAATAATAAAGTGTTTGCTCTGATGGTTTGTGAAGCTCGATTTAAAACTCTAAAGTTCACTGCATCAGTTTCATTCACCACGTCCGCTAAATTTGTTATTTTATTATTAGTCATGTCAATATAGTCTGAAGTATGAATCTGGCCAACATTCTCCAAGTGTTTGTTTAAAAAATCATAACTTCCATCAGATGTAAATCCAATTATATCTTTAGTTTTATCATCTACATAAAACTTATTGGCAGCATCTGTGTTAGCAGTTGGTGTTGCACAGTTGATCACTTTGTTACCAGCCAGATTTAAATTAGCAGTCATTTCTTGTGTTCCATCTCGAAGTAGAGTTTACCGATACTGCTTTTTGATGCGAGATTAGTGTCAATATACGATTTATTCACAAGATCTGCTGGTTGGTTTCCTATCCCATGACCTCTAATAATAAACCCCCCAAAATCCTGATTGCCGGTCATTATAACACTTCCATCTTTTTTAAGAAATTGAGAAACATCAATACCAGCAATTTCAGCATCAACATACTTTTTGTTCACAGCGTCTTGTGGGTTTGAGGGGTTATCCTGCAGGTTGAGGATTTTGTTTAATTTCATGTCAATATTACTACCAAACGCAACATGGCCGTTTTCAATTTCATAAGCTGGGTCATGGAGAAAGTAAGACAAATTGGTATGATAGCCATAGGCCCCATAAACGATGATATGTGTTTTGGTGTTAGACGCAGGAGCAGTGCTGGAAAGTTCCACCTGTATTGCCGCTTGCCCACCACTGGTTTTTTCGATTCGGAAAAGCTTCTTCATATAACCATCAACGTGTGGAGTTTGGGGAAAAGGTTTTTGAAACGGCTGTCCCGCATCTCGTATATTTACAGTTGGAAGGGTTAAATCGACTGTTGCACTTCTTGGGTCTGATGGTGAGAAAAACTCAGTAACAAATGTATACTGTCCATTTCTTAAAGATGTCACATTAAAACGAATTTTGGATGTAAAGTTACCACTATGTGAAATGATAAAAGACAATGACGACTTGTTTATGTGATAAGGTGATCTGTTAAATTCTCAATTTGAAGGTTTGTTGCTTCACTAACTACAGAAGACTTGGATTTGTCTTTTAACAGAAAAGCGAATGGGTTGCGTTGAGCTCCTGATGCTGAAAAAACAAGGTCATCAACATACTTTTTGTTGGCAGAATCTTTGTCAGAAGTTGGAGCCCCAACATTTGTTATTTCATTGTCACCCATGTCAAGATCACCAGTCATTGCAACACTTCCATCTTTTTTAAGAAATGGAGAAACATCAATACCAGTAATTCCAGCAATTTCAGTATCAACATATCCCTTTGTGGCTGTATCATTGTTTGCTGTTGGCGCTGCTACATTAGTCAATTTGTTACCTCCAAGATTCAAATCAGAAGTCATTGCAACGCTTCCATCTTTTTTCACAAAGTTAGAATTAACATATGCTATATCCGCTTTATTATTCGTCAGATATATGGCAGCATCATCAACGTATTTTTTATTTGCACAGTCTTGTTGTAATATAGGGTATGCAACATTGACTATTCTACGAAAACTCATTTTAAGCTCACGATCAAATACAATTCTTCCTTCTTCTATTTCAAAAGCTGGGTCGTGAATATGTGATAAAATGATATTAGAAAATCCATAAACACCATAAACTATAACATAATGTTTTTTATTATTTTGTAAATATGGTGAAATCAACAATAACTCCATTGATGTGGAACCATGACTTGTTTTTTCAAGGAAGAATATTCTCTTAAGATAACCATCAACAAGATGAGTCTTTGGAAATGCTCTTTTTATTGAATCCTTTCTTTCAATTAAATTTGATGACAGATTGTCGTCATCGACTGTTGCATTATTTGGGTTACCATCAGTATAAAACTCAACAACTAAAGTGTACTTTGAAACTTCCAATTGTGTCAGATCAAAACGAAGAACAGTTGTAAGACCAGCAGTAGGAATAACAAAAGACAAGGCTATTTTATTAAATGAGTAAGGGCTTTTGTCAAAATCTTCCAATTGCAGATTATTCGCATTTCTAAGAATAGTTGTTTTTGATGTATCTTCAAGAAGAAATTTGAATGGATTAACACGTGTTCCTTCAATTGATAAAACAGCATCATTAACATATCCCAAGTTAGCAGAATCATAATGATTTACTGGATCACCAACATTTGTCAAACGTTTATTTTCAATATCATAATTGCCATCTTGTGTTAATCTAAATCCATCACCTGTTTCACCTTTATCACCTTTTGGACCTCTTTCACCTCTATCACCTTTTTCACCTTTGGGACCAATTGGACCAGCTGGGCCTCTTTCACCAGTTCCAGTTTTCATTTTATCTTGATCTAGTGGAGAATTAAAAACTCCCATTATATCATCTTGTTAGATTAATCTTCTTCATCACTGCTTTCATCTTCCAAGAATTCAGGTGGTATGGTTTCATAGATGACAGGTAGTCTCTTATTGTTTTTCAATACTTTTTGTGTCCTCCTGTATACTTCCATTTTGATTTTTTCAGCGATTTCAAATGGTGTTTCAACATCAGAAGGTTTGATTGAAGTTAATTTTTCGATTCTTTCTGTTTGGGATTCTCCTGTTTTTCTGGATTTTGAAAATTATTGATTGCCATATAATATTAGATTAGATTAAACAGCACCATAAAAATTTCTCTTGATTGTTTTCATCGGCTTGTCAACATAACAGAAGGAATATGGTTTTTTGGTTGCTTCAATGTATTTCTTCTTGTCGATTCCAAGCTCCTGTGCAATCAGATTCCTTTCTCTTGATGATGGGAAATCATAGAGGCAAAGTGACTGCAATTGAGTCTGATTGATTTTGGACAGCCATAGAATGATTGTGTGAGATATATGACTGAACAGTTCTTGTGTCTTCCCTGAATGAAATAGCTGATTATCTGATCTTGTTTCTTGTCAGTCACGAAATCATCAAAAACAACCAATCGCTGCAAATCTGTGTCTTTTATTTGTTCAACTGGCAATATCTCTTCTTGACTGCAAACCAAGGCAGGATATCCAATGTGACTGCTTATTTCATCCATTACTTTCCGAAGATATTGATATTTGTCTTGATCTAAATTTTTTGCATAAAGATGTATCTGATCATAATAAACCAATGGTTCCATAATCAGATGCATGAACAATGTTGTCTTTCCAGATCCAGAATTACCAGCCAGCAGCATCCTGAAAGTGTCTTTTGGCATATACGGATACAACTGTCTGAATGAATTCTTTGAACCCTGAATATCATAATTAGGGATTTCCATATGTAAATAGTTTAGATTAGTCTAACACAATTGTATATGGATATAGAACGAATGAAAAGGCTTCTTAAAAGTGGAATTGAAGCTGGAAATAAAACTAGAGAAGTTCGTGATGTTATCAAGACTTATGAATACAGAAAACAGGATGCATATGATACAACATCAGAATTACTGAAACCCTCTATTGATGTCCAGAAGAGTGTGAAAGAAAGTGTCGACAAAAAACAGGATGAAGTCATTGAACAGTTGAAAAAAAATCAAAAAGCCTTAACATCTGGTTTTGAAGATCTTATGCTATTAAACACGTTACCTGAATCAGTACCTATGAAAACAACATTACCAATTGATTACAAACCTAAAATGATGACTGAAACAGAAGCACCATATAAGTCGAATCTTGATAAAGGTTTTTCACTTGATGAGGTCAAGGTATTACAGGAATATGAATTGTCTCCTCCAACAACAATTTTGAAAAGGATAATGGATGGTACAATCGACATCGATGAGTATAAAAGAAATATTGGTGAAATAACCAAAGATGTTGGAAGAAAAAAAGCTCATCTATCAACAACAAAAGAAAACAGGGATAAAAACAAAGAAAAGATATATCATTTGACTCAAAGGATCAAATTACTGCAAAAGTACCGAAAAAGAATTGACGCCGTTGAGGAAGGTGCATCAACTATTGGTTCAGGCATAGGAAGGAGAAGAGGTGCAATGGGTTCAAGGGATGATTTTTGGGTGACATGCTTTCAAGACTGCAGTTGCTTGGTGGATCTATTTCAGCCGGCAACAACAGCAAAAATGTTCAAAATGAATTCACAAAAATATTGCATACATTGAACAGACTGGGAATCCTGAAAACCGGTGAGTTGAATAAAATAATGATGAAATATCTAATGTAAAAGTATATGACAGAAATTTCATTACGATTCAACAGTAAAAACAGAGACAAAATTGGTGTCAGCAAGAGTCATGATTTTGAAAAAAGATTCAATACACCTCTTAAATTAACGAATGATTTGAAATATGAAATGGCTGTGAATGTTATCAATATGACATACAGTTGGTACAATATCAGAGATATTTTTGAAAATAATCAAATGAAATACAGCTATGACAAAGGTGTAAACTGGGAAACAATAACATTCGTTAACGGGATGTATTCATACGACGATATCAATAGTTACATTCATGAGTATATGAGAAAAATAACCATGTACTGAATCCATCTGAAACAGACAAATCAAAATTCCTGTATGGTATTAACATGTATTTCGTTTTGTCAACATATCGCATTTTGATTGAACTCAATGAAAATTATCGTGTGGATCTGAGAAATCTTGATTTCAGAAAACTTATCGGTTTCGATTCAAAATTAGTTCCAGCCACAGAATATGGAACAAATCTACCTGATATTACAAGAGGAGTAGATGAAATTTATATCAATTGTGATATGGTGATAGATAGCATTGTTGATGGCAATAGCACAAATACAATCGCAGTTATACCAGTCACAGATCTCGTTAGAAGTTTACCTTTCACTTACAAACCTCGTTTTCTTTCATGGAATCCTGTCTCAACACATACAATCAGCTCAATACGCTTTTATGTCACAGACTCTTCTAGAGCTCCAGTCGATTTAAATGGGATAGATTGGTATATTGAGTTATTCTTGAGAGGTGTGGAATTATAAAACCTAATAGTATATGAAACGGTTTGAGTTTAAAAAATATGAACAACATGGTGAAGGTATTGTGACTGATATGATCAAAACAGCTGGAAAAAAAGCAGCCAATTGGTGAACATGCTGGCAAAAAAGCTGGTGACAAAATCATAGAACTTTTGAAAAAGAGAAAGAGTGGAACTGAGAGTGTGAGCCAGACTGGTGGTTTAATCAAAAGAAAGAGAGGTCGACCACGTAAAATAAAATAACTTTTATCTAACACAATAATATATGTCAAACTATCGTGACTCAAAATATATCGAAAGATATGAAGATGTAGTGTTCGAACTAGAGACAGCACTTAATACTGTAGTAGCAAACAATGCTCATCAGAGGAAAACAGGTTACCGTTTCGTTGTTGATAACAGTGGAGAGACTACACCATTTGACTGGTATAATGCCCGTTTAATGTTATTTTCATTGTAAATAAGCTTGCAGATGGAGCTGACATTGCTGGTGCAGATCGAAATGGTATTGTTAATTCAGTTCACGCTCTTATTAACACCATTAATGTAAAAATGAATGGTATGATGTTTATGAATGCCGTGATGCAAACCAAGCCACAAATATTAAGTCATTGCTTGAGTATTCACAGGGTTATGCTGTAAGTCAGGGAACCAATGAGTTCTTCTATCTTGACACCAGCAGAGGTGCTGAAAACAGAGTGGCACAAGCTGCTTATAACAAAGGATTCTCAGATCGTAAAGCACTATTGAATGGTGGCGGTGAAGTAAATGCAGAGATAGCATTGAACAGATACGGTTTTTTCAAGAGCTTTTGGGATGAACTCATGCCTAACTCAAAAGTAGAGGTGAACCTGACACTTGAGAGTGATGACAATATGATTTGGCAAGCTACTGATGAATGTCGTGTGGTACTAACTAAATTCCAGCTAATTGTTCCTCGTATTATTTTTAATTCTACGGGAAAGTCCTTATACATGAGCAAGTATCTTGACAACAGAAAGTGGACTTACATGAGAGAAATGGTTGAGAGAGGCAATTCAACGAGACAACAGACAGCCAATTTCCGTATTTCCACAGGAATAAACAAACCCAGGCATGTCTTTGTATTCATCATCAATGATGCAAGTGATGCATCTCAGACAGCCAATAAATTTCTCTATAACACATTCTCAGTTGCAAATAACCGAACTTTGACTGATTGTTATCTTGAGGTTGGCAATGGAAATGATTATCCAGAGGTTCATTATAAACCATCAACAGAACCAACAAGAGTATTTAGAGATGTTTTGAAATATGTTCAAGCTGTAAATGATTTCAGTGAAAGTACCCTTCTCACAAGAGGAAACTTCGGTACAATATTCCCTTTCATTTACTTTGATCTGACAAAACAGAACAGGATATAAAAGATGGAATGACAAAACTGACTTTCAAATACACTTTGAGTGATGGAACAAATGCTGATTACAGTGTGTATGCATTGGTCCTCTATGAGCAGGATATTGAGATGAGAAAGACTGATGGAAAATTAATTCTGAGATCAATGTAAATTAAATAATTAATTGGAAATAAATTAAATAAATAATTAAATAAATTAAATAATTAAATTAAATGATTGTTTTATATTAAATACAATTTAGTACAAACATATATTATATGACTACTTATCATCCTCATGGAGTGAAACTTTCACAGGGTCAGAAACAAAAGCTAGCAAAAGCTTATGCAACAAATTCGCCTGTAACAATCAGGTTGACACATAGTGAATTGTCTGGAAATGATCAACTAATGTTGACTAAGACACAAATCAACAAACTGATGAAATCAAGAAGATCAGGAAAAGGTTCAGACATCAAGATATCAAAAAATCAAATCAGAAAAGCAGTTGTAGAAGGAGGCTCTCTTTGGTCCAGTCTTTTTTCACTTGGAACTAAACTTCTGCCTTATGCTACCAGAGCTGCATCAAAAGCTATCCCAGCGTTGGCTACAGGTGCAATAAGTCAACTTGGTAGTCTTCGTATTGACAAATTATTTGGCAGCAAGAAAGGAAGTGGACAAACACGTGGTTTTATGATTCCTAATAATAATCTGCCTCAATTACTGAGCTTAGGTAACTTGCTCACAAAAGGACAGCTATCACAGATAATGAGCAAATTGCAGTCTGGTGGTGATGTTGTTATCAGACCCACAAAAGCGCGGACTGGACGGGGGATTGCGTCAATTCTTGCAAGCATTGGTATTCCTCTTGCTATAGAAGCAATCAGAAAATTAACTGGAAAAGGTTTGCATGTTGAAAGCAGCCGTCCAAGACGGTCATTAGATGTTCACGTTCCAATCGGTTATGGAATGAAAAAAAAAAAAAAAGACAAAGGGAAAAGGACTTCTACTAGGCAAAAACAGTCCATTTAATTCAATCCCCATACTAGGAACCATTTTGTAAATAAACCCTTATCCAACTTTGATTTAATCAATTGGGTGAAACAACTTGGAATAAAACATTTTAGAGGAGTGTTTTCAAGAGACAACCTGCCGAGACAAATAAAAAACAATGAATGTGGGATAGTCAATCTTGATTCCAAAATTGGACCAGGTACTCATTGGGTTTGTTATAGGAATTTCAAAAATGATAAATACTATGAATACTTCGACTCATTTGGTTTAATGATGCCAACAGAAGTACAGAAATACATGGCTGCAAGCGGTAAACAACTTGAATACTCTGGTGATGAGATACAAGAAAGGGAATCAGTATTATGTGGATATTGGTGTTTGTACTATCTTCTTGAGAGACAGAATGGTAAATCGATTCTGAACACAATACATAATGCTGAATTTGATCCAACAGACACAAGAGTCAATCACAGATTCATTATAGATTACTTTGAAAATATCTAACTAAATTATATGGAAACAATTATTGTGCAAGTTGTTGGAACACCTGTTGTAGTTCGTAATGACAAGATAATGACAGTACTCAAGAACCAATTCGGCGAAGATGTTATAATAATATGTGAAGTGAAACAAGTTTTTAAAGAAAATATCTAACCAATATGTATAATGGTAAAATCATATTGTGTGAAACAGAAGAAAGTCACTGAATGTGTACCAGGAAGTGAAAGATATCAAAAGACAAAAAATGGTCGAACTGTGATGAAATGTACTTGTTCTGAATGTGGAATCACAAAGACTAAATTTGTCAGAAATCGGGGAAACTGAATAGCCCGTCTGAAGGGGCGGGCATACTAGATTCAGCCGCAGATATGGCGCTAACAGGATTCTTAGAACATGGAGTCCCTTATTTAGCAAAGAAAGGTGTAGAAATGGGAAGATATTATGCTTCTGAAGCAATGAGAAATCCAAAGCTGCAAAAGAAATTAATTGACAAAGGACTTTCCCTCGCAAAGCCTGCAATCACAAAGGATGGTAAAGAAGGCTTAATGCAATTGAGCACTGCTATTAGACCCAAACGCTCTGACAAGAAAAAAATGTATAAAACAGATATCGCTGGAGTTGATTATACACGTGGTGGCTCATTGCTTGGAGATATCATGTATGCAAAACCAGAAGATATACAAAAATGGGTAGCTAAAATCAATAAAATGGGAGGCGCGATTGATATCCATAAGGTAATTGGCAAGCTTCCTAAACCAAAAGCAGGTTGGACTCCAAGTAAGTATAAGTATATGGGACCATACAATCCATTGCATGAGCAGTTGGAATATGATCCAAATACTGGTGAGGTCTTGAAATGGAATGTACAACCTTACAATAAGGTGGATGAAATAGCAGCTTATCATGATATTTGTTATGATATGGGAAAAAATAAAGGTGATTGTGATAGAACAATGGTCGAGTCACTAGATCAAATACCATATGGTGAGATGCCAAAATGGGGTCAAACAGCTAGATTCTTAATCGACAAAAAACAGAAACTTGGTTTCGGTGTTTCAAAAAACGGAAAAAGCCGTCGAGTGAAGAAAACTGGCAAGAAAAACTAACTGATGAATTACATGCACCCATAAAACGAAATTTCACTCGGCGGCGTGTGATTGTAAATAAAATTGATGAAATATGGGCAAGTGATCTAGTTGAAATGCAACATTTCAGTAAATGGAATAAAGGTTATCGATATCTTCTTATGGTTATTGATGTCTTCAGCAAATATGGTTGGATTGTCCCATTGAAGGATAAGAAAGGTGAATCTGTCACTGAAGCATTCAAAACAATATTCAAGGAAGGCAGAAAACCACAGTATTTATGGGTCGACAAGGGAAAAGAGTTTTACAACAAACACTTGAAGGACTTGCTAGAGAAACATAGTGTACAGATGTACTCAACTGAGAATGAAGAGAAGTCATCAGTAGTTGAAAGATGGAATAGGACAATCAAGTCCAAAATGTGGAAACAGTTCACAGTTCAAGGTAATACACAGTATTTAGACATGTTACCAAAATTAGTGAAACAGTACAACAACACAAAACATTTAAGCATAAAGATGACACCCGTTGAAGCATCTGATAAGAGGAATGAAGGAACTGTTTACTTCAATTTGTATGGTGATATGGAGCCATTAAAACAGAAACCAAAATTTAAAATAGGTGACAAGGTCCGAATATCTAAGTATAGACGGAATGTGTTCGACAAGGGCTATACACCAAATTGGACTGAAGAAGTGTTTACAGTTGATAAAATCCAATACACTAATCCAATCACTTACAAACTGAAAGATCTTAGAGGAGAAGATATTGAAGGGAGTTTTTATGAAGCTGAATTATTGAAAGCCAGACAGGATGTATTCCGTATTGATAAAGTCATTCGCAGAGATTACAAGAAGAAACAAGCTTTGGTGAAGTGGAAGGGTTACAGTGACGAATTTAACAGTTGGATACCGTTCAAGGATTTAAAAGACATATTATAAAGAGAAAATTATCTAACATATATGTGAAGGAGACCTACAGTATATCTGTTATTTGCTATTATATGTAGCCAAGAATATTATTATTCCTGACTATATTTAAACACAGGTCGAAAATGAATTAAAAAATAAATTAATATAATATCATATACAAATGCAAAAATATTCCTACGATAACAAAGAATTAGATGTGTCAATAGACTGTTATGTTGATGATAAAAATAACGTTTGGTTCAGAGGAAGAGATATAGCCAAAATCCTTGACTATAAAAATCCACAAAGAGCGGTTAGAAATTATGTTGTACCTGATGATAAAATCTTGATAGACCTCAAAATAATGACGAATAGCAGAGGGACCGAAAGTGTCCATCAGGTCGGAAGCAGAGGGACCGAAAGTGTCCATCAGGTCAAACAGTCTTATAAATGTTTTTTTATAAATGAATCAGGATTTTATTCCCTTATTCTGTCTTCCAAAAAACAAGAAGCCATAAAATTCAAACATTGGGTTACATCAAAAGTATTACCATCAATCAGAAAACAGGGATATTACAAACAGTTCAATGATAGAAGTAATAACATGCTGATGATTGAAAGTGAAAATGATCTGCACTGCAAGATTGTATCATTCATCAGAAAAAAATATGAAGATGCTTTAATGGTGGCGGATTAGGTGAAAATCAAATAAGCTCAAACATGCGAATCAGAAGTTATAAGAAAGGATATATGGCTGGACAGTGTGATTTAATGCTGTTGAATCCCACTAGAAAATACAATGCTCTATGTCTTGAATTCAAAAGTCCAACTGGTGTGTATCAAGTGTCAGATAAACAAAAAAATATGAAGCAAATGTATGAGAAAAATAAGTGTAAGTACATCATGAGCAATTGTTTCGACGACCTTATTTATGAAATAACCAAGCACTTGGAAGAAAGCAAATTATACTTATCACGAAGGAAAGATTTAAAAGAAAATTAAATTGATATAAAAATAAAATATAGTATATATATTATATGGAAAATAAAAATGTTAAAAGAGGTCGTGGAAGGCCTAGAGTTCTCAGTGATGAGGAAAGAAAAAAACACAAGACTACCTATATGCTAAATAAAGAATGGTACTGTAACATATGTAAGACAGGACGTAACTACACAATGGCAGGAAAATCTTGTCATATTAAAACAAAAAAACATCAAAAAAATATTCTTCAATAATTACAATTCAAAAGGATCCAGTAATTGGATCAATTGAATTCTCAACCATATTTAAACGCAGACGGAAATGTATTAAAGAAATAATAACTATAGATACACTATAAATGGAAAAAATTATCGAAACTAGTAGTAATATGGACAAGAAAAGTCTTAAAAAATTGAGCAAATCTAAGCTAATCGAGTTGTTGTTGAAGCAGCAGAAAAAGCCTAAAGTTATTATAGTTGATGACACAAAACCTGTGCCTAAACCAAGAACAAGACCAATTCCCGCCCCAAGGACGAAAAGACCAACTGTCAAAGAATTGGTTGATTACTTCGAAAGAAAAAGATTACCAGCACCACCAAAAGAATGGTTGGAAGAAATAGAACAATTGAAAAAGAGACCGATCCCAGCCCCCAGAACCAAACAGGTGATTCAGAGACCAACACCTACACCCAGGACTAAGATAGAGCAAACAGAGAAAGCTCTGAAGGGCTTCACAAAATCTTTTGAAATCGGTATAAAAAATAACAAAGACCCGCTTGCGCAACTGCAAAACACAAGAAAGGCTGTTGCATATAATATTATAAAATTGTTGAATGAAATTAAAGGTCTCAAATTTGTTGAAACACTCAAGGTAACATTTGCAAAAATGACTGACGGAGAAATAGAATACAAAACCGCATATTTCAACAGTGTAGCTCAAACAATTGTGAATAATCTGGAAGTAACTGAATCACTACAGTTGTCAAAAGACCAAATAATGAATAAGATTGCAGTTTGGGTATCTGAAGGTTCAGGTTGGACAATTGAATCTGTTGACAGCCATTACCTCAATGTTGTGAAATATGCGCCAATGAAGGGCTCCTCATACATTAAACTACCGAATGAACTCAGAAACAGTGCGAAGGGTTTTATTAATATTAAAAATGAAGATAATGAATGTTTCCGATGGTGTCACATCAGACACTTGAACCCACAAGAGAAATACCCACAGAGGGTTAAAAAATCAGACAAGCAATACATTGAAAAATTGGATTATACAGGGATTGAATTCCCAGTTGCAACCAAGCATTACAACAAGATAGAGAAACAAAATGAGATCAACATCAATGTTTTTGGTTATGAGAATAGACAGCCATATCCAATTTTTGTTTCAAAAGAGAAATATGAAGACTGCTTGAATCTGCTTCTAATAACTGAAAATGAAAACAAGCATTATGTGCTAATCAAAGATTTCAATAAGTTCATGTACAATCAAACAAAGCATAAGGAAAGAAAACACTTTTGTATGCACTGCCTTCAATGCTTCAGCTCTGAAAGGGTTCTGAATGATCACAAGGGCAACTGCATGCAAGTAAATGGCACACAGGCAATAAAAATGCCAAACAAAGATAACAACATACTGAAATTCAACAACTTTCATAAACAACAGCAGGTACCATTTGTGATCTATGCTGATTTTGAGGCCATCACTGAAAAAATACACGGTTGCCAACCCAACAGTGATAAATCATATACAGAGGCTTATCAGAAGCATACTGACTGTGGCTACGGCTATAAAGTGGTTTGTTGTTATGATGATAAATACAGCAAACCAGCAGCAATATACAGGGGTGAAAAGGCTGTGTACAAATTTATGGAAGCTATGCTGGAGGAGGTCAAATATTGCAAGAATGTTGTGAAAAAAAATTTTAACAAACCATTGAAAATGACTGAGGATGATGAAAAAGAATTCCAAAAAGCTGAAATGTGTCACATCTGTGATAAGAAATATACTGAAAAGGATATTAGAGTCCGAGATCATTGTCACATTACCGGCAAGTATAGAGGTTCTGCTCACCAAGATTGTAATCTGAAACTCAGAGTGAACCCAGAAGAAATAAAAATACCTGTTATATTCCACAATCTGAGAGGCTATGATAGTCATTTTACTATGCAGGAGATTGGAGCCATTGTTAAGAAGCACACTTACAAAAACAAGAAAGGTGAAGACTGTCAAATGAATATCAATGCTATCCCAAATAACATGGAGAAGTATATGGCTTTCATGCTTGGCAACCACTTGACCTTCATTGATAGTTTCCAGTTCATGAGCTCCAGTTTGGAAAAACTTGTAGGCAATCTACCAAAAGAAGCCTTAAAATACACCTCACAAGAGTTCAAGGGAAAGGATCTTAATCTGATGGCGCAGAAAGGTGTTTATCCTTACGACTACATGGACAGTTTCGATCAATTCAATCAGAAGCTGCCATCAAAAGATGAATTCTATAGCATACTGAGTGATACGCATATATCAGATGAAGACTACACACATGCTCAGACAGTGTGGGAAACATTCTCTTTGAAAAACATGGGTGATTATCATGACCTGTACCTTAAAACAGATGTACTCCTACTGGCTGATGTATTTGAAAACTTCAGAAAAACATGCCTTGAGTACTATAAACTGGACCCGTGTCACTATTTCACATCTCCTGGTTTTTCTTGGGACGCCATGCTTAAAATGACTGACATAAAATTAGAATTGATGACAGACATTGATATGTTTCAATTCATTGAAAAGGGTATGCGTGGAGGAATCAGCTATATAGCCAACCGTTACGGTAAAGCAAATAATAAATACATGAAAGAGTATGACGAGAAGGCGCCCTCGAAATACATCATGTATCTTGATGCTAATAATTTGTATGGTTGGGCTATGAGTCAATATTTACCAACCGGTGGTTTCAAATGGTTGACAGAAAAGCGGATCAGCAAGTTAGACCTGGCTGTCTATAAAGAAGACAGCAACAAAGGTTTGATTCTTGAAGTTGACCTTAAATACCCCCAAGAGTTACATGATCTACATAATGACTATCCACTTGGGCCGGAAAAGATTGAAGTGACTGGGGACATGCTATCAGATTATTGTAAAAACATAGCAAAGAAATACAATATATCAACTGGTCTGGTACATAAACTAATACCAACATTAAGCAACAAAGAAAAATACGTGCTCCATTATAGGAACCTCCAATTATACACTGATCTCGGTTTGAAAATAACTAAAGTCCATCGAGTGTTAGAATTCAATCAATCCCCTTGGCTTAGGCAATATATTGATTTCAATACTGAAAAACGTAAGAATGCTAAAAATGCCTTTGAGAAAGACTTTTTCAAGCTGATGAATAACAGTGTATTTGGCAAAACGATGGAAAACCTCAGAAAGCGAGTAGACGTCAGATTGGTGACTGATGGGAAGAAGCTATTGAAATTAGCTAGTAAACCCACTTATGTTAGCAGTAAAATCTTCGATGAAAATCTAGTAGCTGTTCATAAGATAAAAGAAACACTTACTTTAAACCGGCCGGCATACGTGGGGATGTGTATTCTAGACCTTAGCAAGACACTGATGTACGATTTCCATTACAACTACATTAAACAAAAGTACGGTGACAAGGCCAAATTACTATTCACAGACACAGACTCACTGACCTATGAAATTGAAACCCAAGATGTATATAGGAATTTCTGGAATGATAAAGATAAATTCGATAACAGTGACTATCCTGAAAGCTCGCCATTCTCCGATAAGACCAATAAGAAAGTGATTGGTAAGATGAAAGATGAGGCTGCTGGAGTCCCAATATGTGAATTCGTAGGACTGAGATCGAAGATGTATAGCTATATTAAAGATGATAAGAAAGGAGGAAAAACAGCAAAAGGTATTAGGAAGAATATTATTAAGAATAACATCAAACATGAAAATTATAAAGAGACACTATTTGATAATAAACAGATGCATCATAGAATGAAAACAATCAGAAGTCAGAACCATCAACTTGGAAGTTATGAGATAAATAAAGTATCACTCAGCTGCTTTGACGACAAGCGGTATATATCAAAAGACGGAATCAACAGTTACGCATACGGGCACTATGCCATTCTTTCTTAAATTTATCATTCTTTACCTTCATATATATTGGCATTCATTAATTTGAAGAAGATATCCCTTTCTTTCCAAGGATCCTTTATAATGAAATAATTATAAACCATCTTCGACGTCGTTAATTCAAAGACAACCAACTTTTTATCAAAATGCTTCTACTTCTGATAAAAATATCAGAAAATTACAAACAAGATACAATTCTGATTGGTTAGAAAAATCATATGACCGTCTCGTGACTTAGAATAATAGCTATAGGTGATGACTCATTTCCTGTTTTTCCGAGAATGTCACGCTTGGTGATTTTTCCGAGAAAGTCACGCATTTTAATAAACTATAGAATCCATCAGATTGAACAACTATAGATTCCATCAAATTAAATAACTATATATTCCATCAAATTAAATAACTATATATTCCATCAAATTAAATAACTATATATTCCATCAAATTAAATAACTATATATTCCAGAATACGAGATCATTTTGGTAAAACACCCCATTTTTGATCTGGTACCCCCAAACACTATACTACTCAAAGGTCAGTATTCGACTTCGAGAGTCCGTGTACAATTTATGGAGGTCAAGGAAAACTGCTATGGGCTTCGGCAGCACTACAGACAGTGCGTTTGCAGAAATATTATTGCATTGCTCCTACAATGGAACTAGAGATTCCGGGGAGATTGTTTCGAGGTGAGAATATTTGACTGACTGACTGACTGGAATTTCGCGTAACGTGAAATTACTCAGACTTCGAAGCCCTTGTTTCATCGCTCTTGTTTTATCGCATCGGGAACAAATCTCCAAATTTATGGCCGTAAATATGTTCTCTGTTTATTCTTCTTCATTTTCCTTGTATTGTTTTTGGAACAATTTGTATGTATGTAAATTTTGGCCCGTGTAAAGTCAAAAGAGTCAGTGTGGCAGTAGTCGGTTGCCGTAACTTCGCAGCGTTGTTTTATATCAAACGGGGAGTTTCAAGGACGATTTACAGAGACTTGTTGTTCAAGTTTGGTGCTTTTTACCTAGGAGCTTTCAAGAATTCGCTGAGCTTGTTGGAGCCGACTCACTGCGATTTGGAAGCTGATTTGATGGCGAGTATTAAAACGTTTACTTGGCTGGACAACTGTTTTCAGCATGTTTGATGTTTTACCTCAAGGTCAGTTTGTGTAATGGGTTCTGCGGCTTTGGTCAACTGTTTAGTGTTTTTAATTTGATTTTTACTACCCTTTTTATGCCCCATCGGGCATTATAGCTTTACGTTCAGTTTGCAGCTTGCCTAAACCGCGTGAAAATTAATTTCTCTTTCTTGCCGAGATGTCCGTGATCAATAAGGACTACACCGCTTTTGTTTCCTC
The DNA here is from genome assembly GCA_016490735.1 of Pachyseris speciosa. Lineage (NCBI taxonomy): Eukaryota > Metazoa > Cnidaria > Anthozoa > Scleractinia > Pachyseridae > Pachyseris > Pachyseris speciosa. Next base: position 773,032 of record JAEMWC010000150.1, on the reverse strand, counting down.
CCGTGTTTAATTCGGAGCTCAAAGTTTTCCACCTTTTGTCAAGCCGCATGGTCGACTGTATTTTCAACACAATCAAAATAAAGCGAAAAGACAGGATCATTGAATGAGAACGTACGAGTATTTACAGGAGCTGCCGACATAAATCTTTTCTTGTGGATATTTTATCACCATTCTCGCCACATAATCAGCGAGTTTTATCATTAACGGATCGTTCAATACTTTGTTTTGATTTTAAACCTGTGAACGAATTGTTCACGGTTTTGATAAAGAAATATGCAAGTTGAATTTCTAGACATTTGTTTTGCCAAACTGGGCACAAGCGACAACTCAGCGCGATCAGAACCAGATCAAAAGCCCGATAAAAATAATTGACCAATCAGAGGCATCATTTAACAATGGCGCGATTTCAAAACAAAAACAAACGACCGCGTTGGATCAAGGGTGATAATGGACCTTTAATACTTCAGAGAGCGTATAATGCGTTACAATGTCCCAACTACTGTCAAGAGCAACCCTGAAGCATATGAATAGTTTTTTCTTCAGTTGGACGAGTTTACTTAGTTGAAGCATTCTTGGAATTCTTTGGTATGTAAACCATTGACAGTGTACCGAACAAACACTTACCTCTTCCAAATGCCAGCTTTGAGGTGAAAAAGGACTATTTTGATAAAGCAATTGGAAAGTTCGTGGGCTACTATGTCTTTCACTTGGGTGTTACAGTTAATGATAAAGTACAGAATTATGGCCTCTGTTTGATAGAACTATTCGTAGTTCTCATACAACTCAATGACACGGTTCATGAGGGTGATGGAGACAGAAATGTGATAAACTGGAAGTACCTCCTTTGGATTTTTTATGCTAACAACAAGCTTTCGAAGTACGCAATTGAAGGGATGTGCTACGTAACCCTGGTCAAATGCCTGTTGACAGCTCAGATGTCTGAACGTGTGATCTGGGCAGAGAGACAAATATGAAAGGCAAACCTGGAACAAACATGCCAAATGATTTGGAAATGGAGCATGGCATCAAATATATCAAAACCATTATCAGTTCAATGGGTGCAAACAAGACTGAGAAGTCAGTGCTTCGTGCATCCAAGTCAGTAACAGGCGTTAGTGATTCTGTCCATGCCTTTGCTGAGAGCTCAAATGTCAGGCCTCTTTCGACAGCTCACTCCAAGAAAAGTTCCACCAGAGATGAAGATATTATGCTAGCAGATCTGAGGCTAATAAGGCCATTCAACACTATTCCATTGCATCAACCAAACCCTTCATTCCTGGGAATGCTGAAGAGTGTGAGAGAGAAAATTAACCTGGTTGAATTCTTTCGTTGGCTGGAGAAGCACAAAAGGCAGCTAGCAAGAGGTCTTCGTATAGTTCCAGAAATTGAAGAATCTGAATCTTGCGATGCAGATGACTGGGTACATAAAATGATAAATTTCAATATAGGTCAATAGCCCATTTTACAGTTGAGTGCTCAGTGACCTGGCCTCTGTGTGAAAGTGAAGCTGGAGGACAACCTTGTTCATAAAACCTCTGTGCCTGCCAAAATGTGGACTAGTTAGCATAACAACAACATAATGTGCGGGAGAAAAGCATTGAGGTCTGTATCACAATAAGGTCACTGCCAGCCTCGTTTCCATTGATAGGCAAGGTCACTGAGCACGCAATTGTAAAATTGGCAATTGCAATCTTAATTTAAGCCCCCATTTGAGCTCTCAAAAACGTTTGCACAGCTATAATCAACACAAAATAATCTCTTATTCCACTAAAAGATACTATTTTCAATTTGGTTAAATAATAATAATTGTTACCCAACTAAAATGTAAATTCAGAAAAGGACACCTACTTTCCAACAATTATTGAACAGTTGGTTCTATTAATACCGTATACAGAGTGCATGCTTAAAACGTATTAAGCTTTAGTTCCACGTTCTCGAACATTGCCCATTTTAACTCCTGATGGACAAGGAAAAGAATGAATGGAGATCTAAAATTAATTGTTTCTGGTATTCTATGGAATAATCAAAGTTGACTGTTCCAATAAAAAGGGCGAAATTCTTCAGATGTAAAATTTACGAGTTTGTTCATGAACTCACTCCCAAGATCTGAAAGCTACCAGAAGTCCTCATGATCAATTATCATGATTACATTTCTTTATTGACTTTTCCTGAGAATTTGGTGTTATATCAAGACCTTATCCACAAATTGATTATTTTCTCAATTCTCATAACCCCTCTGCTTGACAGAATGTTAAAATTGTTAAGAGAATTCAATGCCGGTCACCCCTGGGAGTGAAAGGGTTAAATTAAGGCAGCGTCTTCTAAAAAAAGAAAGTAAATGGTTGACACTTGCCCCTTTGTTCAAGAGTTCATTAATTATTTGTTGGATTTCTTCAGCATTTTCTTTTTTCAGACAGGAAGCTTCTCTCTTAATCCATCAAGGATCAAGGGTATAAACCCCTTTAAGCACTGAGCACACTTCATCTGTAACACCCATAGTCAAACTTGAGCACATGCTCAGACAAATAGTTATCACTGGCCTCAATGTTATCTTCATACTTTTAAATTAGCTTTGATTTAACTTCTTTCAGTTGATTTTCAGACAAGAGCAAGTTCTTGTTGGTTATCTGTAAATCTTCAAGATTTAAAAGATCTTCATCTTCTTCATACATCTCAACACATTTAGAGCCTTGACAAAGATTGCGGCAAACATCACAGCAGCTGTGTTTATTGCTTTTACCTGGAATTCCAAAGCCGAAGTGTTTAAGAGCAGGTCTCTGAGAAAGTGTAGCAAAGTTGTAAATGAAAATGTTTGACACCCCCTCATTTTTTGTGTGGAGGTAGGTTGCCTGGGGGAATGAACGAAAATGGCCATATAAGGGTCATCTGATGTATCGTTGTCATGGTAACCACAATTGATTATACCCGCCCCCAACCCATGTTTTGAGCAAAAATTTTACTCTGAAATGGCCGACAAATATGGGTCTATTTCTAGAGTGAATGCGAACCAATTCAAACGACATTCCACCAGAAGGTGGGGCTATCCCTCTACTTTCAAACAAATGCTGTTATAGTATTTTGACTTGTACAAACAAGTAGAAAATAGTGGCTTAACTATGTTGCCTTTGATTGCACAGGAAGCATTATAACGTGATAACGCGAACGATAAATTACCGGGCATGTGGAAACCCACGGACTAGGTAAAAACCGCTAGAAGATTAAGTGCGGTTCACGGATCTCAAGTAAAATCTTTGTGAGGAGACCGGACAGAAAATCAGTGGTGAGGATGTAGTCAGGAAGATGAAACGAGCTCGTGGCCAGGAAAGCAAACGATTATTTGCCCTTGGCGATTTCTTAAAGCCACAACAGATCTCTTTATTATACGCCCCCACCCCCCTTCCCAGGGACCTCTCTCCCATGGGTGCCAGTAATAAGAATGTCCCAGATGCAGTTAAGATAGCTACAGAGAAACGGAGAGAAAATGCTACACAAGCAGCAGTACGAGACGAGTTAATTGAGAGCTGCTGCTATACATACAAGAGGCCGTTAAACATATGTTCCCGGCTCAGAGATGAGCTTTAGCCCAAGCCTACTCAGAAAAGTTAAAGCCTGAAGTACCCCGCGGTATTCGGGGAGTGTCGGGAAGAAAGTGGGAGTCATAAACATTGTATGTTAATTCCCTGTTCAGGTTTACGCTAGTAGTATCTTCAATTTGCCTTTGAAAGCAACGGTGTGCTAAAATTGATATCAAAGGGGTAGTATTTACTTACAATATGAAATCTTTTTTGGGTGTTACCTGCATTTTAGTGAAAAGAGAGACAACCTTAGGGCACCCACGAGGGCTTTAAAAAAACTACAGTTTTGAAATCGCAAATTAAGGGAAATTTGGGTGGGGATGTGCTGGCGAGGCTTTCTAACCCTGACCCTGTGTAAGACATTTTTTCACCCATTTGGAAATCACTGGGAATGTATGCAATCCGATTGGCTCTCGATTCGCGAATCACGCTATTTTTTGTTCTAAATCGCATCCTTTTTCTAATCTATCGAAATGAAAACCTCGGTTTCCTTAACTGGTGAATAAACAAATATTAATATTGACAAAAAAAAAACTGTATGATTGCAAAATGGGTGTAAAAAAATGGTAATTAAACTTTGTGCCATCCAGTTTTGGTCTGAAATCATACTGATGATTTCAAATGGATTTTGAAATCACGTGTACGGATTTCAGGCGAAATTGCACTCCACTCAGTTCAATTTCCATTATCAATCCGTTCATTTTTATAATATGTTTTAGAATTATATATTGATTATTGCATATATTGGCTTTTATCTTTTATAGTTACATTTACAGTGATTATTGTATATTTTAGTTACACCATTCTGTTGTGGAGCACCTGGAAACTAGCGAAAGCTAAGTGTGTCTCCACGTTAGATAAAGTATGTATGTATGTATGTATGTATGTATGTATGTATGTATGTATGTTTAAGAAAAGAGACATTTATTTGTAACCTACATTCTATTATTTTTCATTTCACATACAGAAAGTATTTTTCTATAACTGACATCATAGAATTCGATGTTTTTGAAAATGTTGTTGGTATAGGCACATGTAGAGACCGCACCGCCAAGGATGACACTGTGTTTAAGGCTACTGGGCCAGAAAGAGGAGGGGGGGGGGGGGTTTGGGGGCGCTCCCGCGCTTTCAAGTGAGGGGAGGGGATTAACTCTAAAAATAATTAAAACGCGTAACCTTTGTCCGGAGTTAACATCTTTGGTTAACTCAAAAAATCATTGGTAACCTTTTCTTCACTTATTCTTCATTTATTCGCTTACTGTCAAAATCAGATTCCCTGAATGTATCGAAATTACTTTTTCGATTGTCGTTACGACCAACAAATTCATTCGTCAGCAAGCCAAAGTTTCTCTGTTCTGTCTTTGTGAGTGTTCAGTACTATAAGATTACTGAACCTTTCTTGAATCATAGTTGAGCGGAGCCATGTTTTTAACCTGCGAACAGCTTCGAACAGCGAGCCTTCATCATGCTTCTGTGAGGTCCCTGTAACTCTTTGTTAGTAATGATCGCAGGATTGTAAGAGCCAGGATTTCCACCGCTATATCTAATTCTTCGTTTAGAATATTTCAGACAATACAACGTTGTAAGGAAAAACCGTTTTTTCTCCGGCCATATAATCCACGAGACAACTGCTGCTGAAGACGTTAAACTTGATAACATCGCGATTATTTCCATCTTCTTCGTGTCAAGCACAAATTAAGACTGATACAGGAACGAACGAACGAAACAAGAAGCAATAGTTTCAATGTCATTTCTGCGAATCTTAATTTCACCAACAGAAGACTACAACTAAGTGTATGAATTGTAAAGACAGTGGTTTTAAAATTTATTCCATCAGACAGGATCGAAAGGAACCACGATCTTAAATTTGGATGTTTTCCCGCGAGGTCCGCCACCTTTAGCCAAGCACTATTATCCCGTGAAAGTACTTTTTTGGATATGTCTTTTACTTAATTTATTATTATTTCCACAAAAAGTAGGGGGAGCCTTTTAGTCATTGCTACACAATGAACTTAAATTCACCGAAAGAATGATCACTGTGTGACACAATTTATTGGTGAATGAAATCAACATAAACATTAAATTGCACTGATTGCATTATTTATAAGTCAAAACTCGCCAAAATTGTCATGCCAGGTCCCGGAATCCACTCACAAAACGTCTAAAGACTCTATCTCCATCTTTCTTCCAGTTTTTCATCTTTTGGAAATTTATGCAGACTAGTGCCTGGTTTTCTCTTGCTTTTTGTGATGTAAATACAGCCGCAAGCGCTACACTTAAGCGTGTTTTCGCCAAAAGAAGCATAAGAAAGTGTTGCAAGCCGTAAAACATCATCAATCCCAAAGATCATTGCGTTTTTAAAGATGGCGGCCACCGGTGGGTAAAAGCGCGAAATTTGAAGTCAATTTTCTGGAAAATGGTTGCAATCTATTAGATTTTATATATCTATTGGAATGAGTGAGAGGTTTGGAGCAATCTGAGGTACTAATGTTATAACACTATTGGTTCCCTTTAAGAGTACTATTCCATCTTAGTTTTACTAACGTCAAGCAGATAATTTATTTGTATGTTCTATAAAGACAAAGCCATAAAAACAACAACATCATCAACAAAAAGAAACACTAAATCTCCCACCCACTCTTTCCACTTCTCCACTGCTAGAGGGTATCAGAGGGTCTAAATGGGGTCAGCCGTCAGCTTTCAAAGAGCCTAAAATTTTTACCGTCAACCGTTGACCGTCCAAAAAGCGGTTATTCTCAGCCGCCAAACGGTTTCAAGGTCTTTCAAATCTCACTATTTCAGCTGCTCATCTTAATACCAAACTCGCAAGTTGAGCAAGTTTGCAACTTACGTCTACTTGCAACTCCGTTTGGCCAGGAATTGCGTGCAATTGCGATGACTTGCACTCACTCTGAGCGAGACCAAATTTGCACGCAAGTCGACGCAACTTTTTCACCCTTTGGCCACCCAACCCAAGTCAACGCAAGTTGAATGACGTCCATTCTTGTTATATAGCAACCTATTAGACAATGAAATACAGGATATGTAATCTTGAAATGGTTTTCTTTGTGACTTGTGCACTTGCGAGGAGACTTGGAAGTCCGTTTGGCCACCTAACATAAGTTTGTGCGCAAGTTCAACTTGCGGCTACTTGGGACTACTTCTGAGTCCGTTTGGCCAAGGCTTTAATTAGACTTCTGTCTCTCAAAGCCATGAATCGTTTTAACTGGTAAGCCAGTTTCTATGTTCCCAAATATACACTCAGCTCATGGTCTTCTCCACTTAACTTGTGTCGAAACTAACATCACAACTAAATTTCGCGCGTCTGGAAATACTTTCATTTTCAAAACATTAATGATTCACTACATCGATAACGTATTTCTGACCACGCCATTCCCTAAAATTTCACGAAACACCTAAACAATCTCCATAACGAAATAGCAGTTAATAGTTAAAACAAAGAACACAAAAGTTAGTTACATAGTTAGTTAGTTAACTTTAACTCATGGAAAAACAATTCCTCTTGATAACCATCAAAGCCACATCCCCATTGAGACCCTCTTATTAAACCCACCTTGCAAGGGTAACAGACCATTTCTTGCAGGTTATCAAAGCTCTTTGAGAATTGCAACAAAGAAATCATCAAGTAAAAAGGTTCATATTTTACCTTCACAGAATGCATCTGAACTCGCCCCAGTGCCATGTGTGGATTGCACACCCGGGCAAGGTAGGCAAGCAACTTGCCCAGTCCCCGGCTGATAGGTACCCACAGGACATGGTAGACATGGTTCAACTCCATTGTCCGAATATGTTCCTGGAGCACATTTCACTAGCAATAAAAAGGGCACTTTTATAAAATATCAAGCAAAGGAAACAAGCTTCTGCTATCTCCATAATCAAACGATCTTTAACAAGAAATAACGCACAAACTGCGGTGATAAACATGACAATAAAACGCATTGTTGGAAAACAAAAATAAAACTATATCGTTTAACTTGACGTTTTCGTATGTTATTTAAGGTAGGTTTAAATTCTCCAATTAGTAGAGTCTCCTTTATCTTTCAATGAGTATCTGACCGACCTTTTGCCAATATCTCAAAGTGGTCCCATTTTAAGTTGTGACCAGTTGACGTGACGTGAAACTTAAAATGGGACCACTTTGAGATATTACCAAAAGGTCGGTCAGATACTCATTGCAAGATAAAGGAGACTCTACTAATTAGAGAATTGAAACCTACCTAAAATGAAAATGTAAGCAGCAAAAAGCTGTATCTCTATTAGTTTGCATCTTTTATATGCAAATTATTTTTAGCTTCTGTCAAGGTTATTGTTAATTAGTTACTTATCTTAAATTTAAAATTTAGTTGTTACTTTAATTCCTAACGGTCACCTCTTAGATGTATGTCGAAACATATGAAACGTCAAGTTAAACGATATAGTTTTATTTTTGGTCTCCAACAATGCGTTTTATTGTCATGTTTATCACTGCAGTTTGTGTGTTATTTCTTGCTAAGCTGCGATGGCCAAAGACAAAGAGTATTTACAAACGATCTTTGTTCTGTTGTAATGTTAACCAGACAGCCATTCAAAATACCAAATTTACTAACTTCCACAATCCTCAATTCCTTTAGCCGCATCAATGACAGTCACAGTACCACTTGGACAGCTAGAGCACGCTTTGTTCCGTTCCTGATCGGAGTATTTTCCAGTAGGACACGTGAAACACTTGGCTACACCGGTTGTAGAGTAATATCCCGGGCCACAATTATCTAGTAGAAATGAAACATTGACAGTTTATGAGAAATGGTCGAGGTTGACTAGTCCCTGTGTTTCATCGCTAAAAGGCGGAGATCTGAAAACTTCAATAGTCAGAGATGTTAACTTTATTCGTACATAATTATTTGAATATAAAAGATGCTTTGTGACAGTAATTTTAAATTCTTATTATACATTTTATTTTCACGCACACGTTTTAGCGAGTTTTTATCACTCACAGATGTAGCGTGGGTAAATAAAGTATGATAGTTTATTGTATTGTGTCCGAAATGGGTACGTTTTATCTACATGTTAAATACCTGTACAAGAGGTGAAGTTATCTCCTCTTGTTCCCACTGTCCACGTCCCTTCTGGACAAGCTAAGCATTGCAAAGCACCTGCCGAAGGATTGTATGTTCCCTCCGCACACAGCAGGCAGTCATCAGCGTCCCCGTCAAAATACGTCCCCACAGGACAGCGAGCTGCAATGAACATTTACATGTGAAACGAAAGAGGCCCTGGATGACGAAGGGCTTCAACGGACGCTACCAAGCCAATACTTCTAACTTGTTATGTTACTATTTTCGAAGACTTGATATAAGCCGATTTCAATACAGACTATATGTTCAGTATCAAGTCATACTACCATTAACAGTTTCGCCTGGCAGGTCACGCTTTCTTCTTTTTGCGTGGGACCTACTACAGTATTTTTGGATCCAGGATTCAGTTTTCAGTCAGTTTTTTACCAAGTGAGTTTGAAGTATCATAGCTTACCGAAATGCCTTTCAAGCTACTAACAGAGACGAGGCAGAATCTGGCTAAATCCCAGTCCCTAGTTAAACTAGTCTGGGTGTTACTAGGATTTCAGTAAACTTAATATCAAATTCGTAGCACTACTTACTATTTATCTCTATTCAATTTCCTGTGCGCCTTTTATTTTCAGCCTAGAAAATGCCTAAACTTGATAAAACCCGTTTTATCTTGCAATACGACAGCGAGAACATCGTAAGTGTTATACCTTTTTAGTGGAAACCCGTTAATATGGCCGCCAACGTGCCATAAGGATTTGGGAGTATTAACATGGAGGCCGTCAACACGGTTAATAACTAATAATAAGGGTCACGGGTTTGACAGTTCGGTGGGCGTTTTTATCATTAAATTGGCTGATTTGACAACCTATTTTAATTTCTGGTAGCAGTGGTGCGACCTTACATATGTTAAATTTTCTATGATGTCAGAAACACTTAATGAATAGTTAATGTCCTTGTAAAATTGGGTCGACAGATCTGCACGATTCTCAAGAGCGTGTTTTAGCCGGTTAATAGTTTGGCAATTCCAAGTATATCTTTGAGCGACCCTATTTTGTATGATATGAAGGGCGCATTTTCGCAGAGTTTGTTCTGCAATGGTTGTTGGTCTATAAATACCAGTTTTTGGAAGAAAATTCGTTTTACGTTATGCACTGGTGGTTGATATTCATTGTTTGGTCTCTGTTTAAAATCCAGAGTAATAATACGTCGTCTGTTTAGCTTTTTAAAACGAGTGGTTTCAATGCACTTTGGCTAAAGATTTCCGTTTCCACCGTACTAAGGAAGATGTTGGCACAGGCGACTGCCATTTTTGTGCCTGTGACTTCAAGTAATTGTGTAGGGATAAGAGGTTTCGTTATCGTAGAATGCTTCATATGCTGTCTACTGTGTAAATACAACGCTGGCGCCGCAAACACTAATCCACTTAGATAAAAGATTAATAACAAATAAATGAATAGCTCACTGCTTCGTTTACATGTTCATTGTCAGTTGAAAATGGTCCTCGGAAAAAGCCGGAAATGACGTTTCCGAGTAACCCTAAATTTCAAAATTTGATGGAAGAGCATGCCTCGACCCACCCAGGAGATGAGCGGCCTTGCATGGCGCTTGAAATCTTTCATTCGTGCATGAGTACAGCTTCACAATCGCACGCCACGCCCCTAAGAACACGTTGTTGTTTCTCAATTTCTAGTCTGTCATTTGGTTTGAGTGGCCGTACCAACGAAATGAATTTAAAAAGGCGAAAACGCCTCATAATAATGATAATAATAATAATAATAATAATAATAAAAATAATAATAATAGTAATAATAATAATAATAGTAATAATAATAATAATAATAATAATCACTTTATTTAAGTCTCAAATTTATCTAGCCGAGCACAGATGCTC
>JAEMWC010000150.1:750000-755000 GCA_016490735.1 Pachyseris speciosa | reverse complement strand
ATATATATATATATATATATATATATATATATATATATATATATATATATATAATATTCAATTGTGGAGTCGGACTAATTCAAACACATTTATTTGCTACTCCGAGTTTCATGCCTCTCACGAAGCAATCATCAGGCAACTGACAACAATAACGGTTACATTTAAAGATATACAAAATTTGAAAATATGGAACAATGCTTACTGGCGTGACATGCCAAGATGTAATTGGTCGACGGAAGCACTAAACGTTAAGCAATCACGGTATTTAACAGGAATTTCTTAGAATGTCTACAGATCGATGTCAGTTCATTTCTATGATTAAGTGTCGACATTTCTGGTTTACATATTATAAAATATTTTTCCCATAGACACAGATTACATTTTTTGTTGATATTTGAATACGATCTGGCTTGCCTTACTTTTCGCCACTTAATTACGTAATTGATTTTTCGATCTTTCAGACTCCATATGTGCTTGCTGAGTTCAGTTACATTTTTGTATCTTTCGTTCCTGAAGGAGCATGTGTGGTAACTGTAAGGTTCTTTGAATGTTGTGTCACACAGTCTTTCCGAAATATCATCTGACAAGGAATGTTTTGACAAGGCCAAAAGTACGTACCAAGACGCTCTTAACAAAAGTGGCTACAACTACAACCTGTCCTACAAAGAAACAACTCCCGATGCACCACGAGCAAAAAGAAACCGTCAAAGAAACATAACGTGGTTCAACCCGCCATACAGTAAAAATGTAGAAACCCAAGTCGGCAAATGCTTCCTTTCACTTGTTGATAGGCACTTTCCTAAATCCAATCCACTCCACAAAATTTTTAACCGGAACACTCTTAAACTGAGCTATAGCTGTATGAGTAACGTAAAGACCATAATCTCCAGCCACAACAAAGCTCAAATGGGCAAACCCTTAAATCCATCAGAAGAAACCAATAGCGCGTGTAATTGCCGGAACAAGAAATCTTGCCCCCTAAACGGAAATTGTAATGTGCGGAATATTATCTACCAAGCAGAGGTCGTCACCCCGCAATCCAAAGAGACTTATATCGGACTGTGTGACACAACATTCAAAGAACGTTACAGAAACCACACATGCTCCTTCAGGAACGAAAGATACAAAAATGTAACCGAACTCAGCAAGCACATATGGAGTCTGAAAGATCGAAAAATCAATTACGTAATTAAGTGGCGAAAAGTAAGGCAAGCCAGATCGTATTCAAATATCAACAAAAAAATGTAATCTGTGTCTGTGGGAAAAATATTTTATAATATGTAAACCAGAAATGTCGACACTTAATCATAGAAATGAACTGACATCGATCTGTAGACATTCTAAGAAATTCCTGTTAAATACCGTGATTGCTTAACGTTTAGTGCTTCCGTCGACCAATTACATCTTGGCATGTCACGCCAGTATGCATTGTTCCATATTTTCAAATTTTGTATATCTTTAAATGTAACCGTTATTGTTGTCAGTTGCCTGATGATTGCTTCGTGAGAGGCATGAAACTCGGAGTAGCAAATAAATGTGTTTGAATTAGTCCGACTCCACAATTGAATATTATATTCACAGCTGTGGTTTTTCCATTGAGCACTTTTATAGCAGATGAAGTCTTCAATTTATCCGCTGATAGTTACATTAAGCTCCTATTTGTTGAGCACTCTGTTCGACTCATCAACTATTACCATGGAGAAGATCAATCTGGGCTACTCAACCAAGAACATCCCGCTGCTATCCAAAGGCGAGTACATGAAAAGATTTATTGAAAAGACGGAACACTTCTTACGGCGAATGCGATGGAAGGCTTACCATTTCCTCAACCAACAAGAAACATCAACGAAGGATACATACGGATTCAAATCGAGAAACTCCCCGCCTAAAATTGACGAGCTGATACCCTTTGAAGAAGGCATTTTAGACCTCATCCAGAACATTAAATTCAAGGACACAGCGAAATCCAACTTTCAACGAAAATTAAATGCCGACATCAAGAACCAAATCAAGAAACCAAACAGCCTTTTGATCCCTGCTGACAAAACCACGAATTATTATACAATGAACACTACTGCTTACAACAAGTTGATCAAGGAGAACGTAACCAAAACCTACAAAAAATCAAGTGGCAAAGCTGTAGAAAAATTAAACACACAGTCCGCAAGAATAGCTGAACATCTAAACCTAGACGACCGCATCGAGAAACTGACCGAAAAGGAAGCATTTATCACTTTGAAGGACCACAAGCCTGCCTTTCACGACCACCCGACCTGCCGTTTAATTAACCCATCCAAATCTGAAATCGGCGTGATAAGCAAACACATCCTTGATAACATCAACACCACCATCATCAATAAAACACAGATCAACCAATGGAAAAATACGTCCAGCGTCCTCAAATGGTTTAACCGCTTACAACACAAAGAAACGCTATCTTTTATATGTTTTGACGTGTGCGATTTTTACCCATCAATAACCGAGAAGCTACTCTGCAAAGCACTGGATTTCGCAAATAGTTACAAACCCATCAGCGCACATGAACGTGACATAATCATCCACACCAAAAGGTCACTGCTGTTTAGCGACAACATCCCATGGGAAAAGAAAGCTTCTAACGACCAATTCGATGTAACCATGGGTCGTTTGATGGCGCTGAAACGTGTGAGCTGGTTGGCTGCTACATCTTGTCCCAACTCACCCAAAAGTATGGAAAAAGCATTGGTCTTTATCGCGATGACGGGCTGTCAGCATTCAATAAAACGCCACAAGAGATCGAAAGAATTAAGAAAGACTTGTGCACAATTTTCCGTGACAATGATCTAAAGATTACAGTAGAGGCCAATTTAACCAGAGTCAATTTCTTAGATGTCACCCTCGACCTAAACAGCGGAAAGCACTTCCCATTCACAAAAGAGGGAAACATACCGTTGTACGTGCACAAGCAATCTAACCAACCACCTTCTATTCTGAGAAACATCCCTGAATCGATTAACAAGCGTCTTTCCGAAATATCATCTGACAAGGAATGTTTTGACAAGGCCAAAAGTACGTACCAAGACGCTCTTAACAAAAGTGGCTACAACTACAACCTGTCCTACAAAGAAACAACTCCCGATGCACCACGAGCAAAAAGAAACCGTCAAAGAAACATAACGTGGTTCAACCCGCCATACAGTAAAAATGTAGAAACCCAAGTCGGCAAATGCTTCCTTTCACTTGTTGATAGGCACTTTCCTAAATCCAATCCACTCCACAAAATTTTTAACCGGAACACTCTTAAACTGAGCTATAGCTGTATGAGTAACGTAAAGACCATAATCTCCAGCCACAACAAAGCTCAAATGGGCAAACCCTTAAATCCATCAGAAGAAACCAATAGCGCGTGTAATTGCCGGAACAAGAAATCTTGCCCCCTAAACGGAAATTGTAATGTGCGGAATATTATCTACCAAGCAGAGGTCGTCACCCCGCAATCCAAAGAGACTTATATCGGACTGTGTGACACAACATTCAAAGAACGTTACAGAAACCACACATGCTCCTTCAGGAACGAAAGATACAAAAATGTAACCGAACTCAGCAAGCACATATGGAGTCTGAAAGATCGAAAAATCAATTACGTAATTAAGTGGCGAAAAGTAAGGCAAGCCAGATCGTATTCAAATATCAACAAAAAATGTAATCTGTGTCTGTGGGAAAAATATTTTATAATATGTAAACCAGAAATGTCGACACTTAATCATAGAAATGAACTAACATCGATCTGTAGACATTCTAAGAAATTCCTGTTAAATACCGTGATTGCTTAACGTTTAGTGCTTCCGTCGACCAATTACATCTTGGCATGTCACGCCAGTAAGCATTGTTCCATATTTTCAAATTTTGCATATCTTTAAATGTAACCGTTATTGTTGTCAGTTGCCTGATGATTGCTTCGTGAGAGGCATGAAACTCGGAGTAGCAAATAAATGTGTTTGAATTAGTCCGACTCCACAATTGAATATTATACTCACAGCTGTGGTTTTTCCATTGAGCACTTTTATAGCAGATGAAGTCTTCAATTTATCCGCTGATAGTTATATATATATATATATATATATATATATATATATATATATATATATATATATATATATATTGGATTATTTGGTCGAAGACATTTATTACTACTCAGAGTTTCATGCTTCTTGCGAAGCAATCATCAGGCAACTGCCAAAAATAACGGATACATAAGAATAGACACAAAATTTGAAAATACAGAACAATGCCTAGCGGAGTGACACGTAGACGGATATGATTGGTTAATCTAAGCAAGCACTGTCTTTAAGAGGAATTTCTTGGAATGTCTACACCTAGATATCAGTTCGCTTCTATTGTTTAGTGTTGACATTTCGGGTTTACATATAATAAAGTATTTTTCCCATAAACACAAATTACAACGCTTGTTTACATTTGAATATGGCCGGGCCTGTTTTAGCTTACGCCATTTGATGTTGTAGATAATATTCTTAACCTTTAGGTTCCAAATATATTTACTTAACTCATTTACGTGTTTATACCGCTCGTTCCTAAATGAGCATACATGGTTTCTGTATCTTAACTTGAAAGTTGTGTCACAAAGTCCAATGTATCTCTGTCTTGAGGTTGATGTCGTGACCTCAGCTTGGTAAATGATGTTTTGGTCGTTGCATTTTCCGTCCATGGGGCACGTGCTTGAATTCCGGCAGTTACAATTGCTGTCATTGGTTGGATCAGATTTATTAATTTGAGCTTTGTTGTGCTTAGAAATAATGGTTTTGATGTTACTCATGCAGCTATAGCTTAATTTAATTTAATTGGAGAAAAAATCTTCAGATGATCTGAGAAATACAAACAGACAAGGTTAATTTGGGAACAGAAATCAACAACTAAGTAATTAAGTGAAAATGTGGCTCAGCCAGGAATCGAACCTGGGTCTCCAGATTACCGGTCGGATGCCTTAACCACTAGGCCACTGA
>JAEMWC010000150.1:720000-740000 GCA_016490735.1 Pachyseris speciosa | reverse complement strand
TTTATAAGTGTTTTTCGAGCCATTTCCACCTTAGAAGCCCCCTGCCTGGCATCATAAAGCTGGGTTGACGGGTAGAGGCAATCCTTTGAAAGAAAACAGAGGTGAGAAGCAATTTCACACAATGTTGGCCGCCGAAAGTATTCGAGCGAGTCGTGGTGATTCACGGAGTGAAGTTGTGTCTTTAGCCGTTTTCTGAGAGGATTCCGGGAGTTGGCATGGCCATTTTGGCTAGTTTTGACTTGTAAATAATGCAACAGGTGCACTATTTTGCCAGCAGGACCGGGTGGCTCGACACGGTTCTAAAAAATGAGTGAAGTGGAAATTGGCGGAGTTCCATGCTGCTGTTAGGCAAGAATATCCCAGAATTCCTTTGGGTCACAAACGTGAAAATTTCAGACAGTGCATGAGAGCAACTGAAATCAAACGGCGTTATCGGGGTCGGGCTTAAGAAGTGAGCAGGAAAATAAGGAGCAGATTGTAAGAGGTGGAGTCAAAGTTTGCTGCCAATGTAAACTTTTAGCTTTAAGAGGAATTTGTGACTTAAGAACTTCGAGACAAAGTTTGGTGTTGTCCGAGGGCGTTTTTTGGTTTTGCAACAAAACGTTTAATATGACAAACAGTCATATTAAACGGAAATTGGGAGTTTTGGTCAGTTTTCAGGGTGATAAAGTGTAAAACACTGATCATTTGGCAATAACAATGGTTCATTTCAACCATAGTCCAAGATTTGGGAAAGTTACAGGTGTGAAAGACATGGACCATATGTATAATATATTGTAACACAATTAACGGGAGTAAATTTTTGCGGTGTTTAAGTTTTGCTGGTGTTTTTTCCTGCTGGAACGTATTTTTGCGGATCAAGGACCTTTCGCAAAATCTGCAAAAATTAAACCCCGCAAAATAAAAGTGCTACACGGTAATTTATTAACTGTTGGATTTCATGTACTTCATTAACATTCATGTACTTCATTAACATAACTTTGCCCCTGTGTAGGCAAAACTGTTCCGATGAAAATCAGTTCTTGGTGCCGGTAAGGCTAAGTCCCATCTTGATGTTCTAAGAATATATATAGGGGACCCGACATTTTTCGAAAAATACTTTCTGTAGATAAAGTGGGGTCATATCGATCAAAATTTTGAACATCATTAGAACCTTTTGTTTGTTTCTCCTCCCTCTAAGATTAGTATAAATCTACTAGCATTCTATCACGAATGCCGTTCTCTGATTGGCTACGCTACTCGCTATCTATTCTGTGATAGATAGTGAGTAGCGATTGTCATCAAAATGGCGGCCGTTTCTTCACGTTTTCGAAGTGTCTACGAGGAGAATTTAGATAATTGTCACACAATATCAACAAGTTTTCGTATTTTCGACAAACAAAAAACCACCTCAATAGATCAATTTATCTACCAAATTTAGTAAATCGGACATTTTCCTGGCAAGAAACCACAGTAGTTTTAGGAAACTCAGAACGAGAGCCCCGGGCCGGCATGTCGCACGTGATCAGTTGTCAATTTTTTGATGCTGTGTAACACTTCACAGAAACCACGGGGTCCGCAAAAGTTACCAAAGGGACAAAAATGAGTTTTGCTGGGAAGTTTATATCACCGTGCCTTCTGATTTTTGTCGATTAATCAGGCTGGGTTATATTGCTAGTCAAGCAAACAAACTAGGTTTAACGGTAACTTAGTTTTAGGCTAGTATGAGGATTAGAGCTAACTTATAGGGTAAAGATTAGTTGTTGCTTGAGTTTATGTATCAGTCAATTCCAAAAGCACCCACCCCCGGGCATACCCCGGGCATTTGATCCGAATTTTGTCCCGCACAGTGGGGCATTTGACTTTCGGCTAAACATTGGTCGGCGGTCGCCAGCTAAAGGGTTTCGGGAAGGTTTCGCGCGCAAATATCCATTCATTCACCATAGGAGCAGCTTCGCTCCCTTCACTTCAAGATTCCGCGTAGATTTTGCGTTGTTTACTAAATATACAGTTGATATGCCTTTATCCAAAGTTTGGAGTGCCGATAAAAGGGATTGGAAAAGAGTTTTGGCACACAATATTGGGGATTTGGTTTGAAAAAGGTAAGCGATTTTAGAATAAAATATTCATTATGAGCGGGGAGCGTGCCAAAATGCTTCATGCAGCGAGTGATTTGCTATAGACTTACACTTGATTTGCCCTTTTAGAGGCCCTGACAGTGGGGCATTTGACCGTCAAAACTGGAAACACAGCGGGGCATTTGATCAAATTTTTTTCAAAAAAAGTCAAATGCCCAGATGTTCGCCCGGGTAGGGAGGAGGGGGGGGGAGGGGGGGGGGGGGGTGCAATTTTGGAATCGACTGATACATTAGCAGTATGGCATTGCGTTTTATACCGCAATTTGTGCACCGATTGCATTATTTACAAGTCAAAACTAGCCAAAATGGCCATGCCAGCTCCCGGAATCCACTCAGAAAACGGCTAAAGACACAACTTCACTCCGTGAATCACTACGACTCGCTCGAATACTTTCGGCAACAAACTTCGTGTGAAATTGCTTCTCACCTCTGTTTTCTTTCAAAGGATTGCCTCTACCCATCAGCCTAGCCTTATGATGCAAGGCAGGGGCTTCTAAGGTGGAAAATGGCTCGAAAAACATACTTATAAATCAAATAGTACCGAATTGTAGCTGCACTGATCGTTTACAGATAAACAACAGCTAGCGTGACGAGCGTGACAAGAAAGATAGAGCCTTCGGTGCTGTGGATCAGCAACATCTCTGTGGTAACCCCTTATTTGAAATAAGGAGATCGACTTGACCTCCTACCCTTCAGAAATTTCAAGAAGGATGTAAAAAAAACTTCGGCAGGGAAAGAGTTAATCAGAATCTAGTGAGTGAGTGAGTGAGTGACATCAGAGTGCCTCGTATACCTCATGACGTGACTACGTCATTCATGAGCTAAAAACTGACTTCCAAACGGGGGTCTTAAGGAGAGGGGGGTTAATGGAGACGGGGGGCTTATTAGAGCTTTTACGGTATGTACTAAAAGGTTCTTTGGCCGTGATTCTTCAGAGTAATGGACAAAAGTGTTGACACATTTTTGCAAAATAATCGTTTTCCATCAGCGTCCTTCCGTAATTGAAAAGACCTCTTTTTTGTCGGCAGCCAAGTCCCCCTCTTGGCCCCTTTTCAATGTTGAAATACACTTCGTGGATACTGGCACGTTGTTAAAACATTGAAAAGGGGGGCGGGGGTGGATGGGGGTCGAAATAATAGAATTGGAGATTGAAAACTCAAGCGTTTAACGAAGAAAGTTTTTCTTACGTGAGTGTCTCAACTACTTTTGTCCATGTTGTAGCTACTGGTCTAAGATCTGCTTAAACAAGTCGCTTTTGCAATTTATAGATGGAGTTTCAAACCTCTCTAACAGTAGATCTTCGTCGCCTTCTTGCCGCTGCTGTTATGTCTCCACAATACACCGTCACTTTGTCAACGGTGCATGGTGTGTTATCGATCGCCATGCACATGGAATTAGTCAGCTCGATGAAATTTCTTGTTATGTTTACTTCTACGTTGGGATCGTTACAGTCTCCATCGTAGTAAAATTGAGGACCCATTCTAATCGTGACGTTGTTAGGATTCGTTATTTCTGTTGGGAATATAAAGTCAGTTAAGATAAGATTAATTGACTAAATGATATTAATTCAGTGGCATTATCTGTGGGTATGAACTCTAATAATAGCCAAACCGAGATAGAAAGCCAGTACTAGAACAGTCCAAAAAAAAAATGGGCACTCTAAATCAAGTCGTATCTAGACGGGGCTATCTGGCACGCATAACGTCTGAAGGAGGTAGGGTGGTTCATAATTCCGCACTCAATTTATTCCAGACGTTTCTAAAGCTATGAAATAAAGCTTTTAGTGTGAATAGCAAGCTCAGAAATATTCATAAAAATAATAATTATAATAATTTATTACATTTAATATAGCGCTTTAACTATCAAAATATTCTAAAGCGCTTTACAATATGTACAAGAAAAAATATATAAATATATATACAATAAATGGACAGAAATGATAACAGTAATAAGAAAACAAGAGGCTACAATTTGCCTAAACCCGGGCTTGCAAAAAACAGTATTGTATCCCTAACTTAGTGCTAAACAAAAGAATAGAGGGAAGTCTGTCTTTCTTACATCGGACGCATTGTGTTTAGCTTGTGTTGGAGTCTGTTTCTTTAGACCCCTATCAACATATATTCCTCTAAAATACAGCTCAACCATTGAGCACAATAATTGTAACACTTGTAAAAAATATTTCTAAAAGAACAAGAAAAAGAGAAACAGAAAAAATAAAGCCCGTGATATATACCACTAAAAGACATCGAACCCGGGTTAGCTGCGTCACAGGCAGGAACAATGACCTTTAGGCCACAGAGGTTTATCGTTATGCAAGATGATAAAAATAGTGTATTGATTCCAAAAAAAAAAACTAAGCACACTTGTTTTCGCTTCGATGGATAATTGTTTGAGAAAGGAAACGCTTATCGAACGATGTTGGATTTTTTCGCATAAATGTGAATGGAGTCTCGGTGAAATGTGAGTAGAAAATTAATTAGCAGAGTGAAACTGTTTACAAATACGTCAATCCAGGGTCATTTGAAACACAAGAAAGGAACGTTTCTGGACAGTTTCAAGGGACGCTAGTACATTTGTAAAATATAATCGCTTATCATTCAAAAATTAAAGTCCAGAAATTGAGATATTGTGGCAAAATAGTAAATAAACTACCTGTCAAAGTCTCAGGGGTGTGTGATATCCGTACTTGAGTTATTCAACAAAATGTACATCTCAATGGAGCGGATACGGGAACACGGCAGTCCATCTGGAGTTAAATTTTGGTCATGTTAAAAGCTTTCTTCTCGCTGTTGAACTTGCAAACATTCGTATAGACACTTGTCTTAACATATTAGTTGTTCAGACTTCAAAGACACAAGGTGAATCGACGTTTTCCGATACGTGACAACAGGCATCATTCTTGCTGTTGATATGAGATTTACACTCGAATCACTCGGCCGTGAAAGGTCAAACTCCCTTTGTCTGTAGTCTCTAATTTTTGGCGCTCCCCTCGCGTCGCGTCTCCTCGCAACTTCGCGCGCGCACGTGCCCCCACAATCCGTCGCCAAAATTAGAGACTACTCGCTGTCTACTGAAGCAGACACGGGGAAACACGGCAGTCCATCTGCCGTTAAGTTTACTCATGTTAAAAACTTTCTTCTCGCCGTTGAACTTGCAAACATTCGCATAGACACTTCTCTTAACATATTGTTTGTTCAGACTTCAAAAGCCACAAGATGAATCGACATTTTCCCATACGTGACAACACGCATCACTGCTGTTAAAAATAGTTAGCGCTTGCGCAGAAACGCCGGAAGTGCCATTTGTGGATGATACTCGACGACGAAAAAGAAGAACCGTCGGTAGTTTATGACCCGGGCGCCGCGCGAGACGCGCGCAGCCCGGGTAATAAAATTACAAATTAAAGCTTTCTTAAAAAGATAAGTCTTCAACTGTACTTTAAAAGAGTCAATGTTCCTACAGTTTCTAAGGCTAGATGGTAAAGCATTCCATACTGTTGGTCCAGCATGGAAAAACGCTTGATCGCCAAAAGTCTTCCGTGTCACCTTAGGGATTACAAGCAATATTTCAGAACCAGACCGCAGGCTGTATCTAGTTCCAGGCTTTACAAAAAGTAGTTCAGATAAATATTGTGGCGCCAGGCCGTTCAACGTTTTAAAAACTAAAAGCGCAACCTTAAATTCTACTCTAAATTTCACTGGCAACCAATGACGTTTCCTAAGTACCGGAGTAATATGCGCAAACTTAGGAATTAAGCATGTAACCCGAGCTGCCGCATTAAGAACTTTTTGAAGTCGGTCATATTGATATTGCGGAAGCTTATACAAAAGAGCGTTGCAATAATCTAAATGTGATGTAACAAACGCATGAATTAAACACTCTGTTGATTCTGCAGACAGATATTTCCTAATTTGCCTATTATTATAAAGCCGCCTAAATGCCTTACTACATACTTTCCTATATGAGTATCTATAGACATATGGTTATCAAACCAAGTGCCAAGGTTTCTGACATGCTTAAGGGGTTGAATGTCACAGTCACCAACTTTAATTGAAGCTATGGTAACCTTAGATAACTGCTGCCACAAACCGATGATTAGAAATTCTGTCTTTGAATCATTAAACATCAACCTGTGTGAGACTAACCAAGCCCTAACATCAGCTATACAGTTCTCAATAGCCTTAATCGTTTGATCTTGAGCAGCAAACGAATCTGGACGAAACGACACGTACAACTGAGTATCATCAGCGTACCCATGAACTGATGGAAGGTGCTTCTTAACAACCTCAAACAGCCTTGATGCATACAATAGAAAAAGGACAGGTCCCAAACAGCTCCCCTGAGGAACACCATAATTTAAATTGAAGGTCTTGGAGGATTGCTGATTAACAATTACACGTTGTACCCTTCCAGTCAAATATGATCTACACCACTCCACAACATCACCGCAAATTCCAAAATCTGATTCCAGGATTTTAATCAGGATGTTATGATCGACAGTGTCGAAAGCGGCACTCAGATCTAAAAGAACAAGAAGAGTTACTTCCTGTTTGTCCATGTTGTAGAGTATATCACTCTGGGCCGGGTTGTTCGAAAGCCGATTAACCCTAATCCAAGATTAAAAATTAATCAAGGAGTTTATTTCTCTATCCACAAACGTTGTTCAACGCTGATATTCTACACAATTTTAGATTAGAGGACGTCAATCATGAAAAGCAAAAATTAGCAAAAGAAACTTTCATCCAAAAGTCAAAAACTGCAACCAAAGGTTACGCTAATCCTGGATTAAACTAATCGGCTTTCGAACAACCGGGCCCTGGACTTTAAGAAGAGCCGTCTCAGTTGAATGGAACTGACGATAGGATGACTGATGAACTGGAAGGGGAGCATTATCACAGCAATGCCGGAAAAGCTGACCCACAACTGCCTTCTCAGCTGATTTGGAGACCATAGGTAGATTACTAACCGGCCTGAAGTTCTTATATACCAGTTCAAGTCCCAGTTTCTTTAACAACGGTCCAATTAAAGGAGCTTTCCAACTGTCTGGAACTTGTCCCTGTTGAAGGGATAGATTAATCATTTTAGTTATGACCGGAATTAGTTCACTGCCACACAGTTTCAACAACCATGTCGGTATCGGGTCTAACTGACAACTAGCATTAGAAGAGCCCATAATAATATCAGACACTTCTTCCTCGGAGAGGACATCAAACTTCTCAAACTTGTTCACAGGTGCAGGAACATCTAGAACAGGTGGAACAATAGTAATAGCATCAGTGTCATTTCTAATTAGGTCAACTTTCCGGCAAAAGAACTCTCCAAAATCATCAGCTAACTTGCAGGGATCATCATGGGGAGGGAGCTGATTTTCCTCAGGCTTGTTAGACAAGGATCGTACAACTTGTATCGCCACCACATTCTTCAATGAGATCAGAGTAATACCTCTGCTTCGCATTCTTCAGAGACATAGAGTAGTTATTACAAACTTCCCTATACGCATCTTTATCCCGATGTGATCTCGATTTCAATATTTTCTTTTCTAGTTTTCTCCGCGATATTTTGAGCTTTTTAAGCTCCAAACTGAACCACGGCACTCTTGGTCTTACAGTCAGAATCTTGGTATTCACGGGGGCGTGTTTATCCAAGATTTGTGACAAAGTGGTATCATAACACTGAGCCAGTTCTTCAAGGCTTGTCCACTGTGAATTGCAGATGATGATGATGCAATGTCCGATCTAAGATTATCCATATCATTTTGTTTGAACTTCCGATAAGAAACTTCCTTGACCAGAATATTAGGACCAGGGATAGATAATTGACATTCAGTAAAGCAATGATCAGAAATGTAGTATGTCGATGTCGGAGGGAATACATTAATGTCATTAGACGACCGTGAGATGATAAGATCGAGTATATGTCCAGAGACATGCGTAGGGGTGGTAATATGTTGCAGCAAACCAAACGTATCTATAAGTTCCATGAAATTTCTGGCATCAGCATCACTGGGATCATCAAGATGGAAATTAAAATCACCAGAAACTAGCAGGACTTCCGGACATAACACAGTAGTTTCCAAAAAAGCAGAGAACTCTTGGAAAAATACACTTGCTGGTACAGGATGTTCCTTAGAATAAGGAGGACGATAAACGACCACAAGCCTGATTATCCTGCCATGCGCAGATAATTTCCACTCCGAGAACTCAAAGGACGACTTTTCCCTACCGTCAAAAAAGGACAAATCCAGGCTCAAGTTATAGAAAACACCCATACCACCGCCATTTCGCTCAGATGGTCGGGGGAAGTTCTTGAAATTAAATCCTGAAGGTGATAATGAGGCCAGACTAACAGTGTCTTGATCACTGAGCCAGGTCTCAGTCACCGTACAAGCATCAAGTCTGCAGTGTGAACTTCAGAGGTCTAACAAATTTGACCAGATTGATGACACAAAAGTTACAATAACAATTTTAAATATGTTTCATCAAAACAGGAATATTACAAGTTTTGAGAACCCGCCTTTCAACATATAGTTGCCGTGTGAACATTGACTTGCCATGGCGTCCCACACCGAATTGTTTCCAGTGCGCGGTTGAAAATTCACAGATTTCTTTGAGGCCGGTTCATGTTTAAAAAACAAAGATAGAGGCATTTAATTTTCGCTCGGACAGAATGTGGTACTACCATAACCTGGCTTAACGGTTAAGACATTCCCTTGCGATGACTTGGCTCTATGATCTAGCCCCATCAAGCAGACGATTCTCAATACGTCCTTACTAACATAATATGAATAAATATGTAGGGCTGAGGATCATAGAATCTCCAAATTAGTCCCCGTATATACTTAGAGAATTGAAAACACAAAAACAAACAAACAAACAAAAAACAAATGAATAGGTTTATCGTCCAAACCAGCTTAACCAAAATGCTTTTGCTGTACCGAGTTACTTACGTGATGTGAGCCAGCTAGACTGCTGGCTCACAGAGCACGCGGGCATTTTGTCTGCGCATGCGTCAGATGAGATGAAATAAACAACTTCGTCCGCCATAGTAAATCTTGTAGTAAATAGTTATCTTTCTTCACATGTCTGATATTATTTTTATAGTCATTGTTACATGGACCATACTTTATATTTTGTCAACTCAGTCTATGCATTTAGTTAATTTAAACTTATCCTCATTGTATTTTACTTTCGATCCTGGCCTTACTGTTACTGTTAACTTTATTTTTACTCTGAGGGAGCCCGATGTTTATAAGCCTCGTGGTTTCCTTTTGGGCTTCCTCGCCACTTTCATTTGCTTTGTGTAACTGTTTTCTTTTATCGTTATTTGTATTTTGTGGTAAAATAAATAAACATCCAAACATCCATAGCTCGTTACGCAGTTACTCAGTGCCATGTTTTTTGCTTGCATTGCAATGTGGGACAGTTTGGGGGCAGTCCCTTCGCGCGAAAAATTCAATTCCCAACTCTTCTTCTCGAGGAAGTATTGGCGGAGGAGATCGTTGCGCTGTTTACAACTGCAAAAACGACCGGACATTTAAAGACAAGTAAGTGATAGGCTGTAAAAATTATTCATAAACGTAAAAGTATGCTTACTTTTACCTCACTGAGGAAACTGAATTGTCAATGAGATTTTATGAGCTTTGGATATTTCGTGGGTTAATCGAACGGACAATTGATAAATTTGTAAGTAAACTTTCTCGTTCTCAATTTGGCCTGCTTTTTATGTATCAAATGATTACAGAAATGTTGTTAAATATCATGTGAACGAGCTGAAATGGCATTTATGTCCTCTGAAGTGGAGAAAACTTTGGCTCAAATAAATTAACCGCTAGGATCTGACAAAGATCACTGACAACACTCGAGTGTGTAGCAACCAGTTTGTCATTGGTAGACCATATGGTGAACATCCCCACCCTTTCTTGTACGTAAGAGGATATGGCAGTAAGGAGAGTCATAGCCAAAACCAGGAAATTCAGCAGATAATTGCCAGCTGGTCTCTTTATAAGGAGAACAGTGATGGCTACACCGAAACAAGACATTGGTTTTTGCCTTGTTTGGTATCAATGCTCTTTTCCTCTTAAATTGCTAACTCAGTAGAAAACTTCACTACAACTTTCTTCTTTCATCGTCCTCCATATTTTTACCAGGAGTGCATGTCACATTTACTTTATTTTGACGCTGCTTAGTTTATATACACCAAATAAATGATTCGTGCTTTACTTTAGTAGTTCAGTCGAAAAACATGGTGTCTACCTGTTACTCACGAGTACTGATCGAAGACCCGGTATATGTGATGTACATATTGTTCTACATTCGTTTGACTGTTTCGTACCCGATTAATATTGGCAACTCAACGTTCTTGTGAAACGAAGTGTTATTGTTAAAAAGATATGCACGTTTTCTCGGAATATTATCACAGAACTTTGGGACTGTAAAAGAGGTCTGTACACTGTGTACACTAGCTGATTTTCAACGGAGTTTTGGAAATTGTGGAAATTTTTTATTTGGATTAACGAACGGCGAAAAATGGCCTTTTCGGAGAAATCTGATGGGGAAAAAAGGAAATTGCCTTTAACAGAAGCCTCAAGAAAACGTAAAAATGTTTTTTTCTGAAGACAAAATCGCACCAAACAGTGTGCTTTGGTGAAGACAATATCTCAACCCCTAACACCCAGGATGAACTTGTGTTGAGGAAACTGGTGCCGAAAATACTGAGTGTGTAATTAATATTGAAAAGGAACATCAATATACCAGGCCAACAACTGAAAGTGAATCGACGTTTGTACTCGTACATTTGTATGTGGATACTGCAAACATCAGTTATTAAGGTTAGAAGAGGAAATATCAAACTTCAAAATAAAGCTGAAGAACTACAGAGAGCAATGGATGAGTGAAATAAATCTACCACAGGAAAAAGCAAATATGACATAGACAACATTAGCCCTTCAGGTGAACTAATCTTGCTTCACACTGGTTTGAAATCATATTCATTATTCTGTTGGATTTTTAACTGTAAAAGCTAAACTTCCTCATGTGCATGCTTATTGTTCTAATGAAATTGAAACTTGACGTAACAGAACAGTTTCTGGCACACCTTTTTGGATGCTCTGTATATTTCATTTCACAGGTGTTGTCAACGCTGGCTGTCGCTTCTGGCTGTTGAACTAAGACCCCTTTTGTACTGGCCAAAACAAGAGGAATTGCCCCTCTACTATCTTGACTGTTATAAGAAATACAATAATGTAAGGGCAATAATTGTCTGTACTGAGATACCCATTCAAAAGACCTTCGCTGGCTAAAGTAAACATCCAGATCTATTCATCCTAAAAAGGAAGGCCTAATTCCAAGGTGTTGGCTGCTTGCACCCCAGCTGAAACTGTATTTTTTGTTTCAAAAGCAGCAGGAGGCTCAATGAGTGACAAGGAGTTACTAAAAAGATCTAGAATTGTTGACTTATTTTCTCCTGGAGACACACTAATAGCTGATACCGGTTTTAATATACAAGAATTACTCCTTCATAAAAGATGTCAAACTTGTTATCCCCCAATTTTTGAAGGCAAAGAAGCAATTTTCAGCAAAAAATGATCAGGGCGCAAAACAAGTGGCCAGGGCAAGAGTCCATGTGGAGCGTGTCATTGGTCGTATCAGAGATTTCTTTATTATGAAAGCTGAACTACCTCTTGACATGTTTGATACGTTTGACCACATAGTCATTGTTACTGCTGCTCTTGCTAACTTGCAGCCCCCAATAGTGCCACTTGAATGCAGATAGGTAATAGTAGGTAATTTAGTCCTGTCGTAGTCCTCAATAGGAGAAGTAATTTTTTACCAGGAACCTTCTGGTTTAGGTCGTGCAGTTGAATAGAAATCGAAGACTGAACGTAAAAAGTTTCAAGTTTAAGGCAAATATGTATATGCATATGATTTTTCATAGGCTTCTTAACAGCTGACAAAATGCCTATACATTCATTGGTCAAGAACTCAATGGTCAATAAGAGCATAACTGTATATCCTGCAGGGGTTTCAGTAACAGCTGGTCACCAGGCAGATTGGCTGGCAGTAAACATAGTTTTGCCAACCTGCCAAGTCTACATCAGGGGAATTTTTTGTGCCAAATAAGTTCAATCAAAACATATTTGGCCACCTCTGCAAATTAATTGCCTTGCTGCTCAAAACCGTAATGAAACCCCCTGATCCTGTATCTTAACTGAAGGAAATTTTCTAAAATATGAAATGCTGTCAAGCATTTCCAGTAAATGGAAACTAAGGGTGACAGGCAAGGGAATAAAAGGCACACCTGCACAAATCTAGAACAACAACTTTATTTTCTCTTAGTAAGACACCGAAAATTAATTACCTAGCTGGACATGTGCAGTAAGCTTTCACATTGATAAGTCCTTTATCTTTGTGAAAAATGATCCAACATGAGTAGGGAGCCATGTTAAGGCTTGTTTCTCTGGTAACTTGTGCACGAATAATACAATATGGCACATTTTCACTGACACCATGATATTGCACAGACTTCACATGTCCAGACATGTGCCAGGACTTGCCATCATGTAAAGCTTCTGCTCCTTCTGTCTTGATGCCAATTTCACGATTTTCTGGAGAGCAAGAGAATGACACCTTATAGCAAGCTGAAAATTATATATATAAAATAAATTTAATCATATTTGTCTATCTTAATTTTTTACTACTTTTGTGAGCCTCAAGTATAATTCAGCAATTAAATAAATGAATATACTTACACATCAGCTAAATATACATAAATACATCACAAGCAATAACAAATAACCTTGTTGAAAATAGTTAATGTTTTTCACTGACTTGTAATATATAAGTGGTTCTTTAAGACATTATGGTTAAGCCTTCATCAGTTATAAGGACGCTTGATGTTGTAACGCGTGATTTATAATTAAAAGTAACGTTGCGCGAGCGGAAAGCTATTCCATATTTAACTATTCAAATAAGCTTAAGTCTTTTAATAATAATGTAATTAGAAATTATTGCAAGAAAAATTTTACACTTACTTTTGTCAAAGTAGTTTTCAGTACCACATCTGATGTTATTTCTGGTTTCAAGCCGAGCAAATTTGCCGCATAACAACTTCGAATCACTGCTGTTTTATTCTGATCACTACTTGGAACTTCGCGAGCCAGAAGAAAAGCTCGTAATTCCGAAACCTTCCAACTTTCGAACTTCTTCGAATCATCGTCCACCATCTTGATTCTTGACTTCCTCCAGACCTGCCCATAATGCAATGCGATGATTCCAAAGTGCAATGCGCTCGTGCTA
Source organism: Pachyseris speciosa (assembly GCA_016490735.1). Taxonomy (NCBI): domain Eukaryota; kingdom Metazoa; phylum Cnidaria; class Anthozoa; order Scleractinia; family Pachyseridae; genus Pachyseris; species Pachyseris speciosa. The sequence goes on along the minus strand of JAEMWC010000150.1, from coordinate 726,589 downwards.
TACGCGAAACGGGCTATTTTTGTCTCGAGCTCACTGTGAGAAGTTTTGACTAGAGGATCTACGCCTTCAAGAGGATTCCATAGAAAGAAATGAACGAGAACATCATGTATACATATAGCACTAACACCATGACCCGTTAAGGTATTTGTGTTTATCTCGGTCTCGAGATTTTATTGATCAGAGTTCCGCTGTGGAAGGAAAAAGGCGCCAAGTCAAGGGATTTTACCAAGGGATCACTCCACATCACGAAGGTCATACAATAAGACAAGTGAACAGAGGTGAGTGTGTAGACATTGGACTTTTCCTACCTAGAAGGGAAATCTTGTATCTTAAAACGTTCGCGAGATATACGCCTCTGTTTAGACGAAATGTTTTTGCTTTGACCTGATTTTGCATCAACTTCGATGGCAATTTGCTCAAACTTTTTACCGTCCCCAGAATCAAAGTACCATTGTCAACGTTGGCTTTCCGTTCTCTTTTCAGTGACATGGAATTCCAGACTTGAAAAGTACTTCCACTCCCGTGATTATTATTTTACGTCGATGAGATTCAGGAGTGATTTGCGAATAGCAAACGTTTGAGTATTTGTTCATGGATCTCGGAGATCTTTGGTCGATTGCTGATCAAGACTGCGACACAAGGTGATTAGCTACTTACGAATATCACTATTACAATTTTACTTGATTTCTCTTTCATTTCCGCGTGTTTTTTTTTGTTTTTGTTTTTTTGGTTTTTGCCTTGTTCTAGTTGGCGTCAATGCTGTTTTCCTCTTAAATTGCTAACTCAGCAGAAAACTTCACTATAACTTTCTTCTTTCATCGTCCCCCAAACTTTTTCACCATGAGTGCATGTCATATTTACTTTATTTTGACGCTGCTTAGTTTATATACACCAAGTAAATGATTCGCGCTTTACTTTAGTAGTTCAGTCGAAAAACATGGCGTCTACCGTGTTATTACTCACGAGTACTGATCGAAGACCCGGTATGTGTGATGTACATATTACTCTACATTCGTTTGACTGTTTCGTACCCGCTAAAATACTTCACTTTCTTGTGAAGCCCAGTGTTATGGTTAAAAAGTTATGCAAGTTTTCTCGGAATATTATCATAAAACTTTGGGACTGTAAAAGAGGTCTGTACACTAGCTGATTTTCAACGGAGTTTTGGAAATTGAGGAAATTTTATATTTGGATAACGAACGGCGAAAAATGGCCTTTTCGGACGAATCTGATGTAAGCTTGATGTGAGGTTGTGTTAACATTAAATTCAATTTATTTGATCCAGCACCCTGACATTTTAACTTTTTAGTTATTTCAGGGTGCTGGTACCCTTAAGTTATCATATTAATATTTAATTGTTTTTGTTATTTAGCTTATTTAAATCCCTGGGGCATAATAAACATGTTTGCCTTGTCTTGTCTTGTGTCTTATGGTAAAGTAATACTCTTTATGCTGTACAAGACCTGCACAGCTTTCAGATCTAGAGGAATGCTCAGAAATGAGCCGATATACTAGCCCTATATATACACTGTACGACAGTGGTACCCAAACATTTAAATTAAGTTTATAACCTATTGCACTTTACCTTCTTTGTTCTTGAAATGTCTATGTGCATGTTCATGCCAATTAATTGTCCGTAGCAGTGACCAACTCGAAAGCTTAAGCTACTTTGGTCACTGCGCACATTTGCTTTTCATCACTTGTGTAATTTAGATTGCTGACTTATCTTTCTACCCATGCAATGTACTTTAATGTAGAAACGTTTGTAAATAGTGCAAAAGAATAAACTGAAACTGAAACTGGTAGCTGCATATCTAAGCCCTTGGCAAATTATTTGTTACTGATTAGGTGAGTTTATTCTGGTACAATGAAAAACTGTAAGATCAAAACTAACTGTTCTCTCGAAATAATACTGCAATATAATAAGCTTGAAGAATTGTTTTAGCCTCGTCATTCGATATGTAGTTTACTCGTTTTCAAAACTTGGCCATGCTAAAGAGTATGACATGAGCATACACAGGAGGAAAAGATGTTAATGCTTAATTTAGATATAAGCCAGCCCATAAAGATTGGTAGTATTGCTTTTCTATTTCTACATTAAGGGTTCTAGAACAAATTACACCGTAATTTCACTGGAAGATCAATGAATAAATTAATTCAAAAGATTTGATTGTCGTCCTTCTAAAATACCCTTGCATTAAGTTCATTTTTAAGGTGGACCCATACGAGGGGACATGTTGCAGGAACACGTTGCTGCAACATGTAGCAGGGACGAAATCGCATTAAGTACACACTGAGGGACATGTTCCAGGGAGGTGTAGCAGGGACATGTAGCAGGGACCAAATCGCAGAGTTTGTACACTTGTGAAAAAGTTCCTGGGATATGTTTCAGGGACATGTTGCAGGGACACATCCCCTCGTGTACGTTGCCACCTTTTTCACTCGTGCAAGATGAATTTTTTTCAAAATGTGTCCCTGCAACATGTCACAATTGGGGACATGCTGCGGGGACAAATTTTGCACAAAATTTATTTTCATGAGAGAAAAAGTGTCAACACACACGAGGGGATGTGTCCCTGCAACATCTAGCAGGGATATGTTCCAGCTACATTTTCGTGTGAGTGTGTGTGTGTGTGTAAGTCGTGATCCTTCCCCTGATTCATGTCCCTGCTACAGGTCCCAGCTAGATAGCCCCTAATGTGTGAAGTTTATAAATGTGTCGCTGCTACGTTTTGCAGCAACGTGTTCCTGCAACAAATCCCCTCGTGTAGGCCCACCTTTATGCACATATCACCATTGTTCAGTGATGATGACATGGAATGCAACCATGTATTAACTTTTGACTATCAGAATTTGTGTTAATAAAAATACAATTTCATATAAACTGATATTCCACTAGACTGATGATGGACACTGTTTTGTAAACAATTTGCTGTGATAACACACAAAAAGGATGACAAGGCAGACAAGTTCAAGAGCAAGTTTTGTTGATCAATTCTGTGGTCTTGGAAAATGTAACATTGAATGTGAATATGTAGATCATCTGCAGTTTGAGAACTGTCGGCAAGTGTAATGTTGACACTCAGATTGCAGCTGAAGAACTCCCACCGGGTACTACCAGATTATTTTGCTGCAGCAGTAAAATTAACAGGCCTAAAAACCATTAACTTTCTCATACAAATACCCAGACCTGCTCCAAGCACTGTATCATATGCTACCTTAAGGTGATGCTTCGCATTACCGAGTCTGTAGCATTGTAATTCACTTACTAAACAACACCAAAAGTTCCTGTAAAACAGTCAGGTACAAGAAGTTTGAAAAATTCATATAGTCTTTGTCAGGATTTGTTTTTATTTTCTTGCTTCTTTCTTTATTTTTGTACACAAGGGAGAAATTGCTACAGGTAGTGAATCACTTGACATCCATTATTGCCGAGCCAGTACAAAAGGTTTGGGGAGGGGAAGCTGGATAGGAGAGTGTGTATGACATTTTAACTTATTCTTTACCTCACTTCCTTCAAACAATTTCAATCCACTCAACGCTGTGCAATTAATTTGAGAAGTCTGTGCAACTAGTTGAAGCAGAAGATAGCTAGCTACATATTGTGGTTTGTACTGTACTTCTAAATGACAAATGTGTCAAGAACATAACTTTATTAGTGTGAATGATATATGAAATAAATCATGTATGAGCTGCGGAAATAAAATCAAATGAAGAATGATGGTCGCAGTTGTGAACGCAATTTATGCAATTGCGAAAAGAAGCCTGAAAAAATTTCAGCACTTCAACGGGGTTTGAACCGTGACCTCGGGATACCAGTGCGATCCTCTAACCAACTGAGCTATGAAAACACTAACGTTGGGAGCAGGTCTGTGGCTTCATAGCTCAGTTGATTAGAGCATCGCACCGGTATCGCGAGGTCAAACCTCGTTGAAGTCATGAATTTTTCAGGCTTCTTTTCGCAATTGCATAAATTGCGTTTTCAACTGCGACGATCATTCTTCATTTGATAACTTTATTAGCAACTCATTTGTAGTCTTTTGACACTTACCACCTCCCCCACCCCCCCCCCCCCCCAACCTCTCAATTTCCGTATCCTCTTGCTCGATGCCCAACAAACTCGTGTCCTTCCTTGGCGGTGTACGTAGATTTGTGCAAACAGACATTCAACTGAAGGTAAACGCGCTGCAAGATTTTGCCGTAACACAACTCAAGCATAATTGCTTTAGTGTTAATATTTTCTCTTAAACTCAATTAAGCTTCTTGTTTACCTTTTGTTTTGTTTTGTTTTTTTTTTTGGACAAAAAAGGCGACATTCTCAGAGCGAAGCTATCTCACGCGTTCAAATGACTGCAGTACAAACAGGCTCACGACTTAATTATACAATCTGATAATCTTCATTTGTTAAAGCTCAACCTCAAAAGCTCAAAAGCTCAAAAGCTCAACCTCAAAGAACGTACAATTTAACTTGTAATTGTTTATACTTCTTTGAGACGATCCGGACGATAGGTCACGCAGTGTTTCTGTAGTCAGGCTGTACTCTTGAAGAGCTCTTCGGAGCCCCTCTCAGATGTTCCAAAATTTTACTTCTCAAACAAGCGTTGTATTCGTCGTGGCTGGAACTTCCTTCTTAAAACCTTCTTAACATCTTTTACAACTTTGCAAAAAAAAAAAATATAGCTTGAGGAAGGGAACCTTTGAGAGCCGCAAGCAAGAAGACAGCTTTTTGTCAGCCGCCATTTTGTTTTCAATGCCTACATTAGCGGGTTCATTCCAGCGGTTATCCTCATGAATTCACGAGATTACCGAACATGCGCTGACAAAATGCCCCTGGCTGGCTTATAGACGATACAATACAACATTTTGCTAATGATCAGTTCCTGGTGAATCGTGGGTATATCCAGTCCCTTGTGGGGGCAAACGGCCATTTTAGGATGTAATTTGAAATTGCAATTTTGACCGTTCGCCGGTACAAAGGACTGGGCCTACCCACAATTACCTGGAACTGGTCATTAGCAAAATGGTGTATTGAATGATCGATTGACTACTAAGATTAAAAAGACCTCTTTGCCTATTCCACAGGAAGATAGCAGGGAACGAAGTAATTGCCTCTGAATCAGAGACAAGTGTCTCTCGAATTCTGAGCTTGGCAGAGGAGCCGAATCGCTTTTTAAAGGATGTATTGCAAGACATCGCTCTTTTATGTATCATAGCATCTTGCACAAAGAACAATTAGTACGCAAATGTTGAAACACCAATTTGGGGGCTATCTCAACTGGCTTAGATTACGGAGAACCCGTTATATAATAATTCTGCTTACTTGCATAATCAGGTTATATAATATAATATAATCATATAATAATTCTGCTTACTTGCACAATCAGGCCACGGTAACGAATAAGAACTAGATGGTGGCATAAACCACCATGTTCCCGAGGTGCATAAATACAAGGTCGGAGGAGTTGATGTGAAGTCGTAGCCATTTTGGCAAGAAATGGAGCATACTGGATCTGTGGCAAACGTCTGGCAGGCCAAGGCACCGTTGTCGGGAGGGTCGTACATTGGACATTTTTTCTCTGTGGAATAGAAAGAGGATAAAGCATGAAAAGGATAGTAAAACATTGTTCACTGTAACTACATGAACCCTATTTCGAACTGGGCCCGCGGCTTCTTCTCCTTCAGATGAACCTTTGACGTTGTTAAGGATCCACAGGTTACTTCAAACCATTTAAATTAGGAGTTTGTTTAGAGTCATGGTTGTATGTAAACTTCCCTGCGCAGGCTTTAGTTCTTACCCCCATGTTAGGCCGACTTCACAGCATATGTTCGTGAAAATCGTGTGTATAGATAGTAACATACCATGATTAATTCATTCGCTGAGCCTAATTTAAAAAAAATTAAATTTCGTTTCATGCGGCAATTTTAATTTGCTGCAGCAAACATCGAAAAGCTCGAAAAGGCTTGCATACCGCTTGACGTGACACTGGAGCGGCGTCTGCTTCATGCACTCCGAGTCTAATATATAAATTATCCTTTCCGTTTTAAAGAGCTTGTCTTTGGCGCAGAGTATATAAGCGTGACGCTTTAACCGTGAAATAACGCCAAGAAAGACTATCGTTTAATTATCGAACTCTTCCTTTGCCGTTCACCTGAATGGGCCTTTTTTTTCTTTTGAAGGAAGCTGTCGTGGTCTCAGTATTACACATCTGTTGTTTTTATTTTGTCCCGAGATGTGGAATGTATTGTAAAATTACAGGCAAGGCCATATAGTACGCCAACTGAATCAGTCAGGTTCATAATATACCCTTGAGTGATGATGATCAATCAGAGAGAATCTCCTGTGTGTTTATGTGCACACAGAGACCGTCAAGCATTATCTCTTTTTTTTTCTTTTGAAATAAAGTAGGTATAGAGGGGGCAGCCAAAGGGCTGATGTGGACCTACTACAAATAATAAAAAAACTTGAAAAGAGATTATATATATATATATATATATATATATATATATATATATATATATATATTAGAAATTAATAAATTCACTAAGGTCCAACTACTGTATAAAATCTTTTAATTTAGTGATATTAAAA
>JAEMWC010000150.1:682500-715000 GCA_016490735.1 Pachyseris speciosa | reverse complement strand
GGGGAGGTGAGGTACCCCACCTACCCGTGGTCAAAGAAAGCTGGCCTTCATATGCAACCCCGGTGCGCTGGGGTGAGGTTTAAAATGATATCACGTGGCCGCTAAGAACGTATACCAACAAAGAATTCAAAGACAATTGCCCGGATGAACATCGCCCCACCCCAACTCCAGCATTCACATGGAAACAACTCACCCCAGCTAAGCGGGTTACCCGCCCAGGCTTACCGGGAACCCGCCTCGGTGAGGTACCCCCACTTCACATGTGAACGCGATCTAGAAATAAAGAGAGATTGTATGGAGAGATTGGTAACCCCACCGAGGCGGGGTATCTCACCTTCCTGGGGTCCCCCACCTCCATGTGAACAGGCCCTAAGATGTGCTGCTTGACACGGGGACAACCATGTCTGAATCACAATTAATTTCTGCTTTTCTGTTTGGTGCGAACCTTTTGTCGCTAAAACAAAACAGTGGCTTGTTTGTTTGTTTGTTTGTTTTTTTTTTCATGCCCAGTTCTTTATAAGTGAATCTATGAGATTTCATAGAAACGCTTGATAGTGTGCGTTTCCACTTGTCGGCTCCTCTTTTCATCTTTGTTACCTTTTCGGTGTGTAGGTGCTTTTTGTATTTGTTTTTCTTTTTCCCGTTTCTGACCCAACCTAATTTAATGTCATTTGATAATATTTTTCATTTTCGAAGCCCTCTCGATGAGCACAGTAACTCTTAGAGCCAACTTTGCCAGTAAATATGTTAAAAAATAATAATAATAATAAAAAGATTAGCAAAATCTCATTTTGTGTAATTTCATTGTTACTGTTATCTTTATCATTATTTTTTCGGCAACATATTGGCAAAAAAATGTTGCCGTTTTTATCATCAGGCACATAGTTTTGTTTCTGAAAGTATATAAGTTTCACCACAGTTTTTTTTTTAGTTTTTTTTTCAGCATTTCCAGCCATTTCAGAGGACTTTAATTTAAAAATTTTCTGATGGAGAATGCCCCCACCCCCTCCCTAACGCGTTCGTAGCGAGCCCCCCCCCCCCCCGCCCCCAATTGCAAACTTGCTTCGCGGGCCCTACTACTTTCAAACAAACGTTTACGCCACATTTTATGACATTGGGGGGATGTTTTTTTTTTGGTAGTGCTTCATATTCTTCTTAAGGTGTAAGTAGGAACTACAGTCGAACCTGTATTAAGCGGCACCGTATTAAGCAGCACCGTATTAACTCATTCTTGTCCGGCTCTGCAATTTACCAGTCGCTGAAGACAGGTGCTTTGAAAACCTGTAACTTTTCCAAATCCCGGACTATGTTTCAAACGAGCCATTATTGTTGCCACATACTGAGTTTACTAGACTTCACCTCGTAAACTTACTGAAAGCCCCGATTTTCCTTGAATGTGACTTTTTTCTGTTGCAAAACCAAAAAACGCTCTAGGACAACACCAAAACTAAGCAACTTTGTTTTGAAGTTTTGAAGACAAAAAACCCTCTTCAAGCTAAAAGTCTACATTGGCAGTAAACTTCGACTCAACTTCTTGCAATCTGATCCAATTTGCCCCTTCACTTCCTTAGCCCGACTTGGATAACGCTATTTGTTTTCAGTTGCTCTCACTGGTCTGACCTGTTCGCATTTGTGACCCAAAGGAATTCTGGGGTATTCTTGGATAATTGCCGCGTGGGAGTCCGCCAATTTCCATTTCAGATATTTTTAAAACCGTACCGAACCGTTCGGTCCTGCTGGCAAAGTATTGCAGCGATTGCATTATTTATAAGTCAAAACTCTCCAAAATTGCCATGCGAGGGCCGGAAACTACTCACAGAACGGCTAGGAACACAACTTCACTTCGTGAATCACCATGACTCGATCGAAACCTTTCGGCGGCTCACTTGGTGTGAAATTGCTTCTCCCCTCTGTCTTCACCTTTCAGAGGATTGCCTCTACCCACCAACCCAGCTTTATGATGCCAGGCAGAGGGCTTCTGAGGTGGAAAATGTCTCGAAAAACACACTTATAAATAAAATACGTATCGAGTTTTAGCTAAGTGATTGTTTACAAATAAACGACAGCTAGCGTGATAAGCGCGGTATGAAAGATTGGGCGTTCGATGCTGTGGGCTAGCGAAATCTCCGTGGTAACCCGTTATATATAACAACCAGATCGACTTGACCTCAAACCCTCGAAAATTACAGCAGAACACGTATAAAATGGCTGACAAGAATGAGCTAAGCGTCATTTGTTAAAGTCCCAAAACTTACTTTCCTTACGTACTAAGTCGCAACGAGGTGTTTCTGTGGTCTTGACCTGTATTAAACGGGCACGAAAAACTTGTAATACTGTATTTCGTGACGAGACCTTACAAAGCTTAACAACCATGAGCAAGACCTCTGGGAAACTTTCGTGACATATTTTTAAGATTTCCGCAGCTTCCACTTCCTTCCCACACACGGGCACAAACGTTGGTCAATGGACTAAGGGCGGGATATATGATGGAAAGCCAAGAAATATGTATCAACTTCAAAAAAACTTTGAAAATATTGCTGTAAGCCCTAAAAGTATTCCCGCTATTTTACACTTTTAATTATATTTTTTAATAGCTCATGAAGAATGCTGAAAAATACCATTTCCGAGCCCCTAGATTTCAAAATTTCTGGAGAGGATACTACTAGACCCCCTAAAAATTGAAAATAGGTCCCAATGGAAAATAGGCTCCGCTGTCCCGGATTGTCTATTCGGTCAAATGTTTTATTAACTAAAAGGTTATTTCCCACGATGGATATATTTCGAAGCTGTAACTGACCTTCGTCTGGACTTCCAAGTAGGCTCTAGTTTAAGAGCCACTTGTTTTGGGTGAAGTTGCTACTGAATTTTCATTGGCAGTTCTGATCGTGTTTCTTTTCCAAGTGGGAGATTGTTCAAGCCGCGGTATGCGGGACTAATAGGCAAAACCGTGCGGGAGACTCCTGGTACCTCTACATTTTACCAAGTTACTATTTTTGCCTCTTAAGCCAAATAATCCAAGTACATAAACTTCAGACCTTGTTCCAGCTCATGTTAATTGATAATTGAGCACGAAAAATTAGTTACTGCTGGGACTTTACTTTCACTTCCTTTCAAACCGGTTATTCTGTCAGCAGTAAGACCGTAAGCTGAGGGGAAACCCGCGTCATTCAATATTCTCGAAGTTATGGTTGCTTAACTGTAGAGGATCACTTGAACGGAGACACACTTGTAAACCTAGACCAGTTGAAAACTTACAAGTCAGAGAACTAGTAAGGACTGGCTTCATAAATATAATAGGGAGCTTACGAATCGACGACTTTCGCACAACAGCGCCGTTGGGTCACCTTATAGGGGAATCCTTGTTTACAATATTTGCCTCATTAGCATGAACAATTCAGTTTCTGATAGAACTACAAACAGATCAGTTCTGAATATTGAAAGGCCATAGTATGAATAACTCTGCCAATGAATATGAGCCTCATGTATTGAATACTTTTTGTGCAACGCGGGTTTAAAAACTCAAAATTTTGCAAAGAATGTATGAGCTCATTAGTGCTTTTGCCACCCAGAAATTTTGAAGTTTTTGGAAGACAATATCTCCTTGAATACTACACTTAAAGAGCTAAAAATTTCACAATATATTAAATTTCACCAGCTCTTTAGCTGCCTGAAGTCAAATCACATTTAACGAGTTTCCTTCTGTAAGCAAAGCCGTATGCAAATGAGCAAAAATGTAAACAATGACGTAAGCATGAATCCCCCTATAGTCCCGCGTCGTCGTCCTGTAGAAATTTGAATTTACGATCTGCTGTAAAGACGACGACGTTTGTGTTCGACCGGCAAATTTTCCCTCCGTTGCTGAAGTTTGTTTTATCTTTTGACAAGGGGAGTTGTTTAAACCAAAATGCCTAACTTCAGAGAAACGAGAGCTTGTATCGCATACGCTTATTGAAAAAACTTTATAACGAACAAGAATTTGTAGATTTGTACGACTGTCACAAGTCAGCAAATGCAGGGTTTCCGTACTGGAACTACGAGAGGTTCGATTTAGACGAAAAATCAAACGACAAATGCAAGGCCGAGTTTCGTTTCTACAGGGAGGACATTGATAAACTTGCTGGACAGCTACAGCTTCCTGACGAGATAACCACTTACAATGGTTTAGTTGTAGCTTCGGTACCCGCATTATGCATGTATCTCAAGCGCATGCCTATCCTTGTCGATATGTGTGTACGCTGACCGTGCCTATCCGATACGAGCACACCTACAAAGGCCCTATAAGGGTTCAGTCATGACCCCAGCTCAACAAGATTTTAACACTTCAATGAGCGCAGTCCGCTCCTCTGTGGAGTGGGTATTCGGGGACATTGTTGATTATTTTAAATTCGTAGATTTTTAAAAGAACCTTAAAATCGGATTGAGTTCTGTAGAAAAAATGTGTGTGACATGTGCGTTAAGGCAGAATGCGCTTTGCATTATCTATGGTTATGTTACCTCAGAGTATTTGCCGGGTCTTAATCCGACAACTCGAGAGGAATACTTTATTTGATGTAATGTACTTAAGATACACTTGTAATACCATTGTTACACGACATAAACAATTTGGTCTCTTACAATAATTCATGGTCAAACTAAGACACAACCTATCAGTAGTGTAAAACGCGTTATCATCAGGGTACAATAAAGTGATGGAAAGAAATCAAAAGCTCTGTTCAAATGTGAAGATGTACAAAATGTCTTTTAATACAGCAATATTTGCTCCAAAACTATCGTCCCTTTCTTAAAAGGTCAATAATTGCCTAAGATTGTGCTTGCTGGCTGTTAAGCAACATCCGCATCAATTGCATAAGCTGTTGTTGCTGCTGTTGCTGTTGCTGCATCTGTAACTGTTGTTGATCTCGCAGCTGTGAAAGCAATGCCTGCTGAGTAGCCATGGTAGCTTCTTTTTCCTTTCTCTTTATCTCTACCTCGATCATCTTCTCTTAACTGAGATTCTCTCTCTGCTGCCTCCCTGAAATAACTGAGTGTGTCACTACTTTTTTGACGTTTATTTTGCGCGGTTCATCTTTTAAATCTTGCTTCTTAGTCTGAGCTAGCCGCTCCATAGCCCTCTCCCCCATCTCCTCCGCCTTATCTTGATTTTCCTAGTTTCGATCCTCAACTGATTCTTTAGTCTGTTTAGCCTCTTCCTCATCTCTCCTCTCTAGATAGTCTTCCATGATCTGATCTATTTCTCGATATTCCTGAGAAATACCCGAACCCCTCTCGGCCTCTCTCTTCCTGGCCTTGCAATCCCTTTCTAGGATTTTCAAGCGGTCTCTCAAACCCTTTGGCGAAACGCAAAATTGGGGATCTTTGATGTTATTCAGAATTCTCAGTACATTTCCTCTAAAGAGTTTAGCTCCACGTTCTCTGGTGCCTGAAACGCACTTTCACACCTCCCAACTAAGGCGTTCGCGACCAAATAATTATGGTGTCACGTTTCAATGACCATTTCATTTTAGACATTCTGTGAAAAGATGATAAAAAATATAACTGTTACTTAAGAGCCAATGTCAGAATATATCGAGAATCTCAAATCAGTTTTAAAAATCGAATTTTGGCTAATACCACCCAAACAACCCTTTAGGGGAATTACTTCAAGAAATGATGTTAAAAAATCCCAAAGCGCTTTACATTTGGAGAATTTGTCTGCATCAACAATTACATTTGTGCATCAACAATTACTGTTTATTTTGAACTTTACAGAATAATAATTACCACGCGACGTCCCCGACTTCGTGATCGTTAACTTTCGGCTGTTTTCCCAGATTGTTGCAGAATATTCAACAGAAAACTTCGCTTTATTAGCTTGTCAAGGAGAAAGGCTTATTTTGGTATCATTTTTTGCCAATGCCAAGTGATTCTATGAGATGTAAATAATTTTAGGGCGACTTTCTTCGCTTTAATTACATTTGTTTCGCTTTGTTTACATTCCACGTCCTGTCGCTCGTGGGGTCTGAAGTCCTCCAGTGAAAATTTCAATACACGCCAGTGTTTAAAGTGCCACTGAAACTAAATTTTCGTATCTAAGATTTTTGCATAATAATAAAGTTTGAACCCTACTTACAAGCACTGTGAAGTTTTTTTTGTCCGACGGAGCGCGCAAAGCTTTCTTTCAGCCCTTTGAACTCTGCTGGTCGAGCGCAAAATTGGCGACCATCTTGGCGCGGCCAAAATATTCTTGGGACGTCACTGATTGTATACATCTCAGAACTCCGAGTAAACCCCAAGTGAGCATGGAGTGCGGCGAAAATGTTGAGAAGCCCCCAAAAAAGTCTTTGGACAAGTACTGTGTTGCTGGTGGGCCGGGGAATGTTAGTTGCACTAATAACTCCAGAACAGAGGGCATATCGATGCATAAGTTTCCTCGTAACGATGTAACTCGCGAGAAATGGGTTCGCTTAGTGCGAAGACATCGAGAAAAATGGCAGCCATCTAAAACATCAGTACTGTGTTCCGTACATTTTGAATTGTCAGACTTTGAGCAGCGACTCGATCTAAATCTCGGAGAAGGTTCTTCCTTTCAAACAAAGCGGTGGTTAAAGAAGGATGCAGTGCCAACCAAAGATTGTGTACAGCAGCAAGAAAATGTCCTGACCTCGCATGAGCATAGAATGGTAAGTGTGTGCATACAAAAGGTGTGAAAGTTCGCTTTGCGTTTGGACGAGGAATTAATACGCAGTTTGTTGCTTTACGATTGATTTGGATATCTATATTTATATTCTTACACTTAGATTATTCGACATGCTTCTAAGCAGCTGATGTCTTCTCCCGAGGAACCGAAAGAAGATTTTCACAGTTCTGACGTTTCGGCCGATTCGCTGCCACCGCCATGTGAACAGTACGGTTTGTTAATGGAGCAAAGTCGGAATGGTTCAAAATGCATTCCTCATCGAGACCGATAAATGTAAACTTCCCTCTCGTCTGAAGTACTTCGTAACACCATCTAAATTCACGCGCCCCAGCTAAGTGTGTCACATTGCAATTTCCACACGGACACCTGTAAACAGAAATGTTTAGAATTGCCAAGGTTCAATCGAAAAAATAAAAAATCAGAAATGTTTAGACTTGAGCCAAGGTTCAATCGAAAAAATAAAAAACGGACGGCAAAATACCGTCTTCGTCTTCATCTTCATCTTCATCCTCGCTGCCGCTATTGTTATCGCCGTCTTCACTGGAAGCCAGGGGCTCTTCTTGGTACGGCGCAAAATCGCCATTACATACATAATAATCTTCTCCATCACTGCTGCAAACGTCTTCACTCCCTTCGGAAGAAGATTCACCCGCAGAAAGCTCGTTTTCAGACATCATGGCGGACCGTATAAATACAAACAATGTGAGAGAGAAGACCCACGCTAGCGAGATGAATACAACCGGTGACGTCAGCAATCGTTTTCATTCGGTCCCAGGGTCCGGACATGTTTTGAAGCAAAAATACGGTTTTCAACCCTAAAAAAGACAACTTTCCCCCTTTTTCTGGCGAAAATTAATTAGCCCACGATAATCAGCGTGTTTCAAACTACTAAATTATGCAAAAATCTCAGATACGAAAATTTAGTTTCAGTGGCACTTTAAATTTGCAGAACTGAAAGTTCAGTTCTTATGAATAAAATGACCGTTCTTTCATGTGGTATAACTGCTTTTTCAATTTGAATTATACCAGGATCGATTTTGGGCGGCTAAATTTGGGCGATATTTTCACATTCAAAACAACATACAAAGATGGGGTAAGCAACGAAGGTAAAAAAATTAACTATAAAGTAATTTTGCTTAAACCTTTTACACAATCTTGAAGCTTTTGAAGTCTTCTAATTATGTGAGTAAGATGAAGCCGTGTAGGAGCTCTTTTGCACGCAGGTTCTGTTTCTTTGAAATTGTTTGAAATTCAGACCAATTTCATTAACTAAAAAATTGTATTTTTTTTTTGCGAATTTTCGAACTTTTCCAAAATTGACCAAATGTAAAGCGCTTTGGGATTTTTTAATACTATTTCTTGAAGGAATTCCCCTAAAGGGTTGTTTGGGTTGTATTAACCAAAATTCGATTTTTCGAAACTGATTTGAGATTCTCGATATATTCTGACATTAGCTCTTAATTAATAATTAAATATACCACTAAGCCACAAAATAAATGAATAAATAAATAAATAAAACTTAGTTCACATATAGAGCTCTATGCAGAGATCAATTGTTCAATTTAATACCAACAGAAAAGTAGATGTATCAGTTAAGCTTAATTTCTGTAAACGTAAATTACCGTTTCAAATCTTGCTTGTATATATATGTAAATACCTTCGAAGCCATGAAAGCCGTAGAACAATATACTTATGGAACCATGCAAACACAGTTTGCCACTCAGCTTTGGACACACATCTCTATTGAAAGAAAAACTTTTTGCCCCGAGTCGGAATCGAACCGACGTTCCCCAGTTACAAAAAGTTTTTCTTTCAATAGAGATGTGTGTCCAAAGCTGAGTGGCAAACTGTGTTTGCATGGTTCCATAAGTATATTGTTCTACGGCTTTCATGGCTTCGAAGGTATTTACATATATATATATTTCTAATTCCCGTCCAGGGAATTTAGAAGCCAGGAAACACACAAAATGTCTCGAAAGAAAAATGTTCCGAGGAATGGCCGACGTGCGATACTACTCACTTTCTAAAGTGGACGCGTTGCCAGCGTGGTTGCTCCGGTAGTGTAGTGGTTATCACGCCCGACTGGTAACTGGGGAACGTCGGTTCGATTCCGACTCGGGGCAAAAAGTTTTTCTTTCAGTAGAGATGTGTGTCCAAAGCTGAGTATAAATCTTGCTTGATAATGCGCAGCCTTGTATTTTTTGACTCTGCTAACTGTAAATGTAACCCTTTCTCAACAAGCTATTTATTTATGAATTCACACTGGTTGGTTGTTTGTCTCAGAAGCTCGAGAAAAAATACGCAAGACAGACTTACAAAATGTACTCGTATGGCAGAAAAGGAAGAGCAGCTGTAAGTCGCGAAAAATTTGTGTTCTACAAGATTAGGATGGCTATAAGACCACTCAAAACAACGGAGGAAAAATCACCTAGCTCTGAAGTTGAGCTTTTTCATCTTCGTTTCTAACTGTGGACACGAATGTTAAAAAGCAACTTTTCAGTCCTTTCAAATTCATTGTACACTAGGAAATTTCATACCGTATCATTCATACCGTATCGTGCTTTCACCACCGCTCTCAGTGTTGGTTGAACTCATAACGTTTGCCATGGCACTTTAGAAGGTCATTTCTTGAACGAAAACAGCCAAAAAAAAAAAAAAAAAAAAAAGAAAACAATCAAATGTCAAGAACGTGCTTCTAATGTGATACATAAATTATCTGGCAAAAATACCCGAAGTTTCGAGAGAAAACTTTGAAAACTAACCTCACGTCCTCCCGTTTCCAAGACGTTGGCAAATCGCTCTCACCAAAGTCGACGACTTTGGCGCGAAGCTGGCAAGTGTTCAGATAGGCATACGCAGTGTGAATGTCACGCAATCTAACGGCGTCGTCGTGCAAAAGTCGTCGATTCGTAAGCTCCCTATTAGTCGTAGAACACGTACTTAGAGAGTCCGCCTTGTGAAAATTGGAGTTCCGTATGTTCCCCTTCTGCTCTAGCCATATAGAGCCCCACAAAAGTGTAAATACTTACTTGAGAGATAAATGCTAAATGTGCAATTTTCGTTCTTGTTTCCATAGTCATCTTCAGCGGTGTAGACGATGTGGTAACTGTCTGGCACTTCAAATTGATCTCCACTTGTCCTGGATGAATATACACGGGGAGGTACTCCAGAGTTATCTGTAAACACCGCCCTCTCCCAGTTCACTCTCTGAACTGTGTCTGTTAGATTGTCATACACAATATCTGCAGGACAGACTCCACAAACGGGTGCTTCGTTATCTAAAAGAGCAATCAATATGCTACTCAATTTTAGCAAGGGAAAATGAGCATGTTTTCGAAGTAGCCTCCTAAAATCACTATTAGATGGTACTCCGACAGTTCGCAACACAAGAAAGGAAGAGCTCATGTACGGATCGAAAACGTTTAATTAACCTGGCAGGTCTTAACAAGGCTTTTCTTTTTTGACTTAATATCTATTGCATGAAGAGTCTTTATTCGTATTTGGTATATAGAAGTGAAAAAGCATGACATATCCTTTCATTCAACTACCAACATTCTCTCTTTACTTATTAAAAAGTGAAAGATAAAAGAATTACACCAGTCAAGTTGGGGTCATAAGACGAATACTCTACTCCCAGGAAAACCTATAGAACTGTGTCATATTTCATGGGATGATTGTTTAATGAGGTAATATATTTTAAATGATCTTCCAGACCCGTAGACTTATATAAGTCGATGGAATCATGCGGAATTGCGACTCAGTGGTTATTTGTTTCACGTATTTGTTCGGCCCCACTAGCCTTTCAGGTGTGCTACAAATCACTGCCGAAGGCAGATAACGGTCATTCATTCAGTGATAGCTTGGTATGAGCGCTTTCTTATGATGCCATTTATGTCTATGTATTTTACCCACTGAAATGTGTGACCGAACACCTTCTTTAAATCTAAGTTTTCTATATTGTTAGGATTTCACAGGTTCACTTACCTGACACCTGGTAAACAAATGTGCATTGATCTGAATTTCCCGCAGCATCTGTCACATTGTACGTCATCGTGTTTCTGCCGATTGCTAGTAGCTTCGGAAGAGTAGTATCCACCTCTTCATTGTTGATCGTCAGTGTGACGGTAAATGAAGTATTTTTTGTTATTCCAGGGAAGTTTTCAGTTAGTGAATTGTCTTCAAATGAGAAATCCCAGGACACTGTCGACACGTTAGTTCCAGGGTCGTTGTCTACCAAAGATTGTGTAGGCGGGCAGGTCATTTTTGGCCTCTGAATATCTGAAGGTACAATAGCCCAGTTTCGTGTTCGCCATGACCGCTGAATAAAAGCACTGAGAACGCATTTGCACACCGTTAGCTTCGACCTAAAGTAAGATATTCACAAATACCGGAGGGGGGAGGTGCCACAAATTTGAAAATTAAACCATAGACCGTGCCATAGAAGTAAACAGGTCATCTTCTCGCTGGAATTTGTGAATATTTTACTTTAGGTCGAGGCTAACGGTGTACAAATGCGTCCTCAGTACTTTTATTCAGCGGTCATGGCGAACTCGAAACTGAACGATTAAGCTAACCCGAAGTATTAAATGGGTTCGGCAATTGGAGCAGTACCGGTTGTCGACCAGAGAAGTTCCAAAAAGCATAAATCAAACTAAAATCGATGAATGGTGACAAAATAATTGTTGTACTAGAAATAACGTCACGATCAGTTTTTGAGAGAATGAAAAATAACGGTCTTAGGTGGAGAATTCTTTTTCCTGTTCATTTATTAAGTGATTCTCAGTATAGTTACACAGTCATTCTTGTGACTGAGCCAGACTTAAAAAGTGTACGAGGACATTTTTTTTTTTTTCAAACTCCGTGCCTCAAGCATTTTTGGGACAAACGGTTCGGGTTTCCTTCACTTTCTTAGTGTTTTCTTGTGGTTTTCTTGTTTTGTTTAGTGCAAGGAAATGAAAAAAGTGACACTGAAGACGACAAACGGAAAGGAACTTAATTGCATTTTGTTCCATTTTAATTCAACACCAGACCTGAATTCGTGAAACGAAGACAAATGTAACTCTCGCTTGTAGATTCGACTTAAGAATTTTACCTATAAGGGAACCTTTCATATTCCCTCGGTGCCAGAAGGCTATTAAACGTCCCGGTCATATTTGAGTAAAAGAAAACTATGATGAGCAATGTTGCTTGCAATTGATTTAAAATGTGTGCACAGGAAAAGGGCGTTCGGGGTCTTTCCTTTCTGATTGATGTAAGCAGTCAATAGTTACCTATACAAGCTGGCGATCCAGGTTTGTACGTCCATGAGCCATTTACATAACATATCCTTGCGTCAGACTTAACTTGTGTTTGTGTTGAGCCATAGCGAATGTAATATCCATCAGGGCAAGTCAGCGTACAGCTTCTATCAACTCTTGTAGCGTTCACATCGCATGAAGGTGGGTTATAGGAACCGCCGGTAACTCTCTGTAGTTTGTCGCATGTGATCGCTGTGAGAGAAAATAATTTGAACTTAGCAACACATGCCCAATATACAGGAACTGAGTCGGGTCGTCAATTGCTGTTGGTGGCCCGAATCACCGGATGGTGACGATGCGATCAGGTCGTGACGACCCGTCATTTGAAAAGTCTACCCGACTATTGAAAATGTTAGGTGGTGAGAGACAGGAAAAAGCCTCGATGAACATTGGAGGCCGTGACTAAAGTAGCGTTCGTATATAATGACTGACTAGAATAGCGCTCCGAAATGTCGAATGCTTCGTTCTTCAAGAGTGGCGAAATCGCTGCACGCTTTCTAAAAGAATCCAAAAATGGTGAATATTTCATTCGTTGGTAGCGAAATTAATATCCTTCTTTCAAAAAGGTTGTATACTTCGTTCTCAAAGCGTAGCGACTGAAATAGCGATATGTGCATAGACAAATATACTGAAACATCGACTAGAATAGCATTCGGAAATGCAAGCCCAAATGTTGCGAATGTTTCGTTCGTTCGTAGCGAAATTAATACCGTGACAACATGCTGCTCAGAAATGATGCATGCTTCGTTCTCAGTCGAAACAAGCGCGCTACACATTCGTATGCCTCGTTCTCTAAGGCACGAGCAGAAAGAAGCGCGTGTTACTCATGTATACATTCTGTTTTTTTTTTTTGTAAGAACGTAAAATTTTGGAGCTGAGGCTGAATGTTTTCACATTTTTTTGCGATTTGAGGCTGAAGACTTTCTTAAGATGTTCTTAAATTACATGGTATACACTATAGGGAAGATATTTGTTTACAAACATTGTTTTTTTTATTTAAATGTTCAAAACGTTAAACAAAGAATTCTTTGTTTCACCAGCCAATAGCTCTCTGGTTAGCAATATTAATAGCAATAGGTGACGTCACTGATATCTTTGCTATTTCAGTAAATCAATGCGGACGTGACCACGAAACCTATCAAAGAGCATTGCCTGCTGAGATATGGTATCAAGTTGCTTGCTTATACTTGTGCGACTTGCTTGCTCTGATTCCACGTGCGAGATGTCTCGCCGACCAACATTAGCTAAATTTGACTTGAGAAAAAGCATTGAACATACAGGTTTGCAACGGGACATAAATTTACCAGATTTTGTGTCAAAAACGCTTGTTATTAAACGTTCTTAATCGACTCTCATCCTGAGGAATGTTCTTAATACGTTCTTAAAATTTTGGTAAATTTGAGCCTCGACGTTCTTATAAAAAAGGTTCTTATAAAAAAAAAAGAAAAAAAAAAAAAAGAAACCGAGTGTATGCCCCGTATATACCTTGTTGTTTAAGCCACAAGCAGAAAGGCGCAACCGACATAAACAAGTGCGCTAAATTGCCTCGTTCTTTAAGCCACGAGCAGAAACAAGCGCGCGTAACTTATGTCTATGGCTCGTTCTTTAAGCCACGAGTCGAAACAAGCGCGCGTTACTCGTTTACACCTCGTTCTTTAAACCACAGTGGAAGAATGAATCTCATTAGTAGAAATAAACACATAGCGGAAGATCGAAACAAGCGCGCGCGCTACACAGGTGTATGCCTCGTTAAGGAACTGAAACAAACTACGATTCTGAAAATTACACGAGTTGAACCGAGCAGCAAATTAAAGGTGATTTTAAGAGGTAGATGAGCAAATAAGAAGAAGGTATTTCGAATAAATCATGTCTTCAATCATTTTGAAATGCGTGAAAATTGACAGCTACTAAAAAGTAGTTGGGCTGGGTGAAAGTGTACGTAAGGTATCACAATTAATTGAAATTAAACTCCCAATTTTTCCTTTTTCCTTACTTTATCTACAAACATGAACACATAACAGTGTACTTCGAGCCTCATAATTACTTCAACTATTAATGTCTGACTAATTCTGTCTTTATTCTCTTTCCCTTGTCTCGTTTATTCCTTACCATTACATACTGGAGCCGCTGGAAACCACGATCCGTCCAGCTGGCAAGTATTGCTCGGAGCTCCAGATCGCTCGTAACCATAGTCACACGTGAAACTACATTCCGTTTGGTATCTCAGAGAGGGATCACTACAGGTGCCCGCAGTTGGATTAGCATTTTCTACATTCTGTGAGCTGCAAGTAATTGCTGAAATGGCAAGAACAGTACTGTCTTATTCACTATTGAACATTTATACCACAAAAATAACTGAAGCCCTCAGGTGAATGCTAATTGTAACCGTGGTCATTCCAGGTACGTTGATACGCGTAGCGGCTTGTTTGTTAGAGACCTTAAGCAACAACAGGACGGGAGACACGAGGACGACGTACCGGAAGTCCATTTTCAGGTTCAGTCATGCGCAGAACGTAAGAAGTTGCCTACAATCTCCCGTCGTCCTCACTTCGACAACGCCATTTTCACTGTTCTCACGTTGTGCGGACAACATCGCTTTTCATGCCAATTTTGTTTCTGTTTTATCCTACGACTTACTAGAATTTTCGAAAGATTCGTCATAAAGAATCATCTCTCTGGTGTTCAGTGTTACAGTATTTTTAAAGAAATTTTAAGATGAACGTCTCCTCTGAAGCAGAGAAATCCTCGAGCTCAAAGAAATCGTCTCGGTAAGCCAAGATATCTCTAATGCTTATATTTTCTATGTCGGTTGTTCTTTTGTTTGCAAAGCAAAATGCAATATTATCTTCAGTAGATGACGTGAAAGCAAAATCTGTAATAGGAATAAGCTTAAATTTCTGTGTAAAGTAGTTTGTTTTCAGTTTCGTGAGAAACATGTAGATAAACAAACATAAATAGGACAATATGCAGTGATAAGAAACTTGTAGAGTGAGGAGTGGCTTTCAAGCAAATTCTCGTTGATGTACTGTTTAAAGTATTTTTATGCGTTCAAAGGCCAGTCATGAATTTTTAAATGCTCTTTGCTTTGAAATTAATATCAAAATGCAACGAGTATCGTCTCCTTCACGTCGCAGTTGGTTCAGCATTTCTCTGGTTGTAAACCTTTTTTCTCTTGCCTTTATTTCCTTTTTTTCTTTT
Source organism: Pachyseris speciosa (assembly GCA_016490735.1). Lineage (NCBI taxonomy): Eukaryota > Metazoa > Cnidaria > Anthozoa > Scleractinia > Pachyseridae > Pachyseris > Pachyseris speciosa. The sequence continues at coordinate 699,829 of JAEMWC010000150.1, read as the reverse complement.
TCTTTGCTTGTACATAAACCTTCCATTCCATCACACACACTCAGCTGCTGGCAGTGAAAAGTGTCGGGAATCTGAAGTGTCTCAGCAAGAGAAGGAACATCATTCTTCTCGGCTCGAAATTCTGCTCTACATTCTACGGGATCGATGGTTTAGAGGTTAAAGATTTCGTAGTCGCCATACGGGAAGCAAGACACAACAACAACAACTTTATTTTGCTCTTCTCTTTCATTACATGAATATATAAAATTAAACACAGAAAAAACAAATCACTTGTATGTAACGATTTAGGGCCTGGAGACAGTCTATGAGTTTAAAAAGAGATCAGAAATATACATAAAGAGAAAACGTCACCATACGATTAAGGGTTTTTTTTTTTTGAGATGTTTTGCTCCCTTAAAAGGACGAATTGGTGGTCATCTATTGTTCTCTTATCAAAAGCTAACAGTAGCTCGTCTCTAGCTTTTGCAAAAGATGCCATTTTCTCATTTTCATATTTTGACGGAAATTGCCGTCGCGATGTTAATTACATTGCTTAACATGCTCACGCGAGTAGAAAGCGACTCCGGTCTCGTCCCAGACTTCACACGGATTTCCCGTCGCCATCGTCTCTTCCCGTCCTTTTGCTTAAAGGAGCACTGTCACCGGTATTTTTGCTGTTTTTGGTTCAATTCTGCCAAAATTACTGCCTTTTTCCTGTTATCGTGCAAAAAATGCTCCTTCAGAATCAGCAATATGAATTCCAATGAAATTTTAGCAGGGAGAGCTAACCATAATAATTTTTTTGGTGATTTTTCAATGCATCGCTTGAAATTTTGAAAAAACTGGCAAGTTTTTTCAAATTTCAATCCATTTCCATCCTCGTCATATTAGAAGGAACACAGGAGTTTATAGTGTCAATGCAGTACTAATGTCGTTGGCAACAAAACTAGACCATTATTTTAAGGTTTCCATTGATGCATTGGCAGTTTTAAGCCTTTTAAAGGATGGTACAATAGCGTGACACTGCCCCTTTAAGGTCTTTAACATGAGAAAAAACATGGGCAATGCTTATCGAGTAATAATACTGTTTCACAGCCTCAAAAAAAAGTAAGTAACGCGCAAGATTATTTTTGCATTTAAAACAATGGTTTCGAGAAAAAAGGCACTAACGCATTTACTTTAAGGGAACTATTATATCGCTGTAAATCGTTTGGTTTCGTTTCGGTGAGCCAAAACAGAGAGAGATTAACAAGTACTCACAATAGAGAATGATGACGATCTTTTAACAATCCTAAAGTTTTAGCAACCTCGTTCCCAGGGTCCTCTCCTTCCCGTCCCAGAGTTTGGTTAAAATTCTTGACAGTATTCCCGTACACTGTCAAGAAACATCTCCAAAAAAATAATTTTATGGTTTATCTGTTCTTTTTATGGTTTTGCTTTTCTGTCCGTCCGTCAGTCTGTCTGATGATCAAAATTGTTATATTACTTCTAGATCTATGTATCTCTCTATACAGAAAACCCCTCTATGCGAGGATTATTTGCTGGGATCAGAAAAATAAATATACAAAAATAATAAATAAATATTTTAACTTATTAATTAATTAATTTATTTATTTATTAATCAATTAACAAACGCTAATTAACTAGTAGTAGAAACGAAACAGTAATAAAGTGGGATTATAACGAGATACGCTGACGAAAAGTGCCATTGTTTCTACAATCAACAAAAATGCCTGGAGGCAGGCTGTTGTGTAATTGTTCTCGTGGGGAAAAAGGACAGTTGGTAAGAGGACGTGGCGAAGAATAGGGGAAGGAACGAGTGTGCGTGAGTGCTGCGAGATCTTCTGGTTACAGAACGAAGCAGAATGGAACAGCCAACATCTGCAAGGCTTTGATTGATGTTGTACGTCAGAACAAGACGACCGTCACAGCGCCATTACTCAAGGGAGCGCCACCCGAGTTCGGTTAACATTCCGTTACACTGGCTATTGGATGATAGCGTGGCAGGGTCCACCTAGCAGTCCTGCGCTTTACCCTCTCCACTCTGTAAGAACGTTTGTTTCGAATTCGTGTCTAGGATCCCAAATGCTACAGCAATACCCTAGCTGGTGGCGTAACAGGCTAAAGTATGCCTTTTGCTTGAGTGAATAGGACCTTACCTTGAGAAACTCTAGTATGCTATTGGCATCTACATCATCGCCATTAGATCTTAGCACCCAGTGAAGCATAGGCCATGGGCAACTCTTTTCCATCGGACTCGGCTCTGGACTGCCCTTCCTTCCCTCTTCATAATCCAGTCGATAACTATGAGTAGCAAGAAGGGTGATAGCAGGCATTCCCTCCTTGCACCAGTCTTGACCTAAAAACCTCTCTGATATCTGGCCCGCGTGTAGGTCTTTGTATGACATTCCCTGGTAGGTGTTCTGATGATCGTTTCTGGAACTCCATAGTGTCTAAGCAATTTCCACAGTGTTACACTGCCAGCGCTGTCGAACGCTTTTTCATAATGTGTGACACTGATGCAGAGGGGAGAGTTCCACTCAGACTGCTCCACTAAGATACACAGGGTGGCGATATGATCCGTGCAGGAATTTGGTCTCGAAGCAAGGGGTCGACTACTTCTTTAATTCTCTCTAGAAGGATCATGGATGGAAGGATTCCATGATCTGGAAACAATCCGGTGAGCAGGATGCTCGACAATTCGCTGAACTCGGCAGATGCTTGTGAACGTGCGAAGATCCGCTCGCGCACTCGAGTGGAGCATAGCTAGAAATCCAATACAACATGGCTTCCAAAATGGCCGCAAGCATGCGCAGAGCACGCACATACGGATTTAACATGGCGGCGAAATATATAGGGAATGAGGGGAAAATAATATTGTTTTTGCATTTTGTGGCGTAGCCGCACAAAACTCAGTATTCCACATGATTTCTGGCTATGACGTGTCGGCTGGTTTCACCGACAGAACAAGCGTTAAGGCTAGCACACGAGAATTTGTGCACCAAGCGTGTCCAGAGCCCTTTACGGTTGGCATCTTTCACGCTAAAGGATCTTTGATTTTGAAAGTAGTAAAGACTAGTTTTATATCAATAGGCTTACGTAACTGATGAGCAAGTTTGCATGTCAGATCCTTCTCTGTAGTATAGGTGAGAAGTGCCGAATATATGGGATCATAAATTAGAACTTGGATTTTCCCTGGTAATCTATTACAGAAGGGGGCTGTGCTTGTCCTGTGACGTCAGGATATATTTAGAAATACATTTGTTTACTGAGGTTCTCAGAATAAAGTTTCTTCCGTAGTATTACAGAAAATTTCTGAAGGCTGTTATGGAACCCCGCCCAAGTGTTGTTTACCTTGATAACTCTATCGATCATGGTTTTAAGTAACCCCCAATTTGTAGGTAAAGGGGGAGAAACTTAGATAGCTGGTGAGCAAGCAAACGTTTTCTTGCGGTAAGCGGTGGTTACAGTTTCTTGTGGGTCGGTGTTATTGATTAAAGCATCTATAAAGGGCAAGAAATGGTCTGGTTCCCGCCCCATTGTAAAGTGTATATTAGGGGGCCAGGCTATGGAACGCATTACCAAGCGAACATAGGCAAATAAGTAACTAGAAATTGTTTAAGAAAAGTATATTGAAGGTTGATCTGACCAGCCGCTGCACCTAGAATTAAGATAACATATATTTTCTCCCAATATTATTACGTTTTAAGATTTTTCTCTGTCAATTATTAAAGATCATATCTGTATTTTTTAGATTTTATTGATTTTAATAGTAAATTGTATTTTAATATTATCTATTGTATTTTATTTTATTTCTCATTTATGTTGTGACTAGACCTGTAAAGTAGCTTTTATGTAGCTAAGTATCAGCCATTTTAATAAAGTCGTATTCGTATTCGTATTCGTATTCGTAGGGTGTTGCTTGTTGGTGTAGTTAAAGAAAACCGTGGGATCGTGTTCACAGTTTAAGAGGCAAAATGTGTCAACCGCAAAGCGACTATAGAATAATACCTCTGAATCCCTGTTCTGCTCTAGCCATATCTTCTCATGGGGTCCCAAGAAGAGATTAGCAAGAACAGGGGGTAAGGGAGAGTCCATGGCTACTCCATCCACCTGATCGTAATAAGTACCTTTAAATAGGAAGTGAGATTCTTTGGTAGCAAACTCAAAGAGCCTTTTGAGCTTTTTTTGGCTGAGCTTGAGCCCAGGATTACCCTTAGAAATTTATCTAGCTGCATGGTCAATGCAATCATTTAAAGGGATATTGGTGAAAAGGCTTTCAACATCGAAAGAGACCGTAAACTTGCCATGTAAGGATAGATTGTTAATTTGCCTGACAAAAGTGAAGGAATCCGAAGCACTGAATCCGGATGGATAGACTTGTGTCTAAACTGAGAACTTTACATTAATAGCCTAGTCGTCGTCGACCACTGTTTTCTGTCGTGTTACTCGTAGCATATCACATTTGTCTGATTTGAATATCATTAACCAGTCTTAATCCTACACTTAAAGGCTGTCGATATCCCATGGTAGTTGACTACACTTTTACGGCGGTCATGTTGGTGCCCTTCAGACTTCAATTTTCGGAAAATCATTTTCACAGTAAACTTGTTCTGACGAGTAGAAAGAGGAGGGGGAGGGAGAGGGAGGGGAAAAGAAAGAGTATCTCCCTCTCCCTCCCCACCCCCCTCCCATTTCTACACCTGCCACGCAGGCTAATCTTCGCTACTCTAAGGTGCTTTCGTCTGTTCTAAGGCACTCAAGGAAGTGACGAGAGCAGTCAAGAAGTAGTTAGAAACAACCTAGTTCTTTCGTGCTCTCGTGACTTCCTTGCGTGCTTTTTAACAGAACAAAGCACAGTTAAGGATTTTTTATTTGTTAAGTAATTAGCTATTCGGTTCTCGCTATTTATATCACACCCACTAATGGGTTTTGTTGCTTGTGCTGACGACGGATGTAGTTCATGCGAAACACGCCTACCAAATTCAGACTTGTCGTAACGTTTATTAGGATTATTTCTTGCCTGCTGGCAGTGAGAATATTTTATAATTATACTGGTGAAAACCAAGATCTTGAAATAGAATTCGGAATATTGGATGTATTAAGGGTGGTCATTGATTGAAAATAATGATATGACATTACCATGTAAACTGGTGTTAAAGGTATTATGTTTAAAGATGAGAAGACAGATGCACGTCTAAGCTATAACTGCAACGTACCTTTACATTGTGCAGGTCTACCACTCCAGTCCATAATGTCATCTGCTTGCAACGTGCACATTCTAGTCTCATCTCCTTCTAGTTTGAATCCTTCATCGCATTCAAATGTGCAATTGGATAGGTAGGTATTCGTACAGGATCCGCCCTTAATCGTTCCGTTATCAGGTGCAATCATTTCCAGGCATTGTCGGACTAATAGCAAAACAAAAATCCCGAAAAAATTTAACTCTTTAGCATTGTAATTTCTAAGAAAAGGAGTGATGGCGGGGAACAGTGGTATTAAAGCATACTTCCCAATGATGACGATGGTGATGATGATGATGATGATGATGATGATGATGATGATAACAATAACGATGACGTTAGTTATGTGATATTGATTAGGGCAGTGTCGGAGAGAGCAATAATGGATATTGAAAGAAATGGCAGTGGAAGTGACAATGTGAAGCATGGTCATGCGAAATTGAAATTGGGATAAGAATGGGTCACTAATTGCATGGTAATGGTGAAACGAGTCGACAATTTTTCACGGGCGCGAAATGCACTTAATTATACTCGGATGATCTTTTCCACTTTTCAACCATTTTCAGAGTTTAGAGTCTTGTCGTGCCTCTTGTTCGTCAGATTGTTTCAAGATTCTGAATTCCGGGCCACAGTGTAAAATACTGGGTCTACTAGTAATTGTGCAAGCTTATAAAGTGTACTTGTTTTGCTCTGTAGCAACTAATTTCAAACAAACAAACAAAACAAAACAAAAAACAAAAAAACCTAATTTGAAATTTGGATCAATGGCGACCATGGCATTGGAAATGGTAATCGCAAAAGTAGTAAAAAGCAAACGTCAGAAGAACACCCGATCGACGGTCTTATTTCATATACTCATTACAAAAACTGAACCCGAAACTTTAAATCATCTTTTCTTCAGCTGTAACTACACAAAGCGATTTTGGAAGGATTTTGACTCTTATTTTTATTCTTTAATAACTAAGTCATCTATTGTGTTGCAAGACGTGTTGATAGGTATTATAAACTCCACTTGCCCCTTACTTAATTATTTTTTATTAATCTCGATTGGGATTGCAGAAGAACCCACACTCTACCCAATATAAATGGTTTTAAGTTGAAGATGAAAATTGAATACGAAACTATAAAATATATATATACACTAAGAACAGCAATTTAAACAATTTTAATTACTTTACTTTAATAGCATAACATTGTTTTTGTCACTTCAGTGTGAATGTATGATAAACGTTTTTTTGGTAGTCATTTAACTTAGATTATTTTATTAGTATTGTAACAATTTTTTTTCTTTCTTTTAATATCAAAAATTACGATAAATGGTCAATAAAGACAGTCCAAGAAAAAAAAAATTCCCCCAAAATATATTAACACTTCACAGAAAAGCTGAATGTCACAACAGATGTACAGCAAAAACAAGGAAGCACAAGCTGAGTTGAAAATCTTAACCACATCCTCAGCTACCAACCTGCCTTCCCAGTCTAAAACACGCAAATTCTATCAACAATTGACAAACTTTCTAGGTACGTTCGGACGCTTCGATTTAGTATCGAGGATGGAAACATGAATCGGTGTGAGATAAAGCATAAGTAAGGGAATTAAATACAGTTTGACTGGAAGGTCTATTGTTTAGAGAGATTCTTAGCGTCCCTGTCCGCGTATAAAATTTTCCTCTTGCATATGAATTCTGTATTACAGAGTTTCATCGCTAAAAACACTGCTCAGGCATTTATTATGGGTACGTACTATCACAGTCGTTTCCATTCTCTGGTTTGCCAGAATATCCTTTGAAACATTGACAGTCATAAATGCTGGTACTGTTATAAAGTTGGTGGCCCGAAAATTTAGGACAAGCTGTGCAATATTCTTCGTGTCCCTGGTAACTCTTATATGTTGACGGTGGACATGCTGTCAAGCAAGACAAAATACATCAATTAAAGGGACATGCTCATAAGATTAAACAAAATCATACAACGTTTTGGAACTTAATTTTGAATGAGAAAAACGAAGGTGCAACTGTAACGATCAGTTCTTAATGCCGTCCTTACCCATAACTGCATTTTAGTTCTGGTTGTGCTAAGTGACCAGATTGTGGTATTCTAATTACATAGAATACGTAAATGGCTTTATATTAGTCTCACGACCATTAAATTTAGGATATTAATTTTGCGAGGTTTTGACAAATCGCTAAATTCGGTTAATTTAAGTGTCGCCAACATTTCATGCAATAAGGTAAAGTGTGGCGAATAATTAATACACGTCATGATTTACACGTCATGTTTTCCCCAAACATAAAGTATTGTATTCTGGATATCAAGAAGGAAGTTCCCAACAAAATTAGAGCAAAGGAGAAATCTAAAATACGCGGCTGAGAAACATTTCTTATGAGCTGAAGTCCTCGCAAAATATTGAGAATATCTTACATTTTTTTCGACGAAACTGGCATAAGAATTTCAAATTTCCTGATTTTCTCGTAAGGATTTACCCTCGTAAGGAAAAACAAATGAGTGGAAATAGAGGATTTTATTTTATTTTGCCCCACACTTTTCCCGCGCTTGACACCGGCTACATGTCACTGCTTCCTATTGTGATTGGCTCAATACACTGTTTGCGTGCGGCGTGATTGGCTGGAATTACTTTGGTTATGATTTTCATTCCACAAAACTTAATCGAAAACTTCTCTTTAATAAACGATTTAAAAGAGCTCGATGGCAGAATTTGTAATTCACGAATGTGTTTAGATTTTCATACTTACCAAAACACTGTCCCGTTTCTCCAGTGCCATAGTACCCCGCTTTGCATGCACACTTGTAATCTCCGTACACCAAACCACAGGCACATTGTGCTAACGAGTCACAATTGCCACTGCATTTGGATGAATCCACGTCTTCCGTTTCCCATAATTGTTCATAAGGATCTGTATAAAAAACGTCGAAAATAAAAGAAGAAAATAAGAGAAAAAGACATCAAAAAGAGAATGAAAGAAAGATACATAACATTAACGAAACGTGCTTTCTTTAAGTTTTGAAAAGAAAATATTTTGAGGATAGATATTTTCTTTCAATGAAGTCAGACATAAAAACTGCCCCGAGCCTCAAAACCAGTTGTTACTACCTTGTGAATGAAGTTGTTTAACGTTTGAAACGGACTGAGCAAACGCGGGCATTATAGGCAGCATCTATCTTGCTGATACCTCTCAACATTTTCCTCCAAGAGACTCTGCACATAAACTGCAACTCTAACGTACGATGAACAAGATCTTACGACTTGATCATTCAAAATGACACATTTGACGAGGCGCTTATTGTTTGGGATCCGTCTTTAGTGTAAATCCCGTCTTTTACAATTTCCAATCTTTTCAAAAGGTTCTTTGATAGCCTTAGGTTTAGTTAACGCTTTCTCACCTCCCCTTAGGTAGGTTGCCAGCTGAGCGAACTGGTCGAAGTTCGCCAAATGAAACGCCTGCTTGGTAGGGTCAGCAACGACCTGAGATAGTTTGTGATAGTTAACGTCTCCTACTCCTATGGCGAAAACCTCGCCCCCCTTTGTACGTATTTCTTCGGCATAGGCAACAGGACTGGCGTTACCCCTCGGTACATTCCACTTGCCATCGGTTATAAGGATGATGGTTGTTTGGATTTCCTTAAGGGTTTCTCTCTTATAATAGCTATATATGCCGAAGCAGACCTCTTTAGCTAGTCTCATAGCCTCTTTCATGCCGGTTGAAGCGCCCCAATCGCGACCCATGGGATTAAACTTCTCGTTAAACGTGCATTTGTTTTCTCTGGCATTTGGTTCGGAAATCTGTCTAATGAAACGATCCGATTTGCTTGCAAAAGGAATTACTTCGACACGAGTCCCTTCGCTTGCGACACGAATCTCGTTCAACAAATTAGTAACGAACTTCTTTTCCTCGGCAAAGTCATCATTCAATAAACTGCCCGAGGTATCGATAAGAAACAACAGATCGGCCTTCGAATTATCCAAGTGTGAACTTCTGAGTTTTAACAACTCTGTTCGCGAGACATTAAGCCAATCTACTTGTGATAGGGCAATCTGAAAATTCGTCAGAACTGAGAGGAAGAGAAAGGCGTTCATTTTCCCTGACTCACGCGACGAGTTGTGAATGACTCTGGGGCTACGAACAATACAACAGGCTTTCTCAAAACCAGGTTCATCAAGAACTCATCTACATCTCACATCATTACTAATTACTGACAGCGTTTTCCCGATGACAATGTATTTCTGCAACTGAACAAATTTGTTGAAATCATCCAGTGAAAAACCAGTTTTGAATCACGGTAAGGAGATTTTATAAAATGTGTGAACAGCGGGATGGTCACGATGAGTTTTAAGGTTTTTATACCTTAATATCCTGTTTATCGAGGGTGTAAAACTGCGAGGTGCTCATTCCCTAATAAAGCCAACATAATTTTCAAATAAAAAAGAGTATCTTCGTTGAACCTGCTTGCTATATCCAGCCCACTAAACGTCCATCGATATCATCTTGCTGTCACAAAACTAAAAAACGGCAATGAAGACTAATTCCATGGACGTCAACACGTGAGAAAATAGGACATTAGCGCGTGGTGAAGTAGAAACACCTTGAGGAAATGTTTGTTTAGCTGTCAACTCCTCTGAATTCAAGTATTTCTTCCAAAATGAAATTCTCTACCGTTCAGTCGGTTTTAATTTTTAATGTATACAAAGCATCTTCGACTTTTTCTCAATAATTACGCCTTTAATTTTGTAACAAGAAGGGATTTTGCTGTTTCTCTTTTAAGTGTAAAATTTTATCGAAGGGTGAAGACGATTTGATAATGCTCGAGCTATTGAATAAAGTATTTGTTTGTATTCCAGTCGATGGTATTACATGATCTGTGATACGACCAAGTGAAAACGATATACGACATTCTGTTATTCATACGATGTAATTAGAACAAGAGCCATAATGGCTTTTAGCTCGGGGAAAATTGCAGGATGTAGCTTGGAGAGGACGTTTTTGCAATGTTGTCATTGCCACTTGTCGTTTGACATAAGAACCAAGATCAAAGGGTCTTGAACGCAAAAATGAGATTTCAAAATTAATGGCCGAAGGATAAAGCGACAATGATTTATCCCATGATTTTGAGTCTTGTAAACACCGATATTAAAGTACGGTTCCATTTTGGGATATTGTCTCTCACCTGTTCCAGTTAAAATTTTTCTGATATTCAAAAGCTTTTGGTCACTATTAGGCTTTTCTGACTTTTGTTAAGCTTTTTTTTTTGTACCGGGATCACTAATTTGTTGATTACAAAAGGCAACCAAAAACTGTTTTATCTGATAAGAGTCTGATAAGAATAGCGTATTCCCGAACATTGAGACGGCACGAGAGAATGATTTACACACCCGTTACAGGAATTCTCATATGCTGAAAGACTCTTCGTTGTTGCTGTGTAAAAATTTTCGCTTTCTTTCGCTGCTGCGCTGACACTTTACGTTTTCACGTAGCTGAATGCTTACAAATGATCGTGGTGTGATCTGTTATATAAAATGTGTGAACAGCGGGATGGTCACGATGAGTTTCAAGGTTTTTATACCTTAATACCGTGTGTATCGAGGGTGTAAAACTGCGAGGTGCTCATTCAGTAATGAAGCCAACATAAATTTTCAAATAAAAAAGAGTATCTTCGTTGAACCTGCTTGCTATATCCAGCCCACTAGACGTCCATCAATATCATCTTGCTGTCACAGAACTAAAAAACGGCGATGAAGACTAATTCCATGGGCGTCAACACGTGAGAAAATAGGACATTAGCGCGTGGTGAAGTAGAAACACCTTGAGGAAATGTTTGTTTAGCTGTCAACTCCTCTGAATTCAAGCATTTCTTCCAAAATGAAATTCTCTACCGTTCAGTCGGTTTTAATTTTTAATGTATACAAAGCCTCTTCGACTTTTTCTCAATAATTACGCCTTTAATTTTGTAACAAGAAGGGATTTTGCGGTTTCTCTTTTACAGTCAAGTAAGGTCAAGCGTACCCTCCTAGAGTACATTAATGAGTTGATTTTTTGAACATTGAACCCATTAGTCGTTTCGAATAATGCAATCATTTTTGAAATATTCGAATCAAACTTCGATTGCTGATTGGACTCTGTCTGTAGATGTGTTTGAAAAACGCGTTCGACTAACGAGACTTTAATTCTGTCATCTCTTTTAATAGAGCACACCTTTTTTAGCCCTTTAAAATCCAAGAATATTGTTCTTTCCGAGGAATCCTAAAAATGATAAATTTGTACGGAGCGAAATTAAACACAGCTGATAGCCTACAGCGTTGTAAACAACCAAAAATATTGACGAGAAGACTTGCTAGAACTTCGCCTGAAATCCTTTTTTCGAATAAGACTTCTACAAGCTCTATGGGATGTAGAAAGCAAAAAAAACTGCTCGATAATAACATTTACAATACCGTTTCTCACCTATCACTTCCACTCACCGTTGGACGCCATGTTGGACGCTTCGATTTCCCATATAAGGAGCATCTTTTGTTCGCTTAGTCCAATCAGCAATCGAAGTTTGATTCGAATATTTAAAAAATGATTGCATTATTCGAAACGACGAACGGGTTCAATGTTCAAATAATCAACTCATTAATGTAATCTAGGGGGTACGCTTGACCTGACTTGACTGTAAGTGTAAAAATTTATCGAAGGGTGAAGACGATTTGATAATGCTCGAGCTATTGAATAAAGTATTTGTTTGTATTCCAGTCGATGGTATTACATGATCTGTGTGATACGACCAAGTGAAAACGATATACGACATTCTGTCATTCATACGATGTAATTAGAACAAGAGCCATAATGGCTTTTAGCTCGGGGAAAATTGCAGGATGTAGCTTGGAGAGGACGTTTTTGCAATGTTGTCATTACCACTTGTCGTTTGACATAAAAACCAAGATGAGATTTCAAAATTAATGGCCGAAGGATAAAACGACAATGATTTATCCCATGATTTTGAGTCTTGTAAACACCGATATTAAAGTACGGTTCCATTTTGAGATATTGTCTCTCACCTGTTCCAGTTAAAATTTCTCTTATATTCAAAAGCTTTTGGTCATTATTAGGCTTTTCTGACTTTTGTTAAGCTTTTTTTTTGTACCGGGATCACTAATTTGTTGATTACAAAAGGCAACCAAAAACTGTTTTATCTGATAAGAGTCTGTTAAGAATAGCGTATTCCCGAACATAGAGACGACACGAGAGAATGATTTACACACCCGTTACAGGAATTCTCATATGCTGAAAGACTCTTCGTTGTTGCTGTGTAAAAATTTTCGCTTTCTTTCGCTGCTGCGCTGACACTTTACGTTTTCACGTAGCTGAATGCTAACAAATGATCGTGGTGTGATCTGTTCAATCAAGCGTAACGCGGTGATAATAAATGCGTCTCTGACGATTTTCAGTTGTCAAAAGATTTTAAATCTTGTAAAGCCTCTGCAAACTATACCTCATTTATTTTGTCTTTGTTCTGAGCTGTTGTACTTCGAGAAAAATAATTTCGAACTAACTTTGGTTCACAAAATGTGCGATTCGTTACCATATTCAAATAAAAGGATATTTTGTTTCGTCTGTATGCACATTTTTGGCGTCTGTTCACAGAATATCTCCGTCAGTTTTATTGCGGTTTTTCCAGCCAGTTTATCGGCGGTAATTTAAAGGCAACTGTGATAGTTATCTGCTTGTTTATTATAACAACGGCATGGACAACAGCCTTTTGAAGTCTTGTTTATTGTCTTTTATGTATCCTATGTTAACCACACGCGTATGTAAATGAGAAAGCGATAAACAAACAAACAAACGGTTCCGTGTATAAAACGCAGAGTTTCATTAACCGGAAAATCTTGGGAAAAAAGTGCGCATTATACTCGGGTAAATACAGGTAAGCAACAGAGCTAGATTGTAACAAGTAGATAAAATGCTATAAAAAGTAAAAGATGTCAAGAGGGTAAAGTACACTTACCACACTTAAAACCTCTTTTCACTGTGGCGCACTCTCGGGGCATTCAAAATGGCGACCGAACAAAGTTTGGGCGCTGTCCCGTTGATGACGTAACAATGAGTGTGGGTATTATGAGCAAAGTCGTTTTGTGCGCCAACTGCATTTCTAAGCTCGGGCTAAGCCCCGAGCAAAAATAGGCTCACAGTGTGTGCATAAACGTATTGTTCGACTTTCGAGGTAAATTAACCGTGTGCTAAACAGAGAAGGTCGAAGTTAATGCTTGCTATTTAAAGAGGATCGCTGAAGAGGAATGATAGTGTACTACAAGTGACTTTTGAAATGAAAGATGGCGAGACGATTAAAGAAGTCAAGACGATTATAACTGCAATTGATATTTAATGTCAAATAATCAGAGTAGCGTCCTTTGAATTGGCTGAAATGCTAACAACAAAGATTTGAGATAGAAGCCAAACAAATTGCACTTAATAATCTGCCACAGGCGATATGCTGAAAAAGTGCTTAGTATAGCCTTCAATCCCACTGGCAACAAAAGCAATAAAGCGTGTGCATATGGTAACAACCCGACGAAAGATTCTCCCTCGTGGTTTCAAAACGATGATTAATTTGTTAGCCTGCGTCGCAGGCGTAATCAAAAAGATTCTGGTACACAGAACAAGGAATCGGCGCTGCTTCGCAGACGAAAACGTTACTAACCGAGACTAGATTACGTCTGGACACAGGCTAGTAATTTCCAGTACCGTTGGTCGTTTCAACCTTCGGCTAACGAGAGCCTTGCAAAGCGTCCCCAAAACGCTCATACACGGTCATATCTATACCGCTTGATAGCTCTAAAACCCTTAGTTACACCGAGTTGCACAATCAGGTCAAGAGCTGTACCAAATTGTGCGTTTAGATTCAACAAACAAACGTGACTTCGTCGATTATACCGACGAAAAGAAAATCAGGGACATCTAGGACGGTGGTTCGATAAACATTAAATCGTGTGAAACGCGAAAATTTGGTTTATCAACGGAGTTGATATTGTAAATTGACCACCGTACAGGGATTCGATTAGCTGACGTTTCGAGCGTTAGCCCTTCGTCGGAGCGAATCGAGGAATTGTGGGTTGTGTATGGTTTATATACAGAAAATGGAGCTACGCTATTGGTGGTAACGTAGTAACGTGAAAAACAGGAATAAATTAATTGAATGAAAAGCGCTCGTTGATACCGTGGGGATTAAGAGTGCCAATTTGAAAGATCAGTTTTTGCTCGAGATTTTTACGGCTTTCCATGGTACCTTGATGTAGGGAAAGGCCGGCGACCGACATGTGTTGTTTGGAATGGTTAGGGAGATTAAAATGCCGAGCGACAGGTTTGGATGCGTCTTTGTCATCTTTCTCAACATCACGAAGATGTTCTCGGAATCGGTCACCTAGTCGTCTTTCTGTTTCGACGATCAACTCCGTTGATAAACAAAATTTTCGTGTTTCACTCCCCCACCGACGCAGCACCACAGTTTCTTTAGAAACTAATCCCCTTTATTAAACCGTGTGGCCGCGTTGCGAGCTAAGAAACAAAAGGAATTAGGGGAGAACCGAAGGCTCCGAAGATGCGGTCGCGAACGCTGCTTTCATTAACACCCTGGCCTATCCGAACCCCTCAAAAAGTCCCGATTAATGTTAACGTGGACGTTGACCAGCTGGTTGACCTTCCCATACGATTCTCCGTTGCCGCTAACACGCCGGAACTGTCTGGCTTCTTCAAGAAGCCGTGACACAAAAACACAAAATTTAAACCCAGCTTTTGAGGTATCTGTCGGAAACCAACCCCAATCACTGAAGGTGTATCATATGTTGCTAATCGGAGATACTAAATGATACTATTCCAGCAGCCACTCTAACTACAACACTATGCATTATTCTTCGTTTTCCGCGCCGTGTCCCGTGCGAGAGGTCGCGGATTTCAAACCCGCCCCGGACCAACACTAAGAGTCTTTAAATAACTGAGGAAAACCTGCTGCTTTTGGAATGACATGTGCAAAACCTTGAGTCTATTTTTCTCGGGTAAGCACGATAAACCCTTGATCCCGTCTCACAACACTTGCTCCTGATAATCTATGGGATGTTAGTTTTTAGTCCCCGGCGGTTTAGTCTATCTGTGTCTCTGATTTCAACTGTCTTTCCCATTCATGCATGGGCTGGGTGGGTGCGATTAAATATGGACTGACAACGACTACAAGTGGCGCGTTTACATGCTGATGTCCGATATCATGCACCCCACAGAAGAATTGTAAACCGCCATTTCGTTTTTCAAGTACAACATTCATCTAACACAAAAGGAGTGTAGGAACACTCAGGCCTGTGATTGCAACTGACTTTGATTCGTGCCTGACACTGGTGTTATGAAAAGGGTCGTTAAGGTCTATCGAATTTTTTTTCAAGAAGTCATTTAAAGAATTTATGATTTGTGTCATTATGCACGGAATCTTCGTTGAGTCTGCTTACTATATCCAGCCCATTCGACGTCCATGGATATGATCTGCTGCTGTTACAAAACTTAAAAAACTAAAAAAGGCGATAAAAACTAATTCCACAGACGTCAACTCGTGAGAAAATAGGACATTAGCGCGTGCTAAACTAGAAACACCTTGAGGAAATATTTGTTTAGCTGTCAACTCCTCTGAATTCAAGGATGTCTTCCAAAATGAAATTCTCTACCGTTCAGTCGGTTTTATTTTTTAACATAAACAAAGCCTCTCTGAGTTCTTCTCAATTCCACCCTGCTATGCAGATTTTGTCGCTAGAATGCGTCCTTGATCGTGATAGATGTTAAAATATATTCACTCAATGTACGAGGGTTAGGAAACGAACTAAAAAGAAGAGAAATTTGTAATTGGCTCCGGGCGAAAAAAAAATTCAATTTACCTATTACAGGAAACTAACAGCACAAAAAACACTACTTCTGTATGGTCCGCGGAATGGGGTCTTAAATCTCTGGTAAGCTCTCGTTCTAGCTCAAGCGGAGAGGTTGCTATTCTCTTTAATAATAATGTTGCCTTCCAACTGCAAAGATCTTTTTCAGACAATACTGGCAGATTTATTTTATGCGATATTAAAACAAGTGAGAAAATCATCCCTCTTGCTACAATATATTCACCAAATGAGGACGATCCAACTTATTTTGAAAGATTTCATTACCATGCATTTGCGAGATTTCCGGTGCGATGACATCATTATAGGGGGCGATTTTTTTCTAGTACTAGACATAGACATGGATAAGAGGGGTGGCCTTGCCAAAACATACACCAAGGCAGTTGAGGTAGTCAAGGAATACATGGCTGAATTACATTTTGTAGAAGCACGTGGGCTTTTAAACCCTGATAACCGCAGATATACTTTGCGTCGCTAAAAATCTGAAATTCATTGCCCACTCGACCTTTTTCTTGTTAGCCAGAGTCTTACATATAGTGTTACAAATACTGGCATACTAGCTGGTTATAAAACAGATCATTCTTTGGTAATCATAAAATTTGCACTCCATTTCAATTCCAGAGGGCCAGGCCTCTGAAAATTAAACACTTCCCCTTTAGGGGAGAAAGAGTATCTAAATCTAATAGGGAAAACATTCAAGGACGTCGAAAATGAAGATAAAAAAGACAAGTGGGTTAATGCTGCTTTACTCTAGGAGATGATGAAAGTACAATAATTCGGCTGCGAAAGAAAGTTGAGCGCAACACAAGTGTCGATTACGCAAAGCAAACAATCCAAGGAGAGTTGGAGGGAAAAATGAGAGCATAAAACAAAAGTTGCAATTCTAAGAGCAAAACGAAGATGGCACAAAGAAGGAGAAAAGAACACAAAGTAATTTTTAAACCTTCAAAAGGGGCACTATAAAAATGGTATAATTAGCAAGCTGAAGATAAGCGATAATGAATTTGTTACCTCTGATAAAGAATATTTATAGCTCTAAAATCGATCACGATAATAATGGAATCCAGGACATCTTCTTTCCTGAGGCTGCTCAAAATGTGTTAAATTTGGAGGATAAAGAAAAATGTGAGGGCCTTTTAACCAAGGGCGAATGATAACATGCTTCAAAAGAGATGAGCCCTAACAAAACGCCAGGT
>JAEMWC010000150.1:575000-677500 GCA_016490735.1 Pachyseris speciosa | reverse complement strand
TTTAAAGGTAAAGAGTTTAATATCCGTAATCTGGAATTGCTAAACATAACTTGAAAGGTGATTTGAAAAGCGTTTGTTGTATGTTGTATGTAGAAACGATGACAAGCAAAGAAGGTGCTGAAATTAGCCGGTTCTCACGACTGCGTGGGAAGCTAGCTGAAAATTGGAGCGCGAATTACTTACATTTTAAGCCGAAATTGGGAACGAGTTCCTATTAAGGAAACGAAAATAGTGGAAGAATGGGGTAGGGGTTTCCTGCAGTTTCCTGGCAGTGATTGCGGAGGCCGCGATGTTAATTAGAATGGAGCGTTCAATACTCAACTGGAAATTTTCAAAGTGATACTCAAGGACGTAGCCTTGTGGCGGGCGTAGACGCTCGTAGAAAGGGGTTAGGGAGGGAGGGACAGGGAGAGGACTACTCCCCTCTCCCTTTTCCCTTCCTTCCCATCCACTTTCTACACCTGTCACGCAGGCTATGAAGGACGGGGAATTTACCTGTTTTGATGACATTTTGTTTAAAAACAAGAAGTTGTATGAACCCGAGCGGAACATAACAAGTGAAGGTGGCAGATCCTTTTTCTGGTTCGCTGAAGACTGAAAACGCAGTTTCGCTCGAAAATTACAGAAATAAGGTTCAGCAATCTGACATTATCCCCTAGCGTTATACCGAGAGAGGGAAAGCGAGAGGGAAAGCGAGAGGAAAGAGCACGGAGTGTGACGGGACGGGAAGGAGCTAGTGCGTGCGCCCGCTTCCCCAGTTCCATTTTCTTTTCTAGCGCGTTCCATGCAGGCCTTGCGCGGCCTGCCGAAGACATGTTCAGTTGCTCCATCCAGACTATTCTGCGACGAGCTGTGTGTCTGTCACTTTCATCTTTAATTCGCCTATTCTATGACAGAATAGGAGTAAGGAATAGAAATAAGCAGAAAAGTCTAAAACAATTGTGCCCTTAAAAAGTGCACTTGATTGGCTTCTAAATGGAGTTAATCGCGTTAACTTTCAGCTTAATGTAAACTTATTTTATGCTGTTCGGTCTTTTATCTCCCAATCAAATCGTTTCTCTTAATTAAATCTATTTATTTATTTTATTTTTATTTTATTGTTTTAGTTTCTGTTTTTCTGGTTGTTGTTGTTGTCATTGTTGTGTCTTAGCTTTGACCGTGATCTTTGATAATAATAATAATAATAATAATAATAATAATAATAATAATAATAATAATGTAAACGGCATAAGCTCTCTTGATGATCACTATCTGCTCTTACAGCAAATGCCGAAGAAAAAATATTGTTTAAATAAAAAAATCCACGGAGTTGCAAAAGACAAAGGTTAGGTACTACTAAAAAAATTGACTCGTGTCCACAAATTACTGTATAATCAATACAGTATCTAAAAAGCGAAAAATGCTAGTTATGCCGATAAAATGAAAGCCCATACATCTGTAGTTGCCGGTCACTCCACGCCACTCCTATCCCACAATTGTAAAGTCGCGTCATGTTAGTGTTCACTATAATTGTTGGAGACAGTGTGATGGACTGAAATAATATTGAAGGAATTCCTTTTTTCCCTATTTACCAATTAGATACTTATCTATCCATGTATAAAAAAAACAGAACTTTTTCTTATTTATTTGTTCCGTCCCCTCCCACATTTTGTTCCCTCCCCTCCCATCCCATAACACAACAAACAAACTAATTAGTATAGTCACGTTTAATGTAACGCAAGACAGCAGGCGAAGTTGTAGAGTGCTAAAGTGTGACGTCACAAATAAAAGAATTTTTGAAATTCTGGGATTTGTTGAGATTTTCAGAAAGAGCAAGAAGAAAAATACTAACTTGCCAAAAATCAACATTTAAAGGCAAATTGGCTCTGAGATATTAGCACTGTTATGCTCTGCTGACTCCATACAAATCCTTCTAAGGAGTGTTCACATGATACCAGAATGAGTTTCATTCTGGAATGAGGTTCGATCCAGAATGTAGCTCGTACTGCATTCACATGACAAAATCGACCGTAGGCGTAAAGATGGCGTAAGTTTCACGGGACATGTTATTGTGCCTATTAATGGGCATATCCGCAAGTTTAACTGACAACTTGACCATAGCACTGTTTTTGGCGGCTAAACAGAAAAGAAGATTAGGTGTTTTCACTCTTAATTCAAATTGTGGCTTCCGTAATGTGAATATATTTGCTGGAAGAAGCATCCAAGGAAGAACGAGAAGATCATTTGCGGCTGTTTCATCTCGGAACGGAGTTCGTTTACAGTTTACATGATACTAGAATGAAATGTCATACCAGAACGAGAATTTCATTCGGATTTAAAACCGGAATGAGCTCATTCCGGAATGACTTGTACGGGACGAAATTTCGTCCCGGTATCATGTCAAGAGATACAGAGAAATATATGGATATGGAGAGAACTCGTTCTGGAATGAAAGTCATTCCGGTATCATGTAAGTGGCCCCTAAATTTGCCTCGTTATGAGCTGAGTAAAATTTAGAAGGATGTGTATGGAGTCAGCAGAGCATAACTGTGCTAATAGCTCGCTCTCAAACTGTAAGAAAATGCTGATTTTTGGCAAGTAGGTCTTTTTTTATCGTGTTCTTTCTGAACATCCGAACAAATACCATAATTTCACAAATTTAGTTTTTGTGAGCTCATCACTTTAATACTCTCTTCTTGTTGGTTAAAACGGACCGCGATGTTGAGTTTGTAGCTTGGAAACGTTGCAGACCGTAGCCGCATGAAAACCATCAATGATGGAAAGAAATTTGCCGAGAGTAGTGCCATTGAATAGGCTCGCTTGTGTTTGCTGGAAGCATTCAGAGCATTTTCTCAGTGGGCAAGCCGTGAGTGTCTGTTTGTATGTGGTTGTTTCAAAATTATTAGCATAATGTATTTTATGTTTGTGTGTCCCCTCAAGGTGCATATAATATCTACAATTACCAAATTGCAAAACTTTAACTTTAGAATTTTCCATCACGTGGTTTACAACGTGAATGAACGAAATTTATTCAATAGACTACTTACAACCGCCAATGTTTACTTTGTGGGTCTCGCAAGGCATAAAGACTGATCACGTTATGCAACGTTTTACCACAATACAAGATTTCTATTGCATACAATCATTAAAGGAAGTTAAGACCCGTTGTTTAGAAGGCCAGTAAAAGAATCTGAACGGTAAAAAAAAAATCTTTTCGCCAATTTTTAGAATTATGGAAATGACTTTGACACCAACGATAATTATGTAAACACATGGATTTTCGTCGATTTTGAGCTCGTGGTGTTTGGAAGCTAAGGTGATACCCGCCGGTTTGAAGCGATATATCAGTTCATTGGAGTATAGACTTTGCTCTGATGTGGTTTTTTTTATCACGATTTAGACCAAACTTTTGAGATTTCTTTCCTTTCATTTGTTTAGTTTTCGATATGCAGGTTAAGGCTCAAGAGAAGAGTGTCTTCTAATCACGCTGGAATGCGTAAGATTTGTTTGTAAGTTTCTATATTTGTCTGTGATCTAACTGAATACACCTTGTAACTTGTAGTAAAATAGAATTCAGTGATCTAGATTTTTGCAGTCAGAGCTCGCTTGACAAAATCTGTGAAATTTACACTTTCGATCGCTATCAGTTCGGGCCGGTTTTGGGACTGTGGCGGCGCAAAAATAAAGAATTGGAAAATAATTATAGAATTTTTTAAACATGTATACCAAACCCTTTTCATGGTCAAAAAATAAAGGAAAACTTTTTTTTGGTCGCCAAGTCGAGAGGACCGCTTTTAGCGGGATTGCCTCTTAAATATCTTTATTCGTGTAAAGCATGTATTTTCGTCTGTCTTTTTTCGTAGCGTCTGTATGATTAAAATAGCGTAACTGTAAAAAAAATTGAATTTAATTTGTACTGTAAAATATTGTGAAATGTTGAAATTATGTTTAAATAGTTAAAATGTTGTAATTGAAGAAGAATGGAAAAATAGCAACTGTAAAAAAGAAAGACTTCTCAAAAATGACGCCTTAAATTTTGTAACAAGAAAGGGATTTTGTGGTTTCTCTTCTAAGTGTCAAAATTTATCGAAAGGTGAAGACGATTTAAAAATGCTCGTGCTAATGAATTAAGTATTTGGTTAAATTCCAGTCGATGGTATTACATGATCTTTGATATGACCAAGTAAAAACGATATACGGCATACTGTTATTCATACGATGTAGTTAGAAAAATAGGCGCACAGTGTGTGCATTAACGTATTGCCGTCCGACTTTTGGATGGAAATTAACTTTGTGCTAGACAGAGTATGTCGAAGTCAATCCTTGTTCGTGTTTTGAATGCCATTTAAAGCCAGTTAAGGAGGATTGCTGAAGAGGAATGAAAGTGTACTACACGTGACTGGTGAAATGAAAGATGGTAAGACCATAAAATAAGTCAAGACGATTATAACTGCAATTGGTATTTAATGTCAAATAAACAGAGTAGCGTCCTTTGGATCGGATTGGCTGAAATGCTAACAACAAAGATTTGAGCCTTAAACTGAGATAAAAGGCAAACAAATTGCACTCAATAATCTCTCACAGGCGATATGCTCAAAAAGTGCTTAGTATAGCCCTCAATCCCAAAGACAACAAAAACAATAAAGCATGTGCATATGAAAACAACCCGACGAAAGAGTCTCAGTCGTGGTTTCAAAACGATAAGTGATTTGCTAGCCTGCGTCGCAAAGCTAATCTAACAAATTCTGGTACACAAAACAAGGATTCGCCGCTGCTTCGCAGAAGTTAATAGTTCAGATTACGTCTGGACACACGCTAGTAATTTCAAGTCTCGCTAGTCATTTCAACCGTCTAACGAGAGCTTTGCTAAGCGTCCTCAAAACGTCTGGCAAGAGCTCAAATCTACCGCCTGATAACTCGATCTGAAACCCTTAATTACATCAGAGTTGCAAAATCCAGTCAATAGCTGTACCAAATTGTGCGTTTAGATTCAACAAACAAACATGACTTCGTCGATTATACCAACGAAAAGAAAATCAGGGACATCTAGGACGGTGGCTCGATGAACACCAAACCATGTGGCCGCGTTCAGACCTAAGAACCGAAAGGAATTACGGGAGCAACGAGGGCTCCGAGCATGCTGTCGCGAATGCTACTTGCAATAACATCCTGGTTTATCCGAACCCCTCGAAAAGTCCCGATTCCTGCTAACATGGACGTTGACCAGCTGGTTGACCTTCCCATTCGATTCCCCGTAACCACTAACACGCCAGAACTGTCTGGCTTCTTCAAGAAGCCGTGACACAAAAACAAAAAATTTAAATTTGAGGTATCTGTTGGAAAACAACCCCATTAACTGAAGGTGTATCATTGAGCAATGGTAATAATTTCATCTTTTGTTGTTGAAATTATCACCATTGCTCAATCTTTTGCCTCCGGAAAGGCCGCTGGCTATGATAGTATCCCAATGTTTAAAATTAAAGAATCCATCGAGATTATTTCAGAGCCTCTGGCTCACATTATGAATTTGTCAATTGCTTATGGTATTGTTCAATCTCAAATGAAAATAGCTCGTGTAGTACCCCTGTTTAAAGCTGACGACCCATCATTGTTCACCAACTATAGGCCTATTTCAATTCTACCTAGCTTTTCCAAATTTCTTGAGAGAATCATCTACAGTCGGATACTTGATTATTTGAGTAATTTATATATTCTCTGTGATAATTAGTTCGGTTTTAGGAAAAATCACTCTACCGTTCTTTCTTTGATTGATTTGCACGATAAAATTTCGTCTGCTTTGGATAATGGTGAATTAGCGGTTGGCGTCTTCTCTAAAGCTTTTGACACAGTTAATCATTCTATCTTATTCGATAAACTTGAACACAACGGCATACGTGGCTTGGCCCTGAAATGGATAAAGAGCTATTTTTCAAACAGACTTCAATTTGTTGAATACAACGGTCATGTTTCTTCACGTACCAATATTTCTTGTGGTGTTCCACAAGGTTCTATTTTAGGACCTTTATGTTTTCTGCTTTACATCAAAATATAAACAATGCATCTACATTATTACAACTGATCTTATTTGCTGATGATACCAACGTTTTCTTGTCCCATAAGGATGCAGATTGCTTGGCTAACATTCTGAATACTGAGCTAAATAAGTTGTCAATTTGGTTCAGAGTTAACAAGCTCTCATGAAACCTAAAAAAAAATTGTGGTATTTAAACCAAGTCAAAAACGTACAAGTCATGATATCCAGCTTTTAATAAATGACCATAAACTTGATGAGGTAAAAGAAACAGTTTTCTTGGGAGTAATCCTAGATGAAAATTTAAATTGGAAGTCCGAAATCTCACATGTAGCCAACAAAGTCTCTAAGTCTATTGGAATAATTCGCAAATCTAGTATCTACCTGTCGGCAAAAATCTTTAGGAACATTATATTTTTCATTAGTCTTTTCATACCTTTTTTTACCGCAACTTAGTTTGGGCCTCTACTTACAGAACTAACCTTGTTCGTCTTGTAATTCTACAGAAACGAGTGGTGAGAACTATAGCTAAAGCCAATTTCTATGCACATACTGTTCCAATCTTTAAAAATCTTGGTATTTTAAAATTTGATGACATACACCTATTACAATTAGGTTTATTCATGTACTCCTTTCAAAACCCTACTCTTCCTTTAAAATTCGATTGTAAATTTACCTTACAGAGGCAAATTCATTCGTATCATACAAGAAACTCTCATTCATATCGTTTGCCTTTTTGTCGGACTAATATCAAACAATTTCCATTTTTCACCAAGGACCTAAATTTATTTATAACTCCTTAAACTCTGAGATCGTCAACTCGTCCTCTCCTGTCTCCTTTAGGAAAGCACTTAAGGCGTTTATTTTTAATAACTATTAGTAGTTTTAGATATAATGTGATTAAGTATTAACCTTATTTGTAGCTTGTAACCTATTGTAATTGTATCCGTCGTCATGTTCTTTTTTCAAAATTCCATCTTGTAAAACAATAACTGAGGAGGCCTAATTAACATAAGCTTCATAGTTTCCTTTAGGTCTCCTCGCCATTGTAACTTCTATCCATTCTATCTTTTTTGTTTTCCTTATAATAATGCTATTCATGGTTTGGCAAATAAATAAATATAGCGACTGCGAGTCGCGCGTTTACATGCTGACGTCCTATATTGCCCTTCAGAAGAATTGTAAAGCGCCATATTGTTTTTCAAGTACAATATTCATCTAAGACAAAAAGAGTGTGATTACAACTTACTTTGATTCGTGCCTGACACTGGTGCCAATACCCCTTCATCATCGCCGCTGTTATTCTTAATAGCGTTGTTGTTGTTGCACGTCCTTACGTAGTTTCTTTTGACACGCAGCTTGGAAATTATCTCCACGTATGTTTATCACAAGCGACTTAAAATTATGTGTCTATAGAATTCTTAGCATTATTTGGTGATTAACATGACAACTCGCTTACATACGTATATCCACGGTCTGGTACCTTTATCCACACTATTTTGTGAAAAAAGTGCCTTTTTCATTTCAATAAATAGGTAATCTCTTTAGGAAACTAAGAAACTTTTGCTCTCCAACACAAGTAATTACTTAGCAAACCCTTCCTGGATAGGAGAATGTGAGCCATCAAAAGCGGGTAGACTGAAACTAGGAAAACATGCATTCGGGTCAAAGTCTTTCTTGACGAAGCATTTTGCTTTTGGTGCCAAGGGATACTAGATAAATCCGAGACGATAAACACCATGGCAAGGAAATTTGCTGGGGTGAATACTATGTTGGGTATTTTTAGGTTAAAAAAGGTATTTTTCATTTGACGCAGTTAACGGGAGACGATTACATCGCATGACTTGGAATTAAGCGGCCGTTGCTATGGGGAAGAGCCCCTTCTGGTGATAATCTGTTCTTTTCTTCTTTTTTTTTTTAAGTAATTTTTTTTATTAAAGAATTTCTTATGTTATCTTATGAGGAAAAAAAAGACATTCATAGTTAGCAAATAGACAAATCAAATGAAGAATGATCCTCGCAGTTGTGAACGCAATTTATGCAATTGCGAAAAGAAGCCTGAAAAAAAAATTCAGGACTTCAACGGGGTTCGAACCCGTGACCTCGCGATTTACCGGCGCGATGCTCTAACCAACTGAGCTATGAAGCCACTGATGTTGGGAGCAGGTCAATTGTGGGTTCTTATGTTCCCGTGAAAGAAATGAGTGTGAATGATATATGAATTGAATCATATATGAACTGCGGAAATGAAATCAAATGAAGAATGATCCTCGCAGTTGTGAACGCAATTTATGCAATTGCGAAAAGAAGCCTGAAAAAAATTCAGGACTTCAACGGGGTTCGAACCCGTGACCTCGCGATTTACCGGCGCGATGCTCTAACCAACTGAGCTATGAAGCCACTGATGTTGGGAGCAGGTCAATTGTGGGTTCTTCTGTTCCCGTGAAAGAAATGAGTGTGAATGATATATGAATTGAATCATATATAAACTGCGGAAATGAAATCAAATGAAGAATGATCCTCGCAGTTGTGAACGCAATTTATGCAATTGCGAAAAGAAGCCTGAAAAAAATTCAGGACTTCAACGGGGTTCGAACCCGTGACCTCGCGATTTACCGGCGCGATGCTCTAACCAACTGAGCTATGAAGCCACTGATGTTGGGAGCAGGTCAATTGTGGGTTCTTATGTTCCCGTGAAAGAAATGAGTGTGAATGATATATGAATTGAATCATATATGAACTGCGGAAATGAAATCAAATGAAGAATGATCCTCGCAGTTGTGAACGCAATTTATGCAATTGCGAAAAGAAGCCTGAAAAAAAAAAAAATTGCGTTCACAACTGCGAGGATCATTCTTCATTTGATTTCATTTCCGCAGTTCATATATGATTCAATTCATATATCATTCACACTCATTTCTTTCACGGGAACATAAGAACCCACAATTGACCTGCTCCCAACATCAGTGGCTTCATAGCTCAGTTGGTTAGAGCATCGCGCCGGTAAATCGCGAGGTCACGGGTTCGAACCCCGTTGAAGTCCTGAATTTTTTTCAGGCTTCTTTTCGCAATTGCATAAATTGCGTTCACAACTGCGAGGATCATTCTTCATTTGATTTCATTTCCGCAGTTCATATATGATTCAATTCATATATCATTCACACTCATTTCTTTCACGGGAACATAAGAACCCACAATTGACTTGCTCCCAACATCAGTGGCTTCATAGCTCAGTTGGTTAGAGCATCGCGCCGGTAAATCGCGAGGTCACGGGTTCGAACCCCGTTGAAGTCCTGAATTTTTTTTCAGGCTATATTCATATATCATTCACAAATAGACAAATGTATAGCTAAACACACACAAAAGCTATTAAAGCAATACAATTACCTAGTATGTAGAATACAATAACTTCACTTTAAACTTTATAATTACACTAATAACGAAAATTAGTCATGGCATCACTAATTGGAAAAAAAAAACACTAAGTATTTTTTTTGCTGTTTTTTCCCCCTAATTTGTCTCGTTCAACAAGTGCAAGCTGGCCAGTTTCCATAATATCATTACCAAGTGATCGGGTTGAGAAAAGGATAGACCTACTCGTTGTTTTAAGTAGGCGAAGGGCGACAGACATTAAACCCGACAGCAGTCGCCGTTTTTGTGTTATTTGTACCTTGTAATGATCTTCCTCCGAAGTGAATTTCACGGGAAGTTGAATTGTTGGCTCAGTAAAATGCCCTTTGTTTCCGGTAAAAATCATACCTAATTAACATTTCTAATACCTCCTTTATAAAGATTACCACTGTGAGTGGCAGGTCAATTTACATTCCAATCTTAAGATCTCCCACTGATGTCCGAGATTTGTAGCCATGCGCATGAAGCTATGTCCAGAAGAGTTTCACAGCAGCAGACCGAAATCACGAGAAATATTGCATGTGCTTTGATTGCAATACCTTTACGAAATACATTTGTTTAGCTGTGAACTTAGCTCAATATTGGTAATTAAACAAAGTATTTTCCAACCGTTCTTCAGCAGTGGGAGCCAGAACCCTAGCTGCCTTGTAAACGCTCTGCTAGGGATAACTCGCCTACCCGGGACAACTTTTTAAATGTTTCCAGACCCTTAGAATATTGCCAACAAACGGCCACAATGGCGGACAGAATACAACGCGGTGCTCAAGGAACAGAAGACATTTCAAACGAAAGGTAGGCAAGCATCCTTCCCTCGAATAACTTCTTTCACCACTGATCTGCACGACTAAGTTTTCTTCGTAACCTTCTTCGTGGAATCACTCTCCCATTTCAGATGTTGCATTCAAGTCATTCTCGCTAGTGAAGTATTGTATTGTAACTTGTTGTCGTTGTCTAGAAGTAAGAAGGTAACATAGCATTCCATGACACTCGAAAGGAGCAACAACAGGCAGCACGAAAGGAGCATCGAAGTACTTAGCAGAACTCTTCTCTTGTCGGTCATTTTGTTTGCGATTCAGTTGACAGTTGTCAGTTGTCGCCTAAACAGACAAAAATCGATTTATGTAATAGTGGAAAATTTCCAGATAACAAACTTTCTTTATTATCTTTATTTCTTCGCTGTTGTACACAACTGCACATTACTTGACAGAGCCGCCATCTTTTTTTTTTTAAATTTTGAACCACCTGCAAATTTCTATAACAACGATCATCTTGCCAAAGAAAGGAAGTAATTAACAGCTCTCTAGTCTGCTCTAAAGTGACTCCGCCCATCATGTCCCTCATTTCTTGTCATGGTCAGAATCTTGCTCGATTCACGTTCTCAAAAGTCGTACGTTACTATGCGGTTGAGGGACAAATTGGGCCTACCTTCAATTGGAAGCAAAACCGTTCTGATTAAAACGTTTGGGAACAATGAGACCTCCTTGAAGAAATGCGACATTGTTCAGTTTCAGTTCAGTCTGACGGATACTCCACCCGGAAAATTGCAGGTATACATGGAGACAGCGTCATCCAATAGTTCACTGCGGCTTTACTTTTTCTTAATCAACCAAAGTGCTCTTAATATCACAACCTCTACAGATATTATTCCGGGGTATAAAACAGATCACTCAATGATTATATGAAATTTTTCTCTGCATTAAAATCAGCGGGTGTCGGATTTCTGGAAACTGAATACATCATTTTAAAGTGAAATTAATTATGTCAATCAACTTAAAGCAACAATCCAAGAAACGCGTGACAAATATAAAGATATAACTCGGTCAACCCATCACTTCTCTGGGAAATCATAAACCTAAAAGTACGCGTGAAGTCGATAGCTTACTCCAAGGCTAAAAACAAACAAATATAAAACGTGAGAAGAAACTTGAAGAAACAATCGCGAAATTAAAGGAGGAATTTGACAAAAGTAACCTTAGTGATATGCAGCTTACTGACCTTGAGAAGCAACTCGCCGAACAAAAGAGTTAACTAGGGACAACAATTGAGTTTCGCACTTGAACGGAGTAGAGGCGCTATCCTGAGATCAAAGACTAAATGGTTTAATGGCGGAGAGAAAAACACTAAATACTTTCTAAATTTGGAAAAACGACACTTTAAACAAGGGGCCATTAACCAAGTTAAAATAAGTGACAATGACTTCGTCACGTCAGACGAGAAAATCCTTAAAGAATACGTATTGTTCTACAAAAATCTTTATGGCGCAAGGCGAACGTCATGTCCTCTACATGAAACAACAGTTTTCTTTGAGTATGGAAATTACAAGGTCCTTCGCGGCTTTGAAATGAAAGTGGGCGAAGGATTGTTAACCGAAAAAGAATGCTTATAGAGGCCCTAATATATAGATTTAGCCAAGCCTAAAATCTGAGCTCCACTATGTATATTATTATTTCTTTTTACTGGTATTGAGCAACACCGCATGGCTTTCCTTGCGCCAATATTTTATGTTTAGGGCAGTCAACAGGAATTGACCGCGGTTCAAAAACCTCAAAACATTACAAGAAAACAATACAGTCGACACGAGTGTGTGTTCGAAAACAAATTTAGCAATCAAAGAACGATCAAATATTTTCATCGAACATCGTTGGACGACCATACATGTTTACACGGTTTAGCCACCTCTCACAATAGTGCATTAAATGACTTTCCATGTTTGATCTAATACTTAATGTTTAACATAAGGGCAAACGTTTCTTTCAGTTCTTAACACTGTAGAAACACTGACGTCGAAAAACATGTACAGTCAGCCAAGTGGAAGAGAGAGTCAGCCAAGAGGAAAAACAATCGTTCGCTTGCAAAACAACAAACAAACAATTCGACTAGCTACTTCCTTGTGTCTCAGTAAATTCCTGAACAAAAGTAACAACGATTAAACCAAATGCTAAGCTTCAATTTATTTAAGTTACCTGTGTTGTCGAGCTTTCTACCAGTTGAAAATACGCATCGATCCACTATAGTAAAAACACGCATCTACAAAAATAGCAAAGGGTTTGTCCAAAGAAAAAACTTCTTCCACCAAGTTTGAGCTACTCGTTCCTTTCATTAATGTCGGTGAGTTGTTAAGTGAACTTTCTTGGTGAGCTGTAAGATGCCGCAGTAAAGTGAACAAGCCCTTGAAGCGTTAAATCATTTTGTTTTTCAACCACATAATCCGGGCGCCATACAAGTGGATCCAAAATTTACGAATTTCCGGAGAAAAACCTTTTGGTCTTCCATTTTATCAGTTGAAAATTCACCTTCCGGAGTATCTTTTAAAGTGCTACTGAGATGAAATTTTGAATTTTTCTTGTTTGTTGCTTTTCGTGATCTTTGAAGGCTAATAATTGTGCATGCCACATTTGAGTTCGAAATTCCTAATGCAAGTCTGCTTTTTCGATGCATGTTTTTCGCGAAAGAGCGTCCGCCATTACTCAAACCAAATATTGTCTGAGCAAGAAGGCTTGGGTCCAGCATTCCGTGACGTCATCTTATCATCTGAGCCAAAAGCGCTCTAAGAGGAAGTGACAGCTCCATACGTGGAAAATAAGAATATTCCTGTTTATATGCTCATCGTTTGTAAAACCTTGTGAGGCAGATATGCCAGCTTGTTCGCTGAGTTGTACAGGACTGCACACTTGTGCACTTTGTGTACGCCAAAGAGCAATTATAGCGGAGCTCCGCGCGCCGAGGGCGCGCGCGCGCGGAGCACCATGAGTAAGAAAATATGGTAACCCATCTGTCTGAGAAAATTTGATTATGACGTCACCGTACGACCGACCGACCAACCAACCGTACGTACGTCCGCCCTTCCATGCACGTCAATATGAAATGCCACTGAGTTAATATGCTAATAATAATAATAATAGTAATTAATAATCCAACATGGCGGCCATATGCCAGCTGAAGAGCTAGTTCACAGCGTACATCTTTAATTTTGGACATCCATGTTATGGTCAATTGACACCTGTCAAAACAAGGTGTCCGCTGACCAGTATCACGTGTTCATATCGCGGGCTAAAGTTTAAAGCTCATCGAGGGCAGCTATTTTTTGCAAGTTGACCGCTGACCAGGTACTGGTTTTCGATTGGATCGCAAAAACGAGACACCCAAACCAAAACGAGGCTTAATTTACCGCGCGCTTTCTGTGGCTCGAGATTTCACATTCAGTTGGCTTCTTCATTTTGAACAAAACAACTTCATCTTCTTCGAAGTTGTCTCTTCATTCGCGTAAAAGGCATAAAAATCAAGAACTAGTTAACAGATACTCCGGAAGCAGAATTTTCAGGTGATAAAAACTTCAAAACGAAGGGCAGATGATTTTTCTCAGGAAACGCTTAAAACTTGGATCGACTTGCATGACGCCCGGCTTGTGTTGTTGGAAAAACAAAATGATTCAATGCTTCAAGGGCTTTCACTTTACCGTGGCATCTTGCAGCTCACCAAGAAAGGTCACTTAACAGTTCACCGGCATTAATGGAAGGAACGAAAAGCTCAAAGTTAGTGGAAGAAGTTCTTTCTTTGGACAAACCGTTTGTTATTTTTCCCGATGCGTGTTTCAAGTGGTAATAACCTCTACAACACAGGTGACTGAATAAAATAGATTGAAGCTTTACATGTCGTTTAATAGTTGTTACTTTTGTTCAGGAATGAAATATATTTTTCTCTCGACTGGATATCAATAATAATCATCTCTACTCGTTTCTTACGCAAAGAATTAGTTGAATTGTTTGTTTGATTTGTTGTTTTACTTGCAAGCGAACGAGTGTTATTACTCCGCATGGCTGCCTGTTTTCAGTGTTTTTCGACGTCGGTGCCTCATCAGCGTTAAAAAACTTTTGCCCTAATCTTAATAACACGCAATCGCAATGAGTCCTCGTAAAATTAAGCATTAAGCCCGGGGCAAACGATCAAACACTTCATTCAACATCGTCTTGGAAGAGCATGTTTCATCGTTTAGTCACCACTCTCAACTTTACATTGAAGAGGCTTTCATTTTCACCCGACATTTCGCTCTACGAACAAATGTTTGATCATTCAAACCAGCCAAGAAAGTGCACAGTCAGTATGAAGCAAAGCAATTGAGGCACATAACGTCAAAATTTCAGCGATAACAAGCAAAAATCGTCCTGTGTACTTGCAGAGATTTCTCGCCGACAGAGACCTCTGCTAGCAAGGGAATTGTTTGTCGGCTAGTCACTCAACGTTATTTTTGTCAAATACATTGTTCAGGGAAATGTTTGATGGTTTGTTTAGTTGGGGATTGCAACTTCTGAAAACAGCAGCAACTTCTGAAAACACAAGTGATATTAATCCTTAATTTTTCTTGGCTCCATGCGATTACCTATCCAAACCATTGGTTTCTTTGCCTTTTTCTGTTTTCTCCGACATTTAAGCTTATCTCAAAATTGCTTAGCAATTTGTATTAAATTACTACGAAATCTGTTTGTTACTTGTCTAATTTTCCCACCTTCTCCAAAGAAACCTACGAACCCACGCATCGTAATTTGTTTTCTTCAGTGTATTGTTTTGTTATTCTGTGGTTTGTGAAATTTGAATTTCGGTCAATTCCTGTCCACTGCTCTAAATACAAAATATTGGGGCAAGGAAAGCCATGCAAAGTTGCTAGATACAAGTAAATAAAATAGTATTAAGCAATGGAGCTCCGCTTTTAGGCTGGGCTAAATCTATATATTAAAGTGGCCAAGTGGAAACCTTCGTTCGCACTTCTGCAGGCTCCAACTTCAACCCTAAGCGGCTTTTCAATTTCTGCTCATTTCATTTCAGGAATGAATGGTTGTTACGAAGAAGTTTTAGCTTGCATTCGAGTTTGAATCTTCACTCGTTTCCCATGCGTGGAAAGAAACGACCGACACCAACAAAGTAAGAGACGGACTTTCATGTGTTTAAACAAGAGGCATAATAGGACAGAGAGGGAGACTCCCAGTCATACCGCTTGGCATATCTTAATTTCAAAAAATCTATTTTTAGAAAGAAATGCGGACGCACCAGGAAACTAATTTCCGGTGATAGATTCGTCACAAGGAGTGCTTTTTCAGGTTGCGTCATCAGCCCGTCCTCACGAAAAATGGCTACTTAAGTTACAAAAATGTTGCAATTTAGGGACGACAACGAAGACAACGGTCAAAATGATTGACACAACAGTACGAACAAATGACCAAGACCTGATTACGAAGAAGAAATTGAAGGTTGTCCGCGAAAATACCCCGAACTGCACCAGAGCGAACAGGTGGCGCAAGCTTTTCACGGCAAAATCTGAAAATTTTTCTGTCAAACAAAAAGAGACAGGCTGAAGCCCGACAGCATAAAACATCAGCGGAAGTACAAATTTTAGAAGATCTGAAAAGGAGGATCCAGTGTGAGGTAGACGAATCCCTCCACTGTGAAGTGGAAGTAGTAGTACTATCGGCTAGAATAGACCCAAAAACTGTCACTTTTTTAGCCAATCAGCGTCGAGTATTTTCCTATGATGTGTACCGCCTCTGGAGTTTGATGGATAGATTTAGGGGAATAACCGCTGACCCAAAAACTGTCAATCATGCTCCGAGGGTCACGTGACCAGAGAGTCAATGAACAGACACGTGATGGTCATTGACACACTGTTTAATGGTATTTTATAATGGTTCTGTTTACAACATCAAAAAGACAATCAAAACTCCGTGAATGACGGAGTAGGGCGTATGGCGCATAGGTTCGTGCATTTTCTCCGCAGTCATTGTAGAAAGGGCAGAGGAACAAGCTCCGTGCCAAACGGACCAAGCGTCGTGAACTGTACTTGTCCACTGCGCAGGCAAACATCACCTGCGAGCGAGAACAGGCAGCTAGTGTTGTTTGCAACTACGGCTTACGAAAGAAAACAGTAATTTGTGAGAGAGTAGATAACTTCGGTTTACAAATGCTGCAGGCAAAGGGTTCACAGGCGGGACAGTAGGAGGGGAGTAAGTCTCGGCAGCGGCGACAGGAGCGGTGGCGACGGTGCTCGTCAGATCTGGCGGGCCTCCCGTGGGTGCAATGGACAGGGACTAAGGGAGCGGTAAAAAAGCCACCAAAATCCACGAAACACTGCAGGACAATTAAAGGGTGGTTTACAAGTGCTGCACGGATTCTAAATAGTCACAGATACTGCATGCGTTGTTTCGACAGTAGGAGGGGAGTAGTCTTCGACAGCGGCGACAGGGGTTGCGGTGACGGAACTTGGATTGGAAGGGCCTCCCGTGTGAACAGCGGATGGTGACTGCGGGTGTAGTGTAAAAGTCAACAAATTCCATGAAACACTGCAAGACAATTAAAGGGTGGTTTACAAGTGCTGCACGGATTCTAAATAGTCACAGATACTGCATGCGTTGTTTCGACAGTAGGAGGGGAGTAGTCTTCGACAGCGGCGACAGGGGTTGCGGTAACGGAACTTGGATTGGAAGGGCCTTCCGTGTGAACAGCGGATGGTGACTGCGGGTGTAGTTGTAAAAGTCAACAAATTCCATGAAACACTGCAAGACAATTAAAGGTTTGTTAATGAAACTATCAAAAGGCTAATTACGATCACAATATTTGCAACTAAAAGGATAACGATAGGGGTGGTTTTGAAAGTGGCATTCTTGACAGCCGGTTAACAAAGTGTACTGTTGGCAATATTCACAGCGCACGAAACGTTGTTGGATCCAATAGCGTTGGAGGTGTTGGCAAAACTTGACCCCGGCGTCGGGATGGGTGGGGAACACGTTCAGCAGCACTTACTCTTACTCAGCGGAGGGGCACGAAGACGATGCGCAGGTTGGGTTGCAGCCCGTCGTAGTCCCAGTGCCAATGAGAACCGGGGTTGGGTAGATAACAGGTCCACCCCTGGGGCAACTGGAAGAGAAGAAAGAACGCCTGTGGCGAAAGCTGAGGGGACTGTTCCAGTACCCGGGGATGACAATGATCTGCAGATCGCTTTGGGGGGCGTGGTTTACGTGAACGTGACCTATGTGAACGTCTGTGTGACAAAGCCAACCCATGATCAGGGCCTGAAAAGACAAACTTACTCAGTGGGGGACCAAGACGATGCGCATTTGGGGTGGGTTCCCATGCCAGTGCCAGTGCCAGTGCCAATGAAACAAGTTGCCAATGAAACAAGTCCACCCCGGGAACATACCCTGAAAAAGAGGGAGGAGGACTTACATTCTGTAAAACAAAGCGGGGCCGTAAACGGTGTCCGAGGCAAAAGTGGTGTAATCCTCGAACCAAGTGAATATGGCCGTGTTTTGGATGTAAGAGGCGCACGTGCATTCGACTCGACCGCTCACGGGAGCGTCGTCGAACACGTAGGTGTCTTGGTACCAGAAGGTGATCTGGGAGAGAAGAAAGACACTTACTTATTTAGGTCGCCTGTAGGTCAGACAAGTGCATTGGGGCCAGCGCAGGGAACAGAACCAAGTGGTGATCCGACGAGAAGGAAACAACACTTACGCGTCACGGCCAATAATCCCAGGGACAGTAGAGGGGGCGAGCGCAACTGTGAACTTGATGGGCGCGGATAATTTTACCCCGGTGGGTCACGCAAGCCGCTACTAGCGTTTGGGCGCGAACGACGTACGGGGCGGGAGGAGCAGTCTAGCCAATGGAACTCGCAGGTGCCGTGGGGTACGATCTACAAAGAGAACACTTACTTAGAGCGGAACCCGTCTGAGCTTGTGAAACAGATGGTGTGCACTTTCGAAGGCGTGGAAATGAAATCTAGCGGTAGCAGATCCCGGTCGCAGTCTCAGGAGTCTGGTGGGGACGCGAAACAGCATGCATTTCTCTGGGAGGAACATGGGCTGCGAAAAAAAGGGGGACACTTACTCAAGACAAAAGTCCTCCGAACCAGTGTCGCTCGATGGGCACGTGGCGATGCTGTTCCTGGAACCAGGGGATGTAATAAACCTCGTTCATGAATTGTTGCGTGTACGTCAGACAGAAAACTTTGGCGGGCAGGGGCTGAGGAAACGGGCAGGAAAGGGGCGACTTAGACTAACTACTATGATAAGACATGAAAAAACGTGAACTTACGGTTCTGTGCACGGGACAGCGTGGTAGCTGGTCCATTTGCAGGTGTATTTTGTCCCAACCCATTACCAGGCGATTTTTGATGTTGTCTTGGATCTCCATTTTTTCTTTTTCTTTGAGGATCAACTCTTGCATCTCCGGCGGCAAAAAATCCCAATGGGACACTGAACCGTCTTGGTCTGGACTGCTGTCATGTGGTGTCCAGTGCACTCCATCATAGGAGACATTCTTGCGCCATCCTTCTTTCACGACGTCTAATCTGGGCACTTTTGTGAGAGCTCTCCCGTCAGGTGATTCCATTACTATATATTCGTTCGCCATCTTGAAAATGAGTGATCTCCGTGGCCGGCGCGTCGCCTTTATGGATTTGGCGTC
The DNA here is from genome assembly GCA_016490735.1 of Pachyseris speciosa. Classification (NCBI taxonomy): domain Eukaryota; kingdom Metazoa; phylum Cnidaria; class Anthozoa; order Scleractinia; family Pachyseridae; genus Pachyseris; species Pachyseris speciosa. Next base: position 658,626 of record JAEMWC010000150.1, on the reverse strand, counting down.
CACCAATCAGCGCCGCGGAGATTAGCCACGTTACCTCAAGAGGGGGAGGGAAGCCCCATCCCCCCGGTTCTTCCATGACGTCATATAGGTTGGTTGGCGTTGATTGGTGCGCGGGGTGGGGCCACGCCAGGGTGGCGTCAGCAGAGACGGTGTATAAAGTGAGGTGCCTGGCGTGATGGTACCATGTCGAGATGAGTCAAGACCAGAACCCGCCAGGATGATTCGAGTTTGAGTTGGAGCCCGTGGTGCAGAGGCGCAGTGTGCGCATGGGCGTCCAGGAGCGTGTGTTTCGGACGCACGTGCGCGAGGTGGGGGCTTTGAGACCGCGCCAGAACATGGCAGCTACATTGACGCAAGGGCTGCGCGGGGCCCTTGAAAGTTTGTTGCGCGACCAGCAGGAGGAGATTGAGGATCGGGACCGCGTGTTTTTCACCATAGGCTCCAATCGTTTGGTGAACAACTATAACGGTTGGGGGTTGACGGCCAGGGACTGGCGACGAGATTCCTTGCGAGTGGACACCATGTTGCAGCACCTGGCCAAGATGTTGAATTCCAACGAACAGTTTGAAATGAACGATTCGTTTCAATTCACGTTCGTGCACGTGCGTGGCACGCCGCGCGGCGGGGGTACCAAAGGCCGCGTGAAACCGGGTCACCGCTCGTCGGAGGTGTTGCGCGTCATGAAGAAGGCCGTGATTAGGATTCCTCGTACGCGGTCACGACTCCTCTCCTCTCAACTGTGCTGTGTGCGGGCTTTGGTGACGGTGCGCGCCAAACTGGAGAACCATCCGCAATGGTGCGCGTTCCAATGAGGGCGCGCTCTGCAACTGTCAGCGGCCACCCAGTTGCACGTGACCACGGGCCTGCCTTTGGGTGCTTGCGGGGATGCGGAATTGAAACAGTTTGCGGCTCATCCGTCCATGGCCGACTACACCATCGTGGTGGTGGACACCAGCCGGAACTTTGAAATGTTTGCTTACGGGTTTGGCTCCAAACATTTGGGACTATTCCACGAGGGGGATCACTACGACGTCATCAAATCTTTGCCGGATTTTTTGGCACCAGTTACTTTTGCGCCCATTGTTACAAGGGCTTCAACGATGCGGGCCGACATCACTGAACCCAAAACGCCAATCATTGCGGGGCTTGTTTGCAAGACGGCTGCTCCAATCATGCTCGGGCTCGGTCGGAGAAGGGGACGGCCAGTGCGTCGTGCCGTCATTGTCGGGATCTGTTTTACGGGGACGTTTGTCTGGCCAATCATCACGGTCGAACCCACGACGGTCGTGTGGCTGGACCCGGACGCCCTAGCGTGTGCGCCAATCAGCGCAAATGTCTGGACTGTGGTAAACTGTTGCGAGGCGCGCGGGAGATCCAGGAGCACGTGTGAGGTCGAGCCTGCTGTCCCTCCTGTCGCCAAGACGTCATGATCCACGAGCACCGTTGTTTTGTGCAAGTTGCCAAGACGCCGGACCAGCTGCGGGCTGAAAAGCGACAGAAGAAACGGCGCGGACGTGATGCCCAGGACTCCGACAACGAGGACAAACACCCCGCTGCACGTGTTTTTTGACATTGAGAGCATGCAGAAGGGCGGTTTCCACGTGCCCAACTTGGTGGTGGCCGAGACCGAAGACCAGGACCGTCTCGTGCGGTTCTGGGGAGACGATTGCATCAAAGACTTTTTGCAGTGGTTGGAGACGTTGACCGAGGAGGACACGCGCCCGGTGACGATCATCGCCCACAATTTTCAGGGCTACGACAGTTACCCCTCATCAGCGAGTACCACCGTCAAAAGATCTTGATCGAAGAAGTGCGGAATGGGGGCAAGGTGCTGTGCCTGGTGCGTGATGGGATTCGCTTCATCAATTCGCTTTCTTTTTCCAATTGCCCCTGTCGGCCTTTCCCAAGACCTTTGGACTGACGGAATTGAAGAAGGGGTATTTTCCCTACCTGTTTAACACGCGCGACAATGCTCGGTACGTGGGACCCATGCCGGCCCGGGACTATTACATGCCGAAGGCATGTGCGTTCAGCAGCGAGCGGAGTTTGAAAAGTGTCACGCCCAGGTGGCCGAGGGCAAGGAGGGTGGCCGAGGGCAAGGAGTTTGACAGGGCCATGGAGTTGGTGGCCTATTGCGAGTCGGATGTCCAATCGCTCAAACAAGGCTGTTTGACTTTCAAACGATTGTTTGAAGCCCAGACGGGTTTCAACCCCTTCGATCAGATCACCATTGCTTCGGCTTGCAACCAGGACTTGCGCATGTACGGCATGGAGCCCGACACCATTGCCAGCGAACCCTTGCAGGGTTGGCGTGTCAAGACCAATCATTGCTTGGGGGCCATGGAATGGTTGATGTGGCATGAGCGTCGTTTGCGCCACGAGGAGTGGAGTGCCCTAAGGGAACAGGAAATGGAAGATCACGATGTCATGTCCATGGCTTACCCCGACTATGCGGCCAACCACCATCCCTTGTGGCGCAACCACCTTGAGCACGCGCGCAACGTTGGCGAACACTGGGTGCCCGGCTCGCGGTACAGTTTGGATGGCTACGAGCCCGACGGTCACGTGGCCTACGAGTTTCATGGTTGTATCTGGCACGGTTGTCGCAGTTGTTTTCCCCAGCGCACCGAGGAGAACCGCCGGTTGTTGGATCGTTCCATGGACGACGCCCGGATGGTCATTGAACGCAAGATGCAGATTTTGCACGAGCACGGCTATCGGGTGGTGGAGATGTGGGAGTGCGAGTGGAACCGCCTGAAAACGGAGGACCCGGACGTGCGGGCCTTTGTGCAAGAGCTGGAGTTGGCGGAGCCCTTGAACCCGCCAGAGGCCTTCTTTGGTGGTCGCACCAATGCCGTGCAACTGTGTTGCGCCGCCGACCTGACCCAGGGGGAAGAGATTCGTTACTACGATTAAACTAGTCTGTACTCCTTTGTGAACAAGACGGGCCGATACCCGGTGGGGGATCCGCAGATCATTTACCAACCCAACACGACGGACGTTTCGGACTACTTTGGTTTGGTCAAATGCACGGTGTTGCAGCCCGAGATGTTGTTCCACCCCGTGTTGCCCCATCGCACCCACAACAAATTGAGGTTCCCCCTCTGTCGCAGCTGCGTGGAGTGTTACGTGGACCGTCCCCTGTTCGACAAGGTGTGCCAGTGCCAGCACCTTTACGCCGACCGTGCCCTGGTGGGGACCTGGTGCACGCCGGAGCTGGAAAAGGCCGTGGCTATGGGCTACACCATCCTAAACATTCACGAGGTGTGGCACTTTGCCGAGACACGGGTGGGGTTGTTCGAGGATTACGTCAACACTTGGCTCAAGATCAAGGAAGAAGCCAGCGGTTGGCCGCCCGGCTGCCTGACGGAAGCCCAAAAGCGACCTCAGATCGACGCTTACTACCAGCGGGAGGGCATTCGCCTGGACTACGATCGCATCCAGAAGAACCCATGGCTGCGGGCGCTGGCCAAGATGATGCCCAACAGCATGGTGGGGAAATTTGGGCAACGCGAAGACAAGACTCAGGTGCGCGAGTTCGTGGATCCTCAACCCTTTCACACCTTTTCGGACAGCGACCAGAATGACATTTGCTACGTTAGCCCCTTGACCGAAGAGCGCGTGGAGGTGCACTTCAAGAAGGAGACGCACGCCGAAAGCCTGTCGCCCAACCTCAACATCTTCATTGCCTGTTTCACCACCTGTTGGGCTCGCCTGCGCTTGTACGAGGCGCTGGAGCTGCTGGGGGAGCGCGTGTTGTACTTTGACACGGATTCGGTGATTTTCTTGCACCGTCCCGACCAACCCGACCCGCCGCTGGGGGATTATCTGGGCGATTTCAAGAGCGAGCTGCAGGCCGACGACCCCATCGTGGAATTTTGTTCGGGGTCCCAAGAATTACGGGTACCGGACGCGCGGGGGCCACACAGCAAGGGCACGGCCCAGTTGAACTACCAGGTGTTGCGCCAAAACACCTTGGACGAATTGGAACGCCCCTTGGCGGCACCGTGCACCACGCGCATCACCAAGTCGCATCACATCGTGCGGGATGCCAAAGCCTACGCCCTGTACACCTAACTCTAGACCAAAGACTACCGCCTGGTCTACTCCAAGCTCGTCTTGCACCCCGTCACGGATCGGACCTACCCTTACGGCTACGAGATGTTCGAGGAGGAAGCATGAACCATGGACACAGTATTGTCAATGAAATGACTTTTAATGCACCATGAATGTGAACATAAAAATTACAGTTTTAAACACACTTTGGCTTGTAGTATTTTTTTAACGATGGCCTCTGGCCAAGTGTGGGTCCCTGGTAGGGCCTCGATGGTCTTGATCATTTTCTTGTCGGCTTCCCACTTGTCCCGTAACGTCTTGGCGCAATCGTAATCCACGTCGTGCTGTTTGCCCAGGGCGTCCAAACGATTGACACCCGGGTCCCGCTGCGCTAGGCGCCGCTTGAGTCGTATCCCTGGCCCCAAGTAATTTCCGTCTCACGGGCCGAGTGCGCCAATCTTCCCAACCGGGCAACGGTTTCAAGCGCTGGACTTCGGTGGCGCGTTTCTTGCGCCACTCCCGACTGGTTTGCAATAGTTTTTGCGCTCGCGCTGTGGCTTGGGCCAGGGGTGTGGTGGCTTCGGGGGCAGCTTTTTTACGTCGAGGGGCTGGTATGGGTCTGGTACGTGGCGTGACAGACGGCGTTTTGGTGGCAGGGCGAGGAGTCTGCCCCTTAAGTAAGGTCTTGAGCATGGTATCCAGAGGTCCCCTGACGAGTCCCTCGTCCTCCTCTTCATCCAAAGGCACGGCCGCAGCCGTCGGGGTGGTGCCTAGACGGACGCGGCGGGTGAATTTGCACAACTGCGTGGACACCGGCCTCATTCTGGCCACCTTGATGCAAGCCGGCAGCTCGGAGGTCAAAATGGCGTGTTTCTCGGCAGCCAGACGGGCGGCATTGTCCAGTTGGGCATTTTCGGTCAGTCGTCCCTTGTAATGTTCCACCAGGTTTTGCATCTCTTGGGGACTGACCAAACAACGCTTTTGAAAAGCACTGGTAGCCATGTTTTTACAGGAAAGAGCAACAGGTGCAACACGCCACTTCCATGGTCCCACCGTTGACTATGCGTTCCATTTGCCGGCGACAGGCGTCGCAAGCCGTTTTATACTGTAAGTCGTGCAACTGCGTATCCACCTGTTGGAGGCGCGTTTCCAAGGCCTGGCACTTGGCTTCTAACTCTGTGGCCGCCTCTTTCCATTCTTGCGCCTCGCGGTTGGCCTCCACCAAACGCTGGGCGAACGTGACGCTCATGACGACTTGCGAACGCTACAACAACAATCCAGCACCGAATTCAGTCCGTGCCAAAAGCCTCGACCTTTTTGACGCATGACGATTTGACGCCGCTTTTTCAAGGAATGTTTGCGTTTGGCCAGGTTCTTTAGGGTGCGTCGGTGCGGGCGTAGACATCGGACCACGTCCTGGTCCAGGAGCACGCGTCCGTTGAGGGCATTGAAGACCATCTCGCTGATGGCATTGATTTGATCGGCGTTGGCGTGTTGCAACTGTTCGCGACGTTTCTGTTGATTGGCTTCTTTCAACACGGACTGTAAGAATCCCAGTTGACGATGCATGCACGGAGGGGCCATGTTAATTCGAACTGAAGGAGAAATTTCGACTGACGTAGGGTGGACGGCGATCTTTATAGACGGTGGTGATGGTATTGGTGTGCGTCACCCTGGCAATGTGACGACCGGCCGTGCGTTGACGATTCTCTCCCTGCAACATTTCCAATCGACGGCGCAACTCGGCTTGATCTTGGCGACGTCCGACGCCTCGCCCGGCGCCTCGTCCACCGCGTCCACCTCGGTCACCCCGACCGCCCCGACCACCGCGTTTTCCGCCATTGCCTCCGCCATCTCTGTCGCCACCTCCGCCACCTTCCAGAGCAGCGTGACGACCGCCTCGGGCCAAGCGGGTGGTGGTCCTGGTGGTCGTGGTCAAGACGCCACCTCGGCCTCGGGACCTGGGTTGTTTACCACCCACGGTGGGTCGGACACGAGGTTGTTTACCGCCCACGGTGGGGCGAGTGCTCGTGGCCGTGGGTGACGGTTGCGTGATGGTGGAGGTGATGGTCCGACGTGATTGCTGGTCATCAGGGGTCCTATGGTGGGTCGAACAGAAGGTGAAGCACCGATCCGTGGTCGATCGGGTGTGGTGAGAGTGCTCCTTGGACTGCCTCGGGTCGAAAACATCTCCCTCAAAAGCTGATTGGGGTCCACGTCTGTTTGCAAGCCTCTTTGCAGGTCCTGCAAAGTGATGGTGGCCAACTCCGGGGAGGTGCTGCTGGAACCGGTGCCCGGTCCCGCGGAGGCCATGACGGTGGCGCGAGGTGGCGGTGAAGGGGTCCCCACGCCCGTTAGTTGACTTTGCTGGAAGGAATCGTTGTCCAAGTTGAGTCTTCCGCTCAAATCCAAATGGCGTCCTCCCAAGGCTTGGCGTTCTTGTCGCGCCCTCTCTGGGGCCAAATGCGCTTGAAAACGGGCTGTCTGACTGCTCATGAATCCTCGGGCACGAATACGGGGGTCAAGCCCTCGTCGGGTAAGATGTTATAGAAGAGACGCTGAGAATCATCTGAGGAGGGGTGCAGGTCCAACATTAAATACCCGTAGGGTCGACTGGTCTCTCGCCGAAACAATTTCAAGACTTCGCGCACGTTGTCCGGAAAGGCTTGGGAGACCAAGGCTCGCATGCCCGTCACGTCGCGAGGGTTCTTGAAGGACACGATGTAATGCGAATTGCGCGAAATGGTCTTGGCGTGGGGAACCGGCGGAAAGATGTCCTGCTGAATGTTGATGACCGAAATCTTGCGATGGTGCGAATGTTTGGTGAATAAATCCAAGATGCTTTTGTCGCGTCAGCCTTCATCCTGCAAATCGTCCAACACCAATAAACCACCTTGGGACGTGAAATACTTGGACAAATCCGGCAGGATGGGCAGGCCTTTGTGAAAGGTCACCCCTTTCATGTCGTCGTACCCGGGTTCCCAGACGTAATAACAATACACCACTTTCTTGGGCAGCGGTTCGAATAGCGTGTCCCTGGCCGCAATCAGCCGTTTGGTGAAGACGGTCTTACCAGACATGGACTGGCCACCAAGATGCTGCACGGCGCACGAAACATGATTGTCGCGCGTGGCTGGTGCGAAACTCGTTTTTAACGACGACCGCGCCTCGATCGGCGTTGCAACAATCGTCTGCCCAGATAAGCCGTCAACGCCAAGCCAGGCAACACGCCAATGATGCCTCCTCGTTGCGTCAAGGTTGTTTTGCAGCGGGGCGCGCGTCTCCGGCGTTTGAGTCTACGTGCCATACTGACCTGTTTTCCCATTTTTCCTGGAAGATGCGGTTTTTATACGCTCATGCAGCCTCTGGCACGAGCTTTTAGGCGGCGCTTTCTCTTTCGGCGTTACAACAAACGTTTGGTACCAAAACCCACGGCGCCGCTGATGCCACCCAAAGCAGCGGCTTTGCCCACGGCGGCCAAGGCGGGCCGCGCCAAAGCCAAAAGAGGGATGATCCCTCCTCGTTGTTTGCGTGTGCGTCGACGGCGTTAGACCATACTGCTCAGAAAAACGCGCCTGACTCACCGGGTCTTATACCTCGGCTCGGCGATTATACGATCCCGTGGCACCCAAAGAGCCCAGGCGACGGTACTTTTTACTCCGGCCCAATTGCAATCCAGTTTCGCGATTTTCCACCAAAAAAGGTTCGTAATCTCGACCATGTGTCAACAAATACAAAACGTGCGCCATTGCCCCCAAATCCATGGCATCCTCCTTCATGGACTTGACCGCGCGCAGCACCTCTTTGAGCATGTGGCGTCGGAACCGCCGTCGCGTGGTCATGATGTCCAAATGACCGTGGAAACCCTCCCCACGCTTTTATGAACTCCTAGGGGGTCTGAAAAGAAAACGAATGTGATCAGAGAGACGGACTCGAGACAATCCCCACCATGGAGGAGAGCCAAGCGCCACTTGTCTCAAACGACCAAAACCCTGAAGTAGCGAACCCTTCCCTCTTATAGCCTTTGGATCCCGGCATCCCAGCCTTGTGGGAGATCCAAAAGGGTGAACGGACAAAGGCTGAAAGAGCGACCAATGCGTACACCCACGCCCGGGAAAGAACACTCTTTCGTCGGCCCGTCCACGCCCTTACTGGGTTGCACAGCGCCTTATATAACCTTGGACCGGGGAAATCCCCTACCATGTGGGACACGACCCACGCCTTTTTACGTTTTCATGGCTTTTAATGCACATTGTTTAGTGATACAACATTGAGTCCACGGTCGATCCACCTCATCGGAGGGGAGTTGGTCTCCGATCAGCGTGCGCAGACGCCGTCCGACCTGGTGCTCGTTTTTGAGAAAATCATGTTTATCAAAGTCTTGCAAAAAGTTCTCCAACGTATGACCGCGAACTTTGTCTTTCAAGTACAACAGGGTGTAATGTCCGCAGGCCCGACTGTTCATGGCTTGCAGGGGCCGATCACTGCTTCGAGCGTGTTGCCAATGTTTGCGAATCCAGGCCAACAGGTGAGGCACGCCGTACGTGTCCAGGGGTAGACCGTAACTGTCAAAGACTTCGCAAATCGGTCCCTCGATCCACAAGGCCAACCAGTGTTTGCTCGGTTCGCCTTCGGGGTCCATGTTGACGATGTAGGCCGCGCGGCAGGTCTTGGTGGGTTGGGGTGGAAGCCGGTTTTCTGGAAAGACGCCCACAAAAACGCGCTACAATAAAGCATCCGAGTTGGCCAAGCCTCTCAACACGCGATCGCTGAGCGCTACCAGTTCCATGGCGAGACTGAACGTGCTCCTCACACATCGTGAATGTTATACTGCACGGCTCCGTTGTCATCGATTTCGATGACGTTTTCGAATTCGCCCCAGACTGCCACCGCGATGTTCTTGTTGGGAGCTGCTCCAAAGGTGATTTCCAATTTGACATCGCCGGCTTGGCGGGGATTCATCAGGGCCATGTCCGCATTGCCGCTGGGCACGTTGTTCCAAGCAAACAGCGTGCAGGTTGTTTTTGTCTCCCCAATCTCCAGGTTTCACCATGCAATCTGCGCTTTTGACCATGGGTCCAGTGGCTTGCAGGAACCGAAAGTACCCGGACCAATCTTTCAGGCTATCACTCTGGTTGAGTTCCAGGGTTTCGTAGGGATATTCCTCGCCTCGCACAATCTGTCGGATGCGAGTAACTCCAAACTTTTGGAAGGCAAAGGGGTAGTAATCGAGCACCCCCTTGTAGGCTTCGCCTACAACGGGGTGCTTAAATCGAAAGTGCAAGGTCACGTAGGTCTGAGCGCGTCCGTCATCTGGAAACTGCACCAATTCCCCGTTGGTCTCGGCGATGTTGACCTCCACGACTGCGATGGTGCATTGGCGCACTGCATGATATTGCTTGTGCACGGGTTCGTAGAACACCGTTCCGCGCCCCGTGCGTTGGTAAGTCACTTCCCGCAACAAGTCAGTCTTTTTGTCGCCCACGATGGTGCTGCTACCCACGTTGGAATACACGTGCAAGGAGCGAGTGGGTTCGCCCATCACATTGCAAAAGGCTAGGTCCAAATTAACTAAACGCCAATTGTAGGCACTGCTGAACGTGTACACGCGATTCTCACCGGTCTCGGTGGTGGTAAACAACCCGTGCCAAAGGCCGGGTCACGCTGCAAGTTCCAAGTGCCGTCGTCTTCTTCGCGCAACGTGGCCAAAGCGTTGGGCCCCATGATGATGTTGCCCACCTGGTTCTTCTTCAACCACCCCATTTTCTCCCCCAGCGTCTGGTCCACACTGAACGAAAGACCGATCTTAGTCTTGATCAACATTTCGGGACGACCTCGATCCGTGGTCCACTGGTACTTCAGTCGTTCGTTCATAACGTCCCTCACTGCCATGTGCTTCACGTCCTCGTTGTACCTCAATCTGTCGATCAAGGCACTGACAAATTCCACGCCCCCTTCCATGCGTCTCTCAACGTTCATTTCTTTCATTTCTTTCATCTTGACGTTCACGTACTCGGTCGATTTACTCCTCAGGGCATCGGTGTTTTTGAATTGCGACATCAGCAATCGCGCCTCGGGGTTTTGCACCAACGGTGACAAATCCACGCTGGTGTCGGCCAACGAGAGGGCGCTCAAAGCCACTATCCAGCCATCCTCCACGAATTCCAAACGAGTGGGCAACCGCACGCTCAACGAGGCGCGCGTGTTCCTACTGAATTCCGGGCTGGGCAATGTGACGTAGAACTCAGCCATGGCCAAATGAATGACCGCCCATGGCTGCACAGCTTTTCATTCGACCTATAGATAGGAGGCCACTTTGCGTTTGGCGCCAGGGGCCCTGGACACCAAACTCGATAGGGTCGAGACCTTGGGGTAAAAGCGTTGCGAGTGACCGCGGCCCGGGAAGGCCGTCATGAACTCCATCAAGGTCTTGTCCAAAGCACTGGTCGTCCTGCGGCGTCGGACCATGCCTCGCATTTTTTTCCGATAGGCTCGCCGCGTTTTTGGGACCCGGCGCGTCTTCCTCTGTCGAGGTCGACTGGGGGCCCCAGTCTCCAGCACCAATGACCAACTCTTCCCCGCTGGACGACGGCGGGCCGGGGACTTTGCTTTACGAGGCACTTGTTTGGTATGAGCCATCACGCCAAATCACTCTTTTGTATCCAACTGTCGTATTTGGCCGGCCACCCCAACCACCGGACTTTTTTACGTTTGCCCTTTCGCTGCAGAATCTTCTCCACTCGGAACAAGGCCTTGTCGGTCACGTTCACGCGTTGCAGGTCCTGTCGGTAAAACGTACCCTCCACCGGCGTACCGTCCCATTCCTGCAGCTGATAACTGGGCACTGCGCCCGGCACCACCCGACGCAACACAAATACCTCCTCCGTCCAACCCGGCAGGTAGCTCTTTTGAAACACGCGATGCTTCTTGTTCAAATGCATGCGCGTCTCCACCCTCAAGGCCGGCACCCGGGCCCGCCGACGAGACTTGGTCCGCAGGCGATCCCCGTACAGGAGTTCCCACACCGCCGCCTCGTTGGCTGTCGTGACGTCCTGGGGCGCCATGCCGATGCTGCGATGTTTGGAGGACTTGTAGCCCTTGACCAACTCCTGCAATGGGTCCAAGTACTTGTACGAGCCTTGGAACGTGAAGTACCGGTAAATCGATCTTTGAAGGTGCGGTTGAACTGTTTGGCCACCGAGGCCTTGGTATCACCGCTGGTGGAAAAGTGAGCAATGTCTCGATTTTTCAAGAAGGCCTGAAAACTCCGGTTGTAAAACTCTTTGCCCGCATCTGTTTTTGTCGACGTCCCTGGGCGCGTCTCAAAATGGTCTCGAAGGCGCGGCTGACCACCGGTCGCGTCTTGGTCTTGACCAGTTCCACCCAGGCATACTTGGACAGCACGTCGACGACGGCCAACAGATAGCGATGGCCCTTGTTGACCCTGGCCAAATTTTGCACCTCTATCAAATCGGCCACCCACTGTTGATCGCGGTCAAACACCAACACGGGCAGAGTGGGAAATCGAACCCGTCGCGGCCGATGCAGGGTGTAACTGCGCACCCCTGCCAACACATCTCGGGCTCGGCGCAACGAGATCTTCTTGGCGTCGGCAAACCGACGCACGCCACCCAGACTTCCCACGGCGGCCGGAGATTCGTATTTTGCCGACAAAACCCCATCGGTCTTCTTTTTTTCTTACTTGACGCTGCACTTGGACATGGCGCAAACACGACTACACACGCCTTCTCAATGACTCTCTCTCTTTATTTACATCTCTCAACATCACTTTTCGGATAATAACGGTTCCTGGTTCGAGTCCTTGGACTCCTCCACGTCCGAGTACTTGGACTCCTCCTCGTCCGACGAGGTGGTCATGTCGTCCGACTCGTAATTCGAGACCGCCAACTCCTCCGGCTACAACATGCACGCCTGGTAGCTTTGGCAAATTGCACAACCATCGGGTTGCCAATACAATTTGTCCTGGTGCGTGCCATAGCTGTAGGTGTCGCGCATCAGCTCTCAACATTCTTCGCACAACACCTCATCCAACAAGAGTTCGCACCCCCGTTGCCACACTCGACAATCTCCGCGCTCTTTCTCTTTCTCCGCTTTCTCCAATTCAATGCGCTCTTGTTTGACGCGATGCAAGGCCGACACCACGTCCATCAAATTCATCTCGCGTTCTCCGCCTTCTTCATGGCTGCAAGGGCACAGCTATTCTGGAGAATCGGTCTGACATACTTGGTCGGTTCCTGATACACCGGCCCCGCTTCCGAGCATCCTAAAGCGTCTGCCAAATCTTGAAACCAATGCCCCTGACACTGCTGAAAGGTGAAACCGGCTTCCAACCCTTTCTTCACCCGCGCCAACAAAAACTCGACGTCCGAGGCGTAATCCTTGCGTTTCAAGTCCTGGTAATAATACTTGTAACTCATCCTCACCTTTTATAGCCTGTCCACGCCCGCTCTCCTTTTATAGTGATTTCGCTGCACGTGGCAGCTGACCAATCCGCGTGCACTTGACCGTATTTGGTGCGCGTGGCGTGAATCCACCTGACGAATCCTCGTGGCCTTGACCGTATTCGTTGCGTGTGGCGTGAACCTTCCCATGACCAGGTCCAGGTCGTTTTGACCGTATTTGGTAAGGTTGGCGTCAGTCTCTGGGCACGCGTTCCACCCACGCCATCAGTCCTCAACATGTCCATACCGACGACAGCCAGTTTCGACCAGGCCCTGGAAAGAGATAAAGCCCGTCAGAAACGCCACGGGGAAGGCGGGCGCCACACCCAGTTAAGCCAACGTCTGCCGACGATGCCACCAATCGCAACGATTTGGCCACCTCCGAGTTGTCGCCCCAAGGCACTCGCAGGAGAATGCAGCCCGTCAAACCTCCCACTAGTGCTGCCAAAAAGAAAAAACAAGCCACGTTGACACTGCAAACGCCACCACCACCAGAGACCGGGGACGTCTTGCAACCGCCCACTCCGTCAACCCCGCTGACGGAAGAACAACTCTGGAACCAAGAAACCCAAGAGGCCACCGATCAGATCGAGCCACTGATGGCCGAGCTCCCTTCTTACGAAGAAGAGACTACTCCCTTGTGTCCGTTTCACGGGTGTACCTTGGAGTACCTGACCTCCAAAAAGAACAATTGCTCTACGTGCGTTGCAGACGGGTCAAGCTGCTGCCTCATGGTCGAGTCCAAAACGACTGCGTGATCTTCACCTCTCAGGAAGAGGCACCAACGTATTTGAAAAACATCAGAGACCAACGTCACTGCGATCTCCTGTTCGGAGATGGGAAGACGCTGCCCGACCAGTACTGTTGGTGCAATCAGCTGCTGAGACTGACCACCAGTCGCTCCCAGAACAATCCGGGTCGCATGTTCCTGACCTGCGCTCAAACGATATGCGATTTCTTCCAATGGTTGGACCTGCCTTGGTCCCGCGCATCCTGAAAGAACTGGAATGCCGCCTCCACCAAGAGCACGCTTACTTAGCCCAGTCCATCCCACCGCCCTGGCCACCTCCTTTGCTAGCCAGACACCACCAACAAGTGGATCGCGCACTGCCACCCCACCAGAAAGGCTGGTTTGCACCGTGCAAGACCTCCCCCACCCACTTAGACTGTGACTGTATACATCCATCCAAGCCCGTCCCAGACGGATACCGTCTCAACGTGTGGTAACATCTGTAACTCTTTTCATTGGTCTATGTGAAAATAAAAACGAGTGATTCCATCCACTGTCTCGTAATTTCTTAACAGTATGTCCATTCGCATCATCACTGGCGGTGCTGCCGGCACCGACACTCTAGCCGAGCAATTAGCCCTGCAACACGGCCTGCCCTGTCGCGTGATCATCGGACCCCTGCATCCCCGGGTACACCGGGGCCTTCAACCGCTAGACCCCTCGGCCATAGTCGAAGCTCTGACGCACGTACGTGCCGTGGCTTAGCAGCTAGGCAAAACCTTAACCAACCCTTTCAGCCAGGATCTGCTGGCGCGCAATTATCACATCGTCAAAGAAGCCGACACCGTGTTCGCTTTCGGCCACTTCGATCCCACCAAGTGCTTGCGCGACGTACCCCTGCACGAGATCTCGGACGTGGTAGGTGGTACCGGATGGAGCGTGGCGCTAGCCCAATGATTGGGCAGACGTCTGTTCTTCTATGACGTCAGCTTCAATCGATGGTACAAATACTCGCCTGAGTACAACTGGCTTCATTCCACGTCCGTCTCACCCAGCTTGTCCCACCAGAGCGCCATCGTGGGCACCAGACAGTTGCACCTCTACCCCGAGCCGTGGACGAACTCAAATACCTCTTCGCCCAACATGACCGATAAGACCCTGCTGAACAAAGTTTGCTTCTGCGTCGATTTGGACAGGTTTCGACTAGGGGACTGTTTCCTGGTCCGCGAAATGAGTTGGTGCCATTATCAAGGACAAATGTGCGGGTCCAATCCTTACGAGCACGACGTGCAGTGGAAAAACTTGACTCCCGCCCAAGAACGCCAGGTGCGGTACGTCACGCGACAAGTGCACGGACTGCCCTGCAGCCCAGCCCTCGCCGAGTCAGCCTACCCCCAGGAGGATCTACGAAAACACCTCCGAGACCTCTACGAGGCCCATGCCACCACCCAACGCCCCGTCGTGGCTTTCAAGGGTGGCCAAGTGGAACAGGACTTACTCAGGGAAATGGGTCTGCCCAGCTTAGACTTGGAAGTCTTCGGTTGCCCCAAGTTCGACGACATGACGCGCCTGACCCCCGTGGCCTCTTGCGAACACCACGTGATCTCTGGGGTAAGCCGACGCCACTGCCCCAAGGTGGAATGTTATCATTTCATTCAATGGATGCGCGCTCAAATCGGATTACCCAGGGACATGTCTTTTATTAATCAAGACCATGTCATGCGTTTTTATGTTAAAAAAACAATTAAAGATTATCTCATCATGTTGGTCATGACTCTTGACAGATTTAAGGTGGGGGTAAAAACCCTCGGGGTGTCTCTCTTCTTGACCGCTTGTTGATCTTGTGGGTCGGGTTCAGGGGAGCGCCTGCAATGGGGGCAGGCCCACAACTGATGGGGCACGTTTTGCGTGTACTGTTTCATGCACCACAGATGCAAACACTCCTTGTGCACGTAACAGCCGCAACAAGGTCTCACGACGGTCGTCCTGTTGAAACACACCGACTCGCTGCTGGCCATCCATTTCTCAACGCTGAAATAAACATCCGTGCAAATCACGCAGGGGTCTCGCACAAAGTCAATGGATTTGCTTCGATACAACGCCATGTTGAAAATGACGCACCTGCCTGCCCCGGTCTTTCATATACCCCATTTCCACCAATCAGCGTGGAGGCTGACGTCATCCACTGGGGGGATGGGGGGTCCCCCTCCCTCTCTCCAGGTCACATGACCGCCCTCCCGCCCTCCCATTGGTTACCGGGTGTCCCTATAAAAGGTCGCTCTCACCCCACCGCGCACTTTTCCAACATGGCGCGCCGATCGCAGTCCGTCATGATGTGCTTTAAAACTAAGTTTGTCTCGAACAACAGCGAGCCCTGTGTGATATGTCTGGCTGTGGAACATGACGACACCAAAGAGATACCCCACAGATCCCTCTGCTGCAACGTGAGCCAGCACCTGCCCTGCATATACCAGTGGTTGCAGTCGCTCAACCAACAGCGCATGCCCTGGCAAAACTGGGCCTGTCCGCACTGTCGTCTTTCCGTCTATTTGCTAAATCATTCAAGAGAACCGTGTTTCCTGTGCCAGTCCCTGGACATTGGCCGCCAGCCCACCTTCACAGAACGGTTGCCCTGCTGCTCCGTGGCCTTGCACCACACCTGCCTTTACCAACATGTACAGGGCTCGCCCACCAACCTCCACTTGCGGTGTCCGCGGTGCCTGGCTACCTTAGAGACACACTTCTCCAACGTCACGTTAGACGTGGACAATGCGCCCCTCCAAGCCAGCTACCCGGTACTATGCCCCGGTGAACTCATTTACCGTCCGCCCCGGGCAGAACCATCACCCACCCCGCGCCGCAGTCGCCGATTGGCCGAGCGGAACTCACTGCGGGTTTCCATACCCAGAGAACTCCTGCGCCGCAGCCCACGCAGCAGTACCCGCAGCAACACCCGCCACAGTCTCCGTCGTGTGCGTGGCAATCTTTTTCCGGAGGAACACTGAAATGTAAAACAGAGAAATGTGTCATTAAACAGTTTGGAAAAGAATATGATTGTGTGTGTTCATTGACCCTGTGGCCCAAGGGATAAGGCATCTGACCACGAATCAGGGGATTGCAGGTTCGAATCCTGCCGGGGTCGATTCTTTTCCCCAAGTATAAATATAGCGCCATTTTGAGCCTTTTTTTTAATGAGATGCAACATCATCACGTGACCCTCGGGGCAAACCCTTTCCATGCCGTTTGATTGACAGTTCTTGGGTCAGCGGTTACTCCCCTAAATCTATCCATCAAACTCCAGAGGCGGTACACATCAAAGGAAAATACTCGACGCTGATTGGCTAAAAAAGTGACAGTTTTTGGGTCTATCCTACCCGATAGTACTACTGGAAGTCATAACTGGTTATTCCAGTAGTGCTGTCTTAAGTGTTTCCCCTACAAAAGAGAAGAAGTTTGATGACCGTCTCGGTAGTTTCCAACCTGTGCGATATATTTTCACTCCTTCGGGTCAGTTTAAGTTTCAAGTTTTCATACACAAAACAGTTGAAGAAGGCGATATTGACATTCAGAGTTCCTCTGAACTTCGCAGCTGTTTGCAGAAACTGCGGAAATCTTCAGGTTACGTTCTGTGTCCTGGTATACCGGATTACCTGGACATCGCGTGTGATTTGCGTGTGAAGTCAACAAAAATTAAAGAACAAATGTGGCCGTGGAAGCATGTGGCGGCACAGCAATGCAAGCTGTGGCACAAGCCGAGAGCTAGTTATACGGAAGACGATCAAAGCGAGAAAGAGGCCGAGGTCTGTAGCGAATGTAAACTTGCACGACGCCAACTCAAGGTGGTCCAAGAGAGGAGAAAAGAGCTCGACGAAAGCGCACGAACGAAACGACAAGACGCTTCATCAAAGGTAGTATTTTATTTAGCCTAATACTTTTGAAATTTGTCTCCTTTCCACTGATCAGCCTCGACATCAGAAGATTATATGGACGATTTAAGTGGCAGCCTCTCTAAAAAATATTTATTACTTTTCCACGTAAAAGTGAAGATCTGCCATCTTAGCCCTGTAAGTCAGCGAGCGAGAGAGCTGAATGTACGATGGGAGAGAGCAAACTACCGACGAATGGCAGAAAGATTGAAGGCTTCCACATCACTCAGTGTCAATGAGGACCAAAACAGCGAGTTGGTAAAGCTTATAGATTGTATTAGTACCAGCAAGGAGGGTCAGGAAGGCCTAAATAAAGTTTTCAAAGAGGCCGATGTTTGCAACCCGGGGAGAGGAACCGTCTTAAAAGAACTCTGGGAGTTGGAAAGACAAGCTTTTTTCAAAGATCAACGAAAAAACGGTAAGGCTCTATCATTTCTGTCAAATGATAAAACATGTTTTAAGTGATAAACGTTTGTTTAAGAGTAAAAAGAAGCATTAAAAACCAGATACAGAGAATTGTGGACAGTGCAAAACAATGTGCGAACCGCTTAGGAAACAGCCTGTTTTCCTCTTTTTACAGAATAAGACAATACTAAAAGAAAAACCACATTTTTACCACAATTACGAAATAAATTCGAATTCAATGAAATGCACCTGTTGATCACAAAGCATGACAATTTATCAACGTGCTTTTTTGCTATTTTTTTTTTTAAGTAAAGCTTAGATTTGTCTACGCTTTGCATTGTCCTAGAGCGAGAACTACTTGTAATTTGTCTTCGTCATTCCTCCCCTAAAAATTTAAGGTTATTATTGCAATCGCATTTTTGGGTTTGAGTCAGATTTTATCTCTTGTAAGTCACTTTGTAAATTCACACCTAAGCTTAAGCTTGATAATGTGCCGTAAACATACGGAATAGTTTAATGGAATAATCTTATTAAAACTTGTCTTCGCGCCAAAATTAAAATTACGGTTATTAACTTACGTCCTAAGGCCATAATGTCCATAATTATGAATAACGGAAGTCAATATTAACCCTCTTCAGAAGGTTTAAGTGACATGCTATAAACGTTAGAGTATAAGCTTAAGCTTACCAGAGGCGACTTCCAGTTTGGATCAAATTACTCCAGCCGTTTCACTTCACGTCATGCGCAAAAACGTTTCAAACAGGTTTTTCCACAATTAGGTTAAGTTTGCAAAGGTATGATCTTGCATGGTAAGTACCCTTTCAACAAAGTTGAGCCACATCATGCCCCTTGTATGACCACATGCACATTGCAAGCACACATAATCAATAGGTACAAAATCTTTTGTGTGCCAGGTAACCTGGCACGGGAACCAGAAAAGCCACAGTAAAAAACTGGTAACTCAGAATGTGACAAAAAAAAAAATAAACAATTATTTGATCACACTCACCATAAGTTACATCTTTTCCTGTCTTTTTTTCTTAATAAAGTGTACCCGTGATTTTTACCCCAGAGTTCCGAAATTCCCATACTCCAGTCTGACTACAGAACAAGTATAATTATGATTGAAAAATTAAAGTGGCAATCCTTGCATGTTAAGAAATACATTTTTATTCAGGATGTTTACAAATCTAGCTGTTCTCGTTATTGTGACATCAAAATATTTTTATGTCTTAGAGACTGGAAAAAATGGCAACCGATGGTCTTCCACAACAATAAGATTAGGTAGGTAAAATTTACCACAAAGAAAATAATACATAATAATTGCTATCCAATTTTCCCCACAAACCTAAAGTTACAAAACACAGCTAAATAATTGCAGAGCAGGAGGCATCTGAAAGCGCCAAAGCACCATACCAGGGATGCCACCTTGATTAAACTTAAAAAAACAAAAAACTAATTAATGATATACCTGTATAGTGGTTCTCAATATACTGTAACTGCGAAAAGAGTATACTTCAGGTGAATTGAATCAAAGATTATCACAGTCAGTTTTATAATCTTTTCTTGTCATATTTATCTCTAAAAACAAGACCTTTATTTCCAAATCAAATCTGACAAACAACCTTGTTTAAACCAAACAGCTCTGTCTATTTATTCAAGAAGCCCTGCAACCTTCCGTGCAGTAAGAAGCTTAGGTATTCTTCAACTGCCTTGTTCCAAGGAGATAAGAAAAATCATTGGTAAGAATGCTGATGGACCTGGAATCAATGAAGCCTACTTACAGAAGCAAAGTACTCTATTTAAAGAATTTTGTCAGAAAACTACAAGTATAGGAAAGCGGGAACCTCTTGGAGTTCGAGCTCTGATCTTTGATGAAACTAAGGTAGACATTAATATTAATAATAACAATAACAATCACAGTCACAGTCACAGTCACAGTCACAATCGCAATATTTTCAGCCATATAAGGCATTCATGCATGCAAGGTTACGTAAGACTAAAAAACAATATACATAACACTTCACCTCAATTAGAAATTCTTCGTCATAAAAGGCTGGGGAAGGGAGGTTAATAAGATGCTGGCAGGGTAGCCCCAAAGTTGAAATTTACTTTTACATTATTGCATTCATTATCAAAACATACCGGTCATTATTTTCATGCATAACTTTAAACAAACTCTGTGCTTAAGTTTTGGCCTGTGTGGAATTGCTTATGTCACTTTTTGATGTTTTTTTAATTTTTTTTTTATAAATATATATATATTAAATTCATTTAAAATTGCACTTGCTCATTACTTATTTTTCTGGGCTGAGTTGGTGACAGGCTGAATAATGTTAATTGCAAAATACTCTATTACAGTTTTCATGCTGTAATACGCCTTTGACCATTATAGGCTAAAAGGTGCAATGTAAGTCATTAATTGAAGGGTATTCTGCAAATTTAAAGGGGCCACACATCACTTTTTGGCCTTAAAATCAAAATCTGTCTAAATTTGCTCTACTTTAGCATACAGACTGGTTATCGTATCAGAAATGAAGCTCTGCACTTACCTTGTGATTTAAAAGGCTTGGAATACAAACAAAAGAAATCAACCATACATCAGATCCTTTAAATTCTGCGTCTTGAATTTTTGGGAAAAGTCCTAATCCTTTGGATTATAGCTTTCTAAGTGCGAAATAAGTGCAGAACTTCATTTCTGACACCATTTCCAGTCTATGTATACATTATGCCAAAGTAGAGTGAGTTTATAGATATTTTGGATTTTAAGGGGAAAAAAAAGCTATACAGTGTACTGTATACCCCACTTTGGCAGAAATGTACCCTTCAATCATTATTATCATTAACATTGTTATTAGAGTACATTTTATATTTATCTTCAGCACTTAATTATTAAAAACTGGAATCAAAGCTCTTATGAACCCGCATTAGCTAAATCATATATTGAACAACTGAGCCCTAGTTGTAAGCAACCACCCTCCCCTCCCCTCCCTACCCCCTACCCCTCCTCCCACATTTCCCAGCAACTGGTTAAGACTCTTGTACCCCAAATCTTTATTTTTATCACAGGTTCAGTCAAAAAGATTATATGGAATTCCATGAGTTCCAGAATCATGGGGTTTGCCATGTGTCCTGATGAACTACCCTGGTTGCATGATGTTTTCATAACTGTGCCAGATAATTTTGAGGGACAGAAGACATCGTACATCCTTCAATTCCTTTGGCGGGATTTAAAATCCAGTTATGATGTGATTGGGCCTTACTTTACTTGTGCAGGTTCCTGGAATCACCAATTTCTTCTTGAGTGTGTTTTCAGGACTCTCCAGGTGTTCACCCTGTACAACTTCAAGGTACGAGTCCTCGTATGTGATGGTGCATCATCTAACCTGGCTTTGATTAAGCTACTTTGTGGGTACAAGCGAGAACAGCTTCCCCTGGCTAATGGAGAAGATCCATATGCAGTGAAGGCCTTTTTTCCAAAATCCTAATGAAGACGAACCTGACAAGAGAGTGTTTGTTGTTATTTGTCCTTCTCACCAGGTAAAACAATGCTACTTTTCAATAATTAATATTTGGCTGTGTGAATAGCTCTTTACTCACACCCCTCTTGACATGCCTGTGCTTTCTAATTTCTGTCTATTAGTAGTTTCAGTTTATTTATTCGCCAGAAAAATAAATACTGATTTGGAAACAAGACGTCTATTTCTGAAGAACACTTTTCTAGCAGATCCATTTACAACTACATTATGGGTCAGGTAGTCAGCAATCAAGATTAATTCAAAAAATGTAAACCGATTGTGATCCTTCTTTTTGTGCAAGATATACCTTACAAAGAATTTTGCTTTTCAATTATGTTTCTTTCATCCATACTACTGATTCCACTGTGGTAATCCAAACACTCACTGACAATAATCTAGAGAAACAGGGGGAGCATAAAAACTATATGTTAAGTAACAAAATGTATTGCATTTCTCTTTGTTTTCATACATACATGTAAAGTACACATGTCGTTGAGAACAACATCACTGAACTTAAATGTCCCTTAATTGCTAAGGAGGTCTTAATTATAATCTTTGACTTTTCTGCACTTTTGACAGCTAAAAAACAATGTTGCTGCACTGTACAGCTCCCGACCTGGTGGAACCAAAGCATTCACAAAGGATGGTGTGGAGTTTGGATGGCAGCCTATACTGGATCAGTATGAACGAGACCAGACAAGATTTGAACAAAATTTAGCTAGAAGGGTTCCTGGCTTGAGGTACAGTTTTGTTCACAGGGATAGTTGGACACGTCTCAATGTTCTTCCAGCAAAGATCATGCAAGTAAGTACAAAAATAACCTTTGAGAAGGTTATAATTAACTATCAGGCATTCGTTAAGTGCAAAAACTGGCACTAGAAATAAAATAGATTCTCAAGTTACGAGGCCAAAAAATCTAACACAAACACTCTATGTATTGGATCATACTTCATAAATCAAAATTTCACCTCATGAATCAACATGTCATGGTTGAATAAATCAGCTCTCGAACTTTCCCTTTCTCTATTCCTCTCACCATCTTCCTGTAGTAACCTAGTATGTGAATATTTATGTTGAGCAATAATAATAATAATAATAATAATAATAATAATAATAATAATAATAATAATAACAATAATAATAATAGCAACCATCATACTATTTCAACTGTATTAATAGCATACAAAAGTTTTATTACTGCTGCATAACAATAATAATAATACCACCCTGCATTTATTACCTGCCAGATGCAAAATCTAAATTACAATTTTGTATCACAACACGATTTTCTAAATGTTAAAATTTGGCAAACAATTAAACATCTACATTAAGACATCTGCACATTCAAATTTACATAATATTTACATATTTGTATTACTAACAGTATATATATTATATGATTGTGTTATTTTGCCAGCAACGATACATGATAAGTGCACTGCAAGAGCATGCAAGGAAAATTCCGCCACCACAAGATGCAGCATCAGTGGAAATGACTGCCAAGTATTTAGAGGCACGCCACCTCATTTTTGAAAAAGGCACATTGAGTCATTTGACCATAACCCCGAGATACCACCAAGTGCTTGATAACATTAAAAAAGGGTTTCATTCTTCAAAGATTGGGCATCATGTCATCAAAGAACAGGTATAAATTTATGCACACAAGAAATAATGATTATCGACCATCAGTTAATTTATTATAATCTTTCTTTGAACAATGTACTGTGAAAACGAGGTTAGTAAGATATTTATTACATCTCTAAGATTAATCCGGCACATGGGAAAGAAAGTTGAGGTCAAGCGGGCCATACTGTATAATATGGCCCACAAAATTGACCAATTGCAGCGTGTGTACTAAGTGATTGCGTGAGGGATATGATTCATAATAAGCTGGTAGTCACATCAATTTTAAGCAGTGATTAAAACAACAAGCAAATCAATTATGAGGTGTTTTTTTTTGGTTTTACTCCATCTTGACTAACAATGGCTCAATGTAAGGTGATCCTGTTGATATTCTTAATACCAATCAACTTGATAACTTCTTACCTATCTATACAGTGCTGTCGAATTCCTTAGAATGAGACGACAGCTTGTCAGACTTTTCAATTGAAACTGAAACAATGCAAGACATCCAAAAACTTTAGTTCCATAAAAGCTCTTATTATTAAGCCCCCTCTCTATTAACCCCTCCTGGTTTGTTTTTAAAGGAGTAAAATATACATACATGTACACTCAAACATATAATATGGTTGTCTGCTGTTATCAAAATCAATGACAAAGTTTCACAGCAATTATTTGAGTTTTGTTAAAAAACTATTTTAGGATGAAAGTGGTACATACCGTGTGTTTTTAAAAGATTTGAAATACATGTAACCCCCCTCTCTAATATGCCCCCCACCCCAACAGAGATTTTACAGTAACTACTTATACTGGAGTGGCTTTTCATTTTGCTAAGACATTTTCCTTTACATCACCAAAATGTGTTCACTTTTAATTACTAAACACTTACTTTGACAGAGTATGAAGACAACACCAGCAAAGCCAGGCAGAAAAGATTTCTAGCATGGCAGGTAAAGTAGAGAGAAAGATTCATGATAATATATGTAACTACAGAATGAATAAAAAACGTACAGTTGCATAACGCTATCCTGGCCAACGAATCAACTAGCTCATCCTAATTACAAAGGGAAGGCCTGACCCTCTTGTTACAAAGAGGTACAACAATTAAACAACATGTTTTACTAAAGTACAGTAAAATTTTATTGATTAAAAGATTTATTTTGTTATAGTTCAGTCCTCTTTTTCTCTTCAGTCAATAAATGGTAATAAAATGAATAATATGATATGATGAATAATATAGTAATAAAATGATGCAACGTGAACTAAACAATAACAAATAAGGATGCAGTATTAATTAACTGGTGACAAAACAGTGCAGTATAAATAAATAAATAGCAATAAATAGCAGTGGCATAGAGTCACTTTTCAGCTTGTTGAAGTTCTCCGCTGCAGGTAACCTCTCTGCCACCAACTATGGCTCAATAAGAGGAAGGGTCATTACTGGCAAGGAAGTTGTTACCAACAGCAACTCCGAAAAGGGATACCGAGATGACAGAATCGTTGTTTCAGGGGATCTGGAGAACAGCAAATCTTCCATTGGATCAAGTTTAAGTAGTTCAGTTTGTGTTGTCTTTGACCCTTTTGGTCTGGTTGGTGTTAAAGAATTCCGTTTCTCTTCAGATCTTTGCCAGTCTTCTATTGCTGGACGAGAGGGAAGCAATGCCTGCATGCTTATATCCCTTTATGTGGGATACCATTTTATGAGAAGAAGTCTAACACAGTTGACCAGAAGCACACTGACAAGTACATGGTTTGAATCTGTTACTTCTTCCTTCCTTCAAGGGAATGCACTTCACGATTTGCTCTCTGATGGGGAGCCAAGAGACCTTGATGTAGAGGATGCAGTTGAGAGCTGTGGTAATGAACTACACCTGTTATGTTATGAAGAGCCCATAGCATATGATCTCAGGTCTGGAAACACATCACCCTTAGTTGACACCTTGGCAGCCAAAGCTTCACTCAATCAGAACCAAACAGCTGTTCTAATCACAGCAGGGAGGACCATGGTTGTGTTGCTCTGGGAAACAGGGGACTGTGCCATAATTGACTCTCATGCACACAGCCATTTTGGAGCTGTCATTGGCTATGCTCCTCCTGGTGAGATAAAGGCAATAGTCAGCCGACTATCGAAAATGGTTTTCAAATACTACAATGCAGTGTTAGGTTTGTGCACCCTCACTTTTGTTTCTTATGACCACACATAGCCTAAAATTTGTAGTGTGGTAGCTTGGTTGTTATGAACCTGCACATTAGGTTTAAGAAATTTCAGAAAATGTTTGTTCAAGAAGCTGAAGGGAACACTCATCATACGTACAAGTACTTTAAATGATGATCCAATTTACAACTTTTACAGTAACTGTGATTACTAGTGGCTTTGAAATTGAACAGTTTCAACTCGGAGCCCCAGGAGCTTTGACAAAGCACATGCTATAGTAGTCTAAACACTAGATTCTACAAAAGCTTATAAAAATCTCAAGCCAAATACTGTCATCTTGTGCTACATGTACCAACACTTAACTGTCTTTGTCATGCACAAATGAGGATGAGACT
Organism: Pachyseris speciosa; assembly: GCA_016490735.1. Classification (NCBI taxonomy): domain Eukaryota; kingdom Metazoa; phylum Cnidaria; class Anthozoa; order Scleractinia; family Pachyseridae; genus Pachyseris; species Pachyseris speciosa. The sequence goes on along the minus strand of JAEMWC010000150.1, from coordinate 633,359 downwards.
TAAGCTTGCTTAGAAGCCTTGTGTAAGGACTACTATACTTATGGTCATTTATTAACATCGAAATGTACATTTTTTCCAGACCATACAAGCATTTTCAGTTTTGTTAGTGCTATGACTTAACCCTTTGACTCCTGAGTTATTGCAATATTTAGTATATTTTTGGTGGCAATTAGTCTGGAGCACTAATCTTCTCCTTATAAGGAGTTGCGATGGAAATAACTGCAATCTTGTGACACTGTGGGCTCACTCTAGGGTGTGACATCATGCACATTGGCAGCTGCAGCTCGTTTACTTATTCAACAAGCTTGATTCTGGGAAGTTTGCCTCTTTATAAGTGTTTTTTCGAGCCATTTTCCTCTGAAAAAGCCCCCAGGTTGGCATCAGTAAGATAGAATGTGGGTTAAGGCAAGCCTATGAAAACTTTGAAATAAGAAATTTAAGAGTTCTATGCTTATGGAATGGTTGAATTTCCCAAAATTCTTTTTAAACATGAACAAAGCAACTTGAGATACACAAGACTGGCTACAATAAAATGGCTAAAGCGTGGCCCACAGAAAAAGTGAAAGGAAAATTTCTATCTAGATATAAAGGTCTGGCCTTGAGGTTTTCTGTAAATGTAGAATTTTGACTTTTGGGCAATGTTTGTGGTTAAAAAATTGACCATAAAAATGTAATTTTTAGTGTTGTTATTTTGTCAAAAGACTGACATTTTGGGCTTTGTTGCCAAACAAACGGTGCTATGCAGTGGAATTTGAGTATTGTTAAGTCGGGTTTTTTTTTTTTGCTATAATAATTGTAAACATTAGCACCAGTTGGTGCTATTCACATTGAGGGGCAAAGGATTAAATACACAATTGGTACCAGTGTCCAAATTAAGCCAATATAGAGGCCCTGTCAGGACGGGTTCCATGTCGCTTGTCTGGATTTTAAAATCTCCTGTGTCGGTGTTTAAATCGCTAATTTTCGGCCTTGATTTCACTGTTTGAATTTTGCCTGGAATGATGTCTCTCGTCAGGATTCCATTTTATGTGCTGTTGCTACTTTTTGGGCCATGTCACTTGTCGGAATTTACCCTGGCAAGGCCTCAATATACAAAGTATTGAACTTAAGCTACCTTATACATGTAAACTTATGAAAGCAAACGTACAACTTAATGGAAGGGTTGTAAGCAGCTATTTTTAAGAAGAAGGCGCTTCAAAAAAGAAATCAATTTCTATTATAATTGAACCAGCTCCTTTGTGTTGGATTAGACTGTATTGGATATTTGAGCTGGAAACAAGTTGAATGAAACAAATGTTGCATGGGTTAAATTCTTCTGTGCAAGCTGCTCGAGATTCAACGAAACGTAAGCTTGTTAAGCTGAATCCTTGTTAATTAACCTATACAGATGTAATTGCAATCACTTTGAAGTCGAGAAGTCAATGTAGTTCCTTGTATCAACAAGCATGTGCATATGCATTACTGTTCAACTTAAACAACATCATAGATGATGGAAAGCAGAAATGACCAATAACTTACCGATTTCTAAGCTTTGCTGTAACATCTGGCTGGTTTGTAAATGACCTAAAAATAGTCAGCTTTGGTCAAGGAAAAAACGAAAATTCAGATCAAAGTCAATCAAAATAAAATGATTGAAAGAACGGATTGAAAGTAGAATGCTTCACTGACCTCGTGCTTCAAGCTCCGAAGGACTGGAAACTAGTCCTTTTGTTTCCAAGGTTACGAAAGAATTAATTATGGCGTCCAAACAGTCCGAGACTGAAGTATGTGTTACATTTGTTGACGAAACGGAGTTTGTAAACAAAGGAAATTGGTTCATTCAGGAAGAAGAAAATTGGGATAAGAGCTCCACCTCTTCTCTGAGTTCTGACGCTTCAGAGTTATGGTCTGAAGAGTTTTCAGACACCAGTGAATGCGAAGATGAATCACCAATACCGGCACCATCTCAGAAGGGAAAGAAACGTGCAACTGCAACCAGTGCAAAACGAAAGAAAATCGTGGAGGGTAAAGCCCCATTTACACGAGCAATTTTTCCTTGACAAGTTTACTTGTCAATTGTTATTGCTCGTGGAGATGATCAACAAGTTTTCCTTGACAATTTTCCATTGACAAGGTTTCCTTGTTCATGTAGATGATCAGCAAGTTTCCCTTGACAAGTTTCGGTTATGCCCGCAACAATAATATCCTTGTCACATTTTCCTTGTTGTCCGTCTACACGAACAAATTTCTGACTTGACAATTTTTCCTTGTCAAGGAAACGCTATCACGCCAGATTTTCCTTGACAAGGAAAAATTGTCCACTATTCCCCATCTATACGAGCAATTTTTCCTTGTCAAGGCAAACTTGTCAAGGAAAAATTACTCGTGTAAATGGGGCTTAAGAAAGGAGACAGAACAAAGAAAAAAGCACTGTCAAAAACAGAAATTGTTGCTCTTAGTGAAAATGCTCGAAAAAAAACCTGCATGTTGGACTTTCGTTTCACAAAAACTGGCCCAGCAGCCGGTGATAAAGCATTATGAAATGCATTTTACTCTCATCCAGTATGTACTTTGAAAACGCAGCCACGAACTCCATAATTTTGTGGACCATATGTATTCCACATTCATAAAGCTTATGAATGATATAACAAAAGAGGTCAAGACTGACAAAAAGGCCAACCTCACCATGCGCTGGGTTTACAGTTTGAATTCATTTCTAGAGCGCGAAGTGTACAGGTCTGTTTACGCAGAATTACCGAGCGAATTTTCTTCCGAGAGCACTACCAGGGCGGTAACGGGAATGGTGCAGTCCTTAGTGTACGACTTCGCACAAAATGAGTCGTACAGATTATCAGAGGATGCTGACATGAGCAACGAAGTATCCCCGGAGGACGATGTTAGTCTGTACAGGATGTCAGGTGCTGCTCTGTGCAACATGATTAAACTTAGAAAGGACACGTTGTCGGGAAAGGAAGGAAAGAGCAAACTTACCGCTGAAAGTAGACGAAGTATGGAAAATGAGTTAGATATTTTATTGTCGTTAAAAAGTTTGGACAAAAGTAATCTTCCCGTTGCACTAAGACTTCTCGATGAAGGAAATTTAACTTTTGTTAAAGATAATTTTTTGTGTTTTGTAAGAGAAGTAGATATGAACATAAGAGAATACTTAAATGAAAGAAAACTGAAAAGGCATAAGGGCAATTTTTTAGAAGTGGTACATTTTAACCTGTATAACGACGAGGAACTGTTCCAAAGTTTCTGTTGCACAATCCAAAAATGTGGAGTATCATCAGATAAATACAATGCAACGGTAGTACAGAAAGTCTTCAGTGACATGTTCCACAAGCTGTGCAATACAAGGACTAGGGAGTTTTTCAGGGGGAGGACAGAGGCAGAGCTAGCTACTTCTGGCAGAGTGGTGGACAGTGACCAAATCCTGAGGTATAGCCTCAAGACATAATTAGTATCTCTAAAAAGCGATAGCCCGTGGCAGAATAAAAATGGCTTGAAATTTTTTATGGTTGCAAAGCATTAATTTCAGAGGTTGTCTGAAAATTAATAGGTTTACTACATTAAAAAAAAGCCAGAATATTTCAAAGAACCCTCCTATACAAGTTCATATGGAATTGATATCTGATGATATCAGTCAATTGATATTTTTGATGAATGAAGCAACACAAATTAGACTATTTATTCTGTTTCACCTCTGAATTAAGTGCTATTTATTTCTATGAACATGCCAATACCAAATCCTCAAACAAGTGTTCATTGCTTGTTCATTTCTGAATAATGCAGTGAGTTATTCCACATGCAAAATAAGAATTATAATTAGTGTCTAATTTTATTATTTATGATCAGAGAGATTTTCAGGTGTGTTTCCTCAAACCAAAAACAACATAGTCTTTCTAACAAATCATACTTCACACAACATGCTGTTTGCATACATGAACACGAAAAGTGCTTGGTCATAATACTGTTACTTTACTAAGTCAGCAATTAATGGCAGTTGAAATCTATTACCCAAACTATCATAAATTGTATTAAATTCTTTGGAACCACTGTGAGGTCCACCTAAAGATACAAACAGGAATCTAAATTGCTGGCTTCTTATTCCTTCCAGGCATATTAATGACCATCCTGACCCTTTTTCGTTGGTTTGTTTGTTTGTTTGTAGTTTTTTTTAAAACAGCCCCTCACAATGTACAGTACCGCCTGAAAGTATTGACCCCTTTTCCGCGTCTTTGCCGCGTGACCTCCTCGCGACTTTCCCTCGGTATTCCCGCGGCAGGCCGCTTTTTTGCCGAGGGAACTTTTCGGTCAGGCTCCAAAGTTGCCGCGGGAAAGTTAACCGAGGTAAAACCGAGGTAAAAAAATACCGCGGTCGAGTTTGAATAGGCGTTTGTTTCCTTTGTGTTTCAAGTGACAAAGTAGCACCTAAAAGTTACGGCAGGAAATCTTGAACAGGAAGGACAGTCATGGTCGCTACACATAGATCTATCTCCTTTTTTTTAATACATGGGCAGAAATGATTCTTTTATTAGAATCCGACCATAAATAAAAATTTTTGGAGAAATATTTTGATTGTAAATTATTTTGATATTGGCGATTGTCGCGACTACTTTGAATCGAATCTTCGAAGCGCATTTATGCTCGGCGCGCTCGCGTGGAGTTCGGCTTCAAAGTCTTATTCATTTACAGTGTGTGCTGACCTGTGGAATGTGACCTGTAAACAGATCTGTTGGCATCTTGATGGAAAGAAAGAAAGGAAAGAATATTTCGGCATGTTTTGTGACGCTCAGAGCACGAATATGAAATTTACATGTTGTGCTGCTCAGAGCACGAATAGCAATTTACATGTTATGTCTCAATGTCCGGCAACCGGACAGGAATTTTGAATTAAGCTTATCACAGATCCAAAACGTTGTTAGATTGACTCGAAGTTATTTAGAACTAAGATATTAAGGGAAGCGAACAAATTACCAAGAAATTCTAAGTAAGGCAGGCCGAGATTTCAAAGAACAAATCCAAATTCAATTGGTCGTTCGTGCGTATCGGCGTTTTATGCAAATTCGAGCACTGCACGTGACGACAACACAACGTGAGCTCCGGAGCAAAGACGGTTCGAACAGCAGAGTATGTCAAGTTAAGAATTTTGTCGTTCTATAGACGAAATTTTAAAATTTCCCAAGTTGTCCGCGAATTAAGTTTAGAAGGTCCGAAGAAAAGGCCAGCCGTGAAGAACGCCTCAGCCGATCCAAATGAAATCAGCACGCGTCGTCAGAAAAAACTAAAATTAAAAATTTTGAGGTTTTTCCTCATCAGGTTAAAGACATTTTAAAGATATATCTGCTTGCATGTTTTCAGCTCGGTAGCATGCTTTGTTTTGAAAATAAAGCAGTCTGAATTTAGATTTTTTTACAATGCCAGACATCGTGGTTGCGTCTGAGAAACATATCACGTACGCGAAAATATCGATTTACGTTGTGTTTTCGAGTTCCGAATAACCAATATGTTGAGAGAAGTGTCTATGCGAATGTTTTAAAGTTTAGCAGAGAGAAAAAATCTTTTGCGAGAGGAAACGTGAGCTCCAGATGTTGGATTTCCGACCGCCATGTTGGGGTTTCTCACAGGAACACGGTGCCAGCATGGCGTCTCCATACTAAAAACTATAATTTTGAGTAGTACCCTTTATCGAATAACTCGAGTTCGAATATCGCACAACACTGAAACTTTGATACGTTGTTTATTTATTACTCTTCTACACTATCTCAGTTTCTTGACTTAATTTATTGAAAGATAAGCGATTTTATTTTTTATTTGCGTGATACTTGAGTGACGTGCAAAGTCAAGAATTGGGACAAATGCCGTACTTCACATGTGAAATACGGCTTTTAACCAAGGCAGACGCTTAACCAGGGCAAGCCCCTTAGCGTTTCAAAGACTTCGATTTTACATTATATAGAGGCCGGTTCAGAAATTACGAGTCCATACGCAAATCGCGCACAGCGTTATTTTTATGTCCGTGAATCTTCGCACCTTACAGTCCTTCTGCTTTTTTGACACCTGGAATTAATCGTCATTGTTCTTTCCCCGCGGCATTACCTCGTCTTTTCTCCCGCAGTATTCCCGTGGCAAAATTGTACCTCGGTTTTCCCGCGGGAACAATTTTTTTTATACCGCGGTGGACGCACGGCCACTACCCGCGGCATAGACGAGGTATCGCCTCGTCCCGATGGGTCAATACTTTCAGGCGGTACTGTATTTATGTAGAGGACAGGTAAAAGTGTACAAGTCAAGTGTGCCAGGTAGACACAGCATACAAAGTATTTTTTTAAAACATAGACATCCACAAACCGGCCTCACACAGTGTGTCAGTGTTACACATAATAAGAGCTTCCACATAAATAGGTTTCTCACCTATAATAAATTTGTCTCACAGAAAAAAAAGCTATAAAATAAACATGTATATAAAAAAGCTTGTGTAGCCAATTGCCTGGTGCATATCATATTCGCTCTCGATTTCTATGCATGATAGCTGATTCAGGCTGCACCCTCATCAGCTATCATGTGATAGAAATCTCGAGCTCATAATCTAAGTGTTAAATAAAAGAAAGCAATAACATCTTAAGAATTAGTGAAAATCTTGGCATGCATGAATGAAAACCACAATGTAGATTTAACTGCAGTTTCTTCAGGGATAATAGCAAGATTAAGACATCCTGTTTCCACAGCTGCAACAATACATTTTCTTGTGAAAATATGTATACCTTAATATATGTGCCATGATATAATGCAAGATTCAACAAGCAAGTGTTTCCCTGGCACATAAGAATGCACGGGTAACAACTACCTGGCATTAACACTTGGTGTCACAGTTAAAGTGCACCTAACCCCAAAATATTTTTTCGCTAAAATAAATTTTTGCACCTGTTCGAAACCCATTGTGCCTTTTAGCGCTTTTCTAAACAAAATCTTGACTTTTTTTAGACTGTAAAAGATTCGAATTCTAACCATCATCTGTTTCACGACCGAGTCATAAGAGGCACGGGTCTATTCCCGATTTGACGTCACAAACTGATTTGCGTCGTCTTGCATCGTCTCAGTTTGTGACGTCAAACCGGGAATAGCCCCATGCCCCTTCTGACTCGGCCGTGAAACAGACGATGCTAAGTTTATCGTAAGTTTGGAAGCTTAAAAAAAGTCCAAAACTGGAAATAAAGGCTACATGTTTTTGGAAAAGGTGAACAGTTTTATATTAGGGAAAAAAAATTTGGGGGTTAGGTGCACTTTAACATAATGCAAATTGCCTCATGCTTAGATGTACAACATTTTCCATTTTTGTCAGAAATTGCCACATCCTGGATAAAATGCTAAACTTTTGTGAAGACTTATTAGAGGTATTAGAGAAAACCAAAAAATTTTTATAATTTGTGTTACACACTGTAGTTCAACAATATCAATATCTGTATCATGAAAATACTAATTTGTAGTGCAATGCAATTCATTCGAGCCCTATCTACAGACAGTAGAAAAAAATTACTTGTCCACGGTATTGTTATCCTATCTTTAACTGAAACTCATAAGGACAGAGTACTTATGTAGCTTAGGGAGGCTTTTATTAAATTTGATATGGTCTGAATAAAAATGAGAAGGCTTGCAGGCTTCTATGTAAATCTTGCCCAATGCAGATTACAAGTTTTGATACCATTTCTTTCTATGACAAAGCTGCTTTCATACCTGAACAATATTCTTTATATGGATACATTTATGCACTACACGTATTAAAGGTAAAAGTCAATCACCTACAAAAGACATTAATTAAGCTTAACGCTTACACGTATTTTCTCAGAAAACCATTTTCTGAATTTAACGCGTTACAAACTAAATTGTGGCATTACATTTTCGGAAAATTCAGAGCAATTACTTAGATTCAAGCGAAAAATCGCTTATTTTAACAACTAAAATTGCTATATCAGTCGGAATCATTAATTTGAACCAAGGAATGTTTGAAGTTTCAACGGAAAACATTAAAAATTTGGCAGAAAAGTACTCTTACATTTTGCACGGAATTTGAAAATCGCGCCCTCGTACAGAAGTGAATTTTATTTATTAACTCGGAATCTTAAAATCGTGCTAAAATTTAGGAGAAGGAATTCTTATTTTAGTCGGAAGCGCAAATTTTCTCAGCACAAATCAATGGTTTCACTTAATACAGATTTTCCTAATTTGGGAACCGCTTAAAAACCAATTGACCATTCCGAATTTTGGAAGCCCGTAATAACGCCAAGACGTTTCCGAATTTCGGAAGCCCCTACCAACACCAAGAGGTTTCCGAATTTCGGAACACACTAACAACATCAAGACGTTTCCGAATTTCGGAAGCCCCTAATAACGCCAAGACGTTTCCGAATTTCGGAAGCTCCTAATAACACCAAGCCGTTTCCGAATTTCGGAAGCCCCTACCTGCACCAAGCCGTTTCCGAATTTCGGAAGCCCCTACCTGCACCAAGCCGTTTCCGAATTTCGGAAGCCCCTACTAACACCAAGACCTTTCCGAATTTCGGAAACCCCTACCAACACCAAGACGTTTCAGAATTTCGGAACCCACTAACCAAGACGTTTCCGGAAGCCCCTAATAACGCCAATCGGACGCCCCTACCAACACCAAGATTCGGAACCCGGACTATGAGTTCCCCAAATATGTTACAGAGTATTTATCCTCCGGTTATGATCGGAAGAAATGCATTTGGTGTTGAAAATGTATCTGAAAATAAAATCAAATACCACCGGCTCGAAATTTACTCGAAAGTTGATGTAAACGGGATTTCAGATCCCGAATGAAGGTACACACGAAAAATGTCAAAAGACTGCTGAATTAACGTATTTCGACACCTTCAGCTACCGTATTTATTAACTGCTCACGGAAATCTTTGTTTGGAAATTTTCTTTTGCTAATTGCTACATTAATTATTCGTCTAATCAACAAGAGCAAAACTTAAATATTGAAAATTTTTATCCCTGAGCGTTTACAGTAACCTGAACTTACGCCTCATTTCACACACGCACGATTGTTCGTTGAACTGAAAAGAATACCATGTAAAAATCTAGCCTAGACAACCAAAGTTATAAAAAAGGGAAATTTCACATACAAGCCAAATGTTAATACTCACCAGAGGTCGCGGTCTTGTCAAATACTTCAACGATGGTTCGACTGTCTTGAGGAGCAGAAGAAGTTTCCTTGATTGGAATACTATGACATAAATTAGTGCAAGAACTCGAACACGTATCATCAAAACTATCGTCTGAAATATTTCAAGCGAAGCAGTGGAGACATCAGGAATGTTTGATGGGCTATTCGACAGTTCCATTTCGAACAACGACACGAACACCCGCGTCTCATTGCGTCGGTAACACCTTTTAGATTAAATTTGTGGGCAAAGAATAGGTTATTGTTCACTTTATCGGAAACGAAAGATTAGAAGCCGGCTTCCAAGCATAGTTCTGTCACCTTGAACGACTCTGGGAAGAATTTTTTTTCTCACACCACAAGTCGAACATATATCTACCAACTACGGGACAGACAAGGGAGGTTATATACTCTATAACCTTGCTGTATCACTGACGGCACCAACTAACATTAGGTTAGTGTAATTTTTGAAATGACCGCGTTGATTGCAACTTGACAATAACAAAACCGACCAATGAATCTAGATCAAAGGGATGAGCTGTGTTTGTTGCAACTGACAACTACAACCCAGTAGATTTCGAAACCAGATTTTTATCTGGAAACTTTGAAGCGCCAGCGCCCCTCATTTTAAGTCTGGTTTGTCATCTGCTACAGAAAAAATCTATGCAAAAAAATCAGAATTCTGTTTCTTTGCTGTTTCTTAATGCCGCTTTTTCACACCTCTTCTAAACAAATATGAACCGTGAGAAAATGTAAATGCTAAGAAAATAGTCACGTAGCTCACTGTCATCTTGGAATAAGTGAGATCAGCACATAAGAGCTCTGTTAGTTAATCACTAGCCTTGCTTTAGTAATCAGTGTTTCAGTTCCTGATAACAACATCGTCCCAAGCAGCGAAGTTGTGGTTCATTCCGGGTTGTTGACGGTAATTAAAGCGAAGATTTTCGGAAATGGCCTTGCTTTGAAAAGTTCGAAAGGACTAGAACATTGATGTTTACTGGATGTAAGCGCGCCGTCGGCCTATAAAAAAGGAAAGGATAATCCAGGTAAGGAAATTTCTCTTCAGTGGTTGCATGGAACGTAAAATACCTTGTTTCGCCTTTATTCAGACAATCGTCTAGATTGTTCGGCCACCGCTTTCCTAAAACTTCAACTTCAATTTTATTTTACACTGTTTAAATGGCCTCAATTAAACCACTTAAACATATGCAAACAGATTTTACAGAAGCCGTTGGCTGTGTTTGTATATTAATGTGATATATGTTAGTCAGTTCTCGTTTGATGCAAGTGTTGCCATTTATTTAGGAAATGGGATGCTAGCAGGCTTGAAGGTGAGGAGGAACAGCATCTTCGTTGGGCAAACAGGAAGGAGAAAAAGTAAATTTGAGAGAGAGAAAGCTGGTTCGTCCGAAGGCGCTCAGTAACAGGCTGTCTTTTGTTTTCATTGAAATACAATATATGTGTTATCATCAATAGTTATTAAACTAGTAAATATTTTTTCGTTAGATCTTGTTCTAAATTACAGTTTATGTTGTAACGTGTTTAATTCTAACAGCAATGAAACGCGTTTCTTTTACTGGTTTGTAAAGACTGTGCTAATCCTAGAACAAGTGTTGAGAGGACCCGCAATTCGGACAGCCTTTCGAGTTGGATAGAACCGATTGTTTTCCTAGGATAAGAGATGAAGATCTCTGATTATCGTTTTTTTTTTATTCTAAGACATATGTTGAAGGGCTCCCAAATTCGGAAAAACCTCTCAAGTTAAATAATATTGGTAATTTGTTTTTCCTCGGATAACTGTTGAGGGAGTCCGAAATTCGGAATACCTCTCACAGTTAAATAGTAATGACCGTTTTTACTCGGAGAAGTGGTGAGGGGCTCCGAAATTCGGAATACCTGTCACAGCTAAATAGTAATGACCGTTTTTACTGGGAGAAGTGGTGAGGGGCTCCGAAATTCGGAATACCTCTCACAGTTAAATAGTAATGACCGTTTTTACTCGGAGAAGTGGTGAGGGGTTCTGAAATTCGGAATACCTTTCAAGTTAAATAGAAATGACCGTTTTTCCTCGGAGAAGTGGTGAGGGGCTCCGAAATTCGGAATACCTCTCAAGTTAAATAGAAATGACCGTTTTTCCTCGGATAAGGGTTGAGGGGCTCCGAAATTCGGAATTTCTAATTTGGAAAAAGTAAAATATATTCTTGTTATTACGGAATTTCTCTAAAATGTAATACCACAAATTAGTTTGGAACGCGTTATTTTTTCAGAAAGTCTTTACCAAGATTTAATAAATGTACAATGCTGCGTAGTTCAGTTCAGTTAAGTTGATCAGTTCCGTTTGTACATCATGAACACTTGCTCTTTTCTCAAAGGTGAAGTAGTACCACGCACTTATAGATTGTTGCATTGAGATACTTTTTTATTCCCTTAGCATAGAAGATAAAGACCACCACTGCTCTTATGGGCTTACTGCACTTTCTGCACAACCCTGGAGGGTGAAATCGTGTTCTGATGTGATTTCTTCTCTTTTAAATGAAACTGATCTGAACAATATGGGCAGAACGTACGTACAACCTGACACGTGGACTTGCTACTTCTTCAACGAATGCAATAGCAAAAACTGCTCCTCGTTTCTAAAAAAGTTGAAGACACCATGGAACTGAGAAAGGAGTCAACACGAAAATGGCGATTCCAACTCCACGAAGGTTCGCTATTTCTCTCAGGCTTAAAGCCTGTACATGTTACAACTGAATCTCGAAATGAAAAATACAGGAGAATCGATCAGCAACAACATTCAAAGATCCCTGGTCCAAACGAGAACTTTGATTGCCTTTAAGACGCCCGATGTTAAACAATTTGTATGTGCATAAAATCAGTCCTCTTGTTCCGCCTCACTGAATTAAGAGCATTTGAAAACAAGCTGGTTTTCACCGCATGAGTCCGCCATCATTTTTTTCTAATCGCTCGAGTGTGACTCGGCCCTTCGCATGGAAACGAGTCTACCGGAAGTAGTTTGCTTTCTTTCTAAAAATAGATTTTTTGAAATCAAGATATGCCAGCCAGCCCCCCTAGTCTCCCTCTCTGTCCTATTATGCCTCTTGGTTTAAACGATCATTATTTTGGCAGGTTTGCGCGTCAAGAAACCGGCAAAGGAATTTTGAAAAAAAAAAAATAATGAGAATCAAACGTGATATAACACCATTCATACTTAAAGGCAAGCGAGATTTATACCCCTGTTTAATGGTTCAATTGGGGAGATTTATCTCTAAAATCCTCAAAGTCGCTGAAAAGCGCATAAATGTTGCATTACAGTGTTTGGACCCGACATCGAGTATCGTAATCTTGCCAGGTCAAATTTCAAACTAAATGGAAAGCAGTGCCGACTTAAAAGTATTATTTTCTTTTCATTAGAACAAATACAAAGATTACGAAGCATGTCTGGCAAATTTTTGCAAGACATTAATCACATCTTTAAATAAGAAAATTATCAGATGAGAATTCTCTAGTGTATAAACAGAATAATTGACACGTGAGTTCCGCACGCCGTGAGATATCCTTTGCGATCGTTTGTGTTGATCGACACGATGGAAACACTAAGAGGGTCAAAGGAGTCTCAGCGCGAGGTTGAAAATTCTTTCAATTAAAATGGCAACTTTTCGATTTTCGAGAAGTCGACTAAAGCTATAAGCGCCAACTGATCGATCGAAATAAACATTTACGCCTCGATTACCTTAAAGTACTTTTATCGATGAGAATAGTACAGAACAACGACGTTTCGACCGATCAACGGTCATTTTCAAGTTGAAGGATAAAATTGTTTAACATGCGCTTATATAATAATCAATTGTAAAATGCTAATGAGGTACTGACTAAAACTCTAAAATATTTGCATAAAAACAATACGAGAAAATCGCGGCAATAATGGTGAGAACGCAAGGCAAAAGAGACAATATTAAAAGTGAATAATTAGGTAAAAACGTTTGCGCGGATCGAATCACACTGTTTGTTCAGTTTTGGTTTAAGTTCACGAATAAAAAGCATTTCAAAAATCAAACAGTCTAATCTATTCTGACACTTCTTTAAAATCTTGAAATTTGTTTCGATGGTCTCCGGATCCTGTCCATGCTCGTCCTTTGCGTGGTTGCCGATTGTTGATCGCTTATGTTCGTCCACACGTTAATGTAGGTGTCGACTCGTGAAGCCGACATAGTCTGCATCACACAGACCACACTTATAATAATAAACAACGTTTTGTTGATTAACAATTGGAGGTTTGTGTTCTTTCGGTTTGAATTGTCTTTTTATCTTCTGACTTGTGTAAACGGGCTGGACAACGGCATCAATCTTTCGGCTGAGATCACCGAGTTGGTGTCTTACCGCATTTGCTGATTTTTGGTCTTTGAACGGTAGGACAATTCTGATAGGGGCATCATGGTCATCGGATAGTTGTTGTTTGGTACATACATCCTCGGAGACTTTCATTTCAATAAAATGTCTGATGGTGTTCTCTACGAGAGTTCCGGGATAATGCAGGCGAGCAAAAACAGTTTTTAAACGTTCGCATTCTTGATGGAAAGACTGCCAATTCGAGGAAAGTCTAAACGCACGGTTTAACATTGTCTTCAGCAAAGAACGTTTATACTTTATGTCAACATGACTTTGGTAATGCAGTAAGCAGCATCTATTAATGACGAAACTAAATTCATACCCATCAGCTTCGAAAGACCAAAAACAAAAGGCAGGCCTCCGAAGCATTACCACCCGCTGCTTAAAAAGGAGAAGGATCTGTCCTCCATCGTACAAAGAATTCTTCCGAAACCCATAGCCGACTCACTGATCCAAAAAGGTTCTAGGCTCGCACACCTTTATGGTTTACCAAAGACCCACAAGAAGAAACTAGCGGTCCGTCCGATCCTGTCAGCAACAGGAACCTACAACTACAAACTTGCTAAGTGGCTTGATGAGAAATTGAAACCGTTGTCCGTCAACGACCAAACAGTCAGTGACATCTTCTCGTTTGCCGATGATCTCCGTGAGATAAAGATCGATGATCAGGACATTTTAGTGTCATATGATGTTTCGTCCCTCTTCACAAACGTACCAGTAGATGAAACAATCGAAATCCTAGCCGAGAAAGCGTTTAAGGACAATTGGTTCAATAAGGAGTATGCGCTTAACATCACAAAAACCGACCTTATAGAGCTGTTAGAGGTTGCTACGAAAAACCAACTTTTCCAATTCGAAGGAAATTTGTACGAACAAGTGGATGGGGCTGCCATGGGTTCTCCCCTCGGACCACTAATGGCAAATGCGTTTATGTGCCATATTGAAGAGAAATTGGAAAACCAAAACAGGATGCCTGCTTTCTATAAGCGCTATGCCGATGACACCCTCAGCAAAATGCCCGATGTCTCATCTGCCTCTGAATTCTTGTCAACATTAAATGAAATCCATCCCTCACTCAGCTTCACAATGGAACTTGAAAACAATGGCAAACTTCCCTTTCTTGAATGATGATCATCAGAAATGGTCCCCGACTAGACACGAAGGTCTACGTGAAACCAACTGATACTGGACTTTTACTGCATTACCAAAGTCATGTTGACGTAAAGTATAAACGTTCTTTGCTGAAGACAATGTTAAACCGTGCGTTTAGACTTTCCTCGAATTGGCAGTCTTTCCATCAAGAATGCGAACGTTTAAAAACTGTTTTTGCTCGCCTGCATTATCCCGGAACTCTCGTAGAGAACACCATCAGACATTTTATTGAAATGAAAGTCTCCGAGGATGTATGTACCAAACAACAACTATCCGATGACCATGATGCCCCTATCAGAATTGTCCTACCGTTCAAAGACCAAAAATCAGCAAATGCGGTAAGACACCAACTCGGTGATCTCAGCCGAAAGATTGATGCCGTTGTCCAGCCCGTTTACACAAGTCAGAAGATAAAAATACAATTCAAACCGAAAGAACACAAACCTCCAATTGTTAATCAACAAAACGTTGTTTATTATTATAAGTGTGGTCTGTATGAAGTAGTATAGTGTTTGGGGGTACCAGATCAAAAATTAATTTAGGGGGTGTTTTAGCAAAATGATCTCGTATTTTGGAAAAACTATAGTTGTTCAATCTGATGGAACCAAGGTCAGCACATTTTTGATCTCGTATAAAAATGCGTGACATTCTCGGAAAAATCACCAAGCGTGACTTTCTCAGAAAAACAGGGAATGAGTCATCACCTATAGCTATTATTCTAAGTCACGAGACCTAATTGGATGGTTACATAAAAATAAAATCTCATATAATAGTATAGAAATGAGTTGTAATTCAGTAATTCACAATGAATTGAAAAATATGGGAGAATTGTCATGTTCTTTTTGTGATCAGCTATTGGTCAAAGTTGTTAAAAGTGTGAAAGCACCTTGCTGTGATAAACAGGAATTGTTTAATGATAATGGTGAAAATGTTTGTCTAAATTGTGGTTCAGTCCACGGCTATGACTATTGTAAGGAGTACGTTGACTTTCATAATAATATGTATAAAATAAAGCGGAAATCTGTGTATCATCGGAAGTACCATATTGAAAATGTGATAAATGGTATATGTCGCAAGAATGGACTTCAAATTTCTGTAAAAGATAAAGGTAAAATATTGAAAATATTCGAAGAGATAGACACTGTCCTTCCTTTGGTGAATAAGAATCGTAAAAGGATGATAAGTACGAAATTTATGCTTAAGCAAATATTTTTAATGCTTGATCTTCCATTTGATGAAATAATAGTTACTAGATCAAAAAAGACGCTTGGATTTTATGATCAATATTGGGTTGAGATTCTATTGTTGAGATTTGATAAGATTATTTGTATTATCAAGCAGTGAATTTTTCATCATATTTCTGTAGGTACTTATCAATAATTGGACTATTGTCAGTCACATAATCATCGATATTCTTCATTGAGATTTGTATACTTGAAGCATCAAAATCACCACTTCTCAACTTGTCTTTTATTGAATTGAGTAGATGCTGATAGCTTTGATAAGCATATGTGCAATTTTGGATTTTCAAATCTAGGTTTTTATGCTTCATCCACCCTTGTATCAAAAGTGCTGCTGTACTGATGGCTACCAAACTAACACCACCTGTTGCCCCACTTGTGGCGAGACCCCCAGTTGCAAAGATGATGGACAAGGAATTCCCCAGTAATTTCCATTTTTTGAACCGTTTAACCGCCTGTTTATGAGCCCAACACTTTCTGTGATATGTTCGGTAATAGGATTTTAATTCATTTACCTGATCTTCTGTTAATGCACCTGAAATATGGTTCCAGCTGAATATGCTTTTACGCTCTGTCATACATGTATTTTATATAACTATTCTCTTGAATATGCAATAAAGTATTTCAGATATCTGGCCACATAATGGAGATCTTTTCATTAGTTTTGATGTTGCATTTTCTGATAAAGCATAACAATATCCTCGATCAAGTGAACAACTGACATAGAATCTTCCAAAAGCATCATGAAGTATGCCATGTGTTTGTAATGTATCAATCCAACCTAGTGTGCTTTCAAGAAATCGTGTAAAACAACCATTTCCGGGACCAATAAGTCCGATATCCTTATGAGCATGTAATATGTTTTCAATAGTTTGCAATTCATTGAAATGCTTGTGGTGTAAAAATTGGTATGCAAGGCATGATTTAAGTATTGAGTCATCAATATAAGGATATTGTTTTTTGGTTTCTTTGAACGAATTTCCAACATATTTTATCATGTCTTCTATCATATACTATATCGTTGGATTAAAATTTGATGATGATCCAAAATTGTTTTTTCATCTAACATGAAATCCAAGTACACACAGAAAAAAATGACACTACCGTCAAGAGATGCGATGGAGCTAGGATCCAAATCACCAAAAGTCATTCGCTGACTACCACTTCTATTAGCAGCTGTAAAACTTCCAATATGTTTTTTATTCCAATAGATTTTACTTGTGTTTGTTTTTGGAGAAGATAAATTATCCCAGTGAACAGACAAGCAGTGCCAAACATTTATTTGACCCAAATCATTTACTGAATAATCTGCTATTTTTCTGAAACTTTGTATGGAAGCATCAGGACCAAAATACACACAATTTGTTTGATCAACACCACTTATAGCTAAATTTGAACCATTGTAATAGCTGACAAACTTATCATAACCTCCATTATCATGACCAAAAAGCCCATTTTTCCATGGATTTCCACCTGTATTTGAATTTAATTTATAAACAATGAAGATATTAACAACATCATTATTTAAATTGATTTGACTTATCATTCTCTGTGATCCATTAAAGTCCAAATAATAACGACCATTATGCTTATTTGCTTTGGTACAAACAGTGGGTCTTATGTTCAAAGTTGATTGTGTTGCATTATTTTCTTCATTCGAGAGATCGTACAATGTTTCAACTTTTCTGTCTGCATTCATATCTAAAAAATTATTATTCGCTCTGTCGATTTGATAAGTACATTTAGAGTATAATCTGATGAATTCAGAAACCCATAAATCCAAAAAACTATCTCTGACAATATCTGAAACTTGTGATTTGATTACAACATGATCAGAATCATTGCCTGCTTTTACATTAGTCAAATGTTTGTTTCCAAGATCATAGTGACCATCTTGTGTTAATGTAAAACCAATTCCTTTATCACCTTTATCACCTTTAGGACCAATTGCACCAGCATCACCTTTTGGGCCTCTTTCACCAGTTCTTGTATTATCTTGATTTTGTGGATAATTAAAAACTACCATTATAATATTAATTTAGATTAATTCATGACCACTTCAAGTGTGAATGCTGTATCAAATGCTCCACTATTGGGATGTGAATAGTCAATTATAAAATAGCCTCTCGATAATGATTTGTTGATATTGACCGTTGTGATGTTTCTACTTGAAGAAGATTGTCTGTGTTCATAAATAGTTGCTGGTAATGGCAAATGCCCACCACCTTCAGCTTTTTTCTTGAAATAAAATATTCCGGGTTTTGTTCCTTGTATGATATACATTTTCTTAATATAAAAGTTATTGTTATGAATGACTAAAAAATCAGAGCCATTTATCAATACAGGCTTTAAAACATTCTTATTATGTCCTTGTTTGGCTTTAACAGAGCAATTTAAATATTGTATTTGACCGATTATTCCATTCCCATTCAAATTTAGATCACCTCCTAATTTCGGCCTGTAAAGAGCAAATCCTCCGAGATCTAAAGCTGTTTCCATAATTACACCTGTAACGCTTGAACGAAATAGATTCAAACTATTATTATGAATTCTATAGCCATTCAGATTTAAATCACCACCAAGTTTAGCCTCACTTATAAGAAAGCTGTTCATATTAATATTATTTAGCAATGTCAATTCACCATTTTGACCGTCAAATAAGTTTGATGAATTATTAATCAAAGCATGTCCATTCAAATCTAAATCAGTTTGTAATTGCATTTTTTCATTCACGATTTTATAAGCTTCTGCGAAGTCGTAAACACTTGATGGAACGTCTACAGCTTCAAAATCAATACCATATGCAACACAATGAACTTTGTACTTATTTGGATAAGTTGGGTTAGCATTAATATGAATCGTACAATATAAATATTCAGGTGGTGAACTTGCTGAAGGTTTTTCAATCCATAATAAATATCTCGAATGATCTTCATTTCTGTTATCAAATTTTCTCCCTACAGTTTTATGAATTGTAATTCCACCAGTTGCACTGAATGTTACACTACTAAGATTCATTCCTTCATAATCAGGAAATAGCCATTCAAGAATAAATGTGTATTTTCCGTCTTTTATTGTGTACATATTAAAACCAATTCTAGCTCTGTAAATATGATTGGCTTCTTTATTCAAGTCTATATCAATGACCTTTTTTGAAATCAAATGCGGTGAACGAGGTAAATTGACATATCCATTGACTTTCAAGCCATATTCAGTACTGACTTCATCGATATCATTCATCAAATATTTGAAAGCATTCTTTGGATGAGAAGCAGATGAAATATGACTTTTTTCTAATTGATCTAAATTTACGGCATCGGTTTTATTTGTTCCTTCTTTTAAGTTAATGATTTTATGCCCTCCAAGTTTCATATCTGCTGCCATCGCATTTGTTCCATTCAATAATAAAGTGTTCGCTCTAATAGCTATTCCAGCTTGATTTAAAACTCTAAAGTTCACTGCATCAGTTTCATTCACCACGTCCGCTAAATTCGTCACTCTATTTCCACCCATCGACAAATCGCCATACATTGCAGTCGAACCGTCTCGTCGAAGAAAATACTCGTCAGTATATCTTTTTGTAACCGCATCATCTAAATTGACGGGTGGAGCAAGATCAGTAATGGCATTGTTGTTCATATTCATATTTTGTTGTGCTGTTGTGTTTAATTTTAGCGAAGCCTGATCATCAACATAACCTTTGTTTGCAGCGTCTTGTGGGTTTGTGGGAGTATCCTGTAGGTTGAGGATTTTGTTTAATTTCATGTCAATATTACTACCAAACGCAACATGGCCGTTTTCAATTTCATAAGCTGGGTCATGGAGAAAGTAAGGCAAATTGGTATGATAGCCATAGGCCCCATAAACGATGATATGTGTTTTGGTGTTAGACGCAGGAGCTGTGCTGGAAAGTTCCACCTCAATCGCCGCTTGACCACCACTGGTTTTTTCTATCTGGAAAAGTTTTTTCATGTAACCATCAACGTGTGGAGTTTTGAGGAAAGCTTTTTGAAACGGCTGTCCCACCTCGCGTAAGTTTATAGACCGAATGGTTAATTCAATTGTTGCACTTCTTGGGTCAGATGGTGAGTAAAACTCAGTGACAAATGTGTACCGTCCTTTTGTCAAAGGTGTCAAATCAAAACGAATTTTGGATGTAAAGTTACCACTATGTGAAATGATAAAAGACAATGAGGACTTATTTATGTGGTATGGTGATCTATCAAAATTCTCAATTTGAAGGTTTGTTGCATCACTAACTGCTGAAGACTTGGATATGTCTTTTAACAGAAAAGCGAATGGGTTGCGTTGAGTACCAGATGCTGAAAGAACAAGGTCGTCAACATACTTTTTGTTGGCAGAATCTTTATCAGAGTTTGGAGATCCAACATTTGTTATTTTATTGTCACCCATGTCAAGATCACCAGTCATTGCAACACTTCCATCTTTTTTAAGAAATGGTGAAACATCAATGCCAGTAATTCCAGCAATTTCAGTATCAACATACCCCTTTGTGGCTGTATCATTGTTTGCTGTTGGCGCTGCTACATTAGTCAATTTGTTACCTCCAAGATTCAAATCAGAAGTCATCGCAACACTTCCATCTTTATTTTTTCTGAGATCAATGTAAATTAAATAATTAATTGGAAATAAATTAAATAAATAATTAAATAAATTAAATAATTAAATTAAATGATTGTTTGTATTAAATAAAATTTAGTATAAACATATATTATATGACTACTTATCATCCTCATGGAGTGAAACTTTCACAGGGTCAGAAACAAAAGCTAGCAAAAGCTTATGCAACAAATTCGCCTGTAACAATCAGGTTGACACATAGTGAATTGTCTGGAAATGATCAACTAATGTTGACTAAGACACAAATCAACAAACTGATGAAATCAAGAAGATCAGGAAAAGGTTCAGACATCAAGATATCAAAAAATCAAATCAGAAAAGCAGTTGTAGAAGGAGGCTCTCTTTGGTCCAGTCTTTTTTCACTTGGAACAAGACTATTGCCTTATGCAGGTAAAGCAGTAGCTAAAGCGGCTCCAGCATTGGCTACAGGTGCTCTTTCTTCATTAGCAAGTCTCGGTGTTGATAAACTATTTGGGAAGAAACAAAGTGGAGGATTTCTTATTCCTAATGCCAATTTATCCCAATTATTGAATGTAGGAAATTTATTGAATACGAGACAGATGGCAGATATTATTCAAAAAATGCAGTATGGTGGAGACGTTGTTATAAAACCAACAAAAGCGCAGACTGGAAAGGGTATTGGAACAATACTCGCCAGTATTGGAATTCCTTTGGCTATAGAAGCAATCAGAAAATTAACTGGAAAAGGTTTGCATGTTGAAAGCAGCCGTCCAAGACGGTCATTAGATGTTCACGTTCCAATCGGTTATGGAATGAAAAAAAAAAAGACAAAAAAAGGGAAAAGGGCTTCTGTTAGGCAAAGACAGTCCATTCAATTCAATCCCAATTCTGGGAACCATTTTGTAAACAAACCCTTATCCAACTTCGATTTAATCAATTGGGTTAAACAACTTGGAATAAAACATTTTAGAGGAGTATTTTCAAGAGACAATCTGCCAAACCTGATGAGAAACAATGAATGTGGAATAGTCAATCTCGACAGTCAGATTGGACCTGGTACTCACTGGGTATGTTATCGAATTGGTGATAGATACTGTGAATACTTTGACTGGTTTGGTTTAATGATGCCAACAGAAGTACAGAAATACATGGCTACAAGTGGAAAACAACTTGAATACTCTGGTGATGAGATACAAGAAAGGGATTCAGTATTGTGTGGATATTGGTGTTTGTACTATCTTCTCGAGAGACAGAATGGTAAATCGATTCTGAACACAATACATAATGCTGATTTTGATCCCACAGACACAAGTGTCAATCACAGATTCATTATAGATTACTTCGAAAATATCTAACTAAATTATATGGAAACAATTATTGTGCAAGTTGTTGGAACACCTGTTGTAGTTCGTAATGACAAGATAATGATAGTACTCAAGAACCAATTCGGCGAAGATGTTATAATAATATGTGAAGTGAAACAAGTTTTTAAAGAAAATATCTAACCAATATGTATAATGGTAAAATCATATTGTGTGAAACAGAAGAAAGTCACTGAATGTGTACCAGGAAGTGAAAGATATCAAAAGACAAAAAATGGTCGAACTGTGATGAAATGTACTTGTGCTGAATGTGGAATCACAAAGACTAAATTTGTCAGAAATCGGGGAAACTAATTAGCCCGTCTGAAGGGGCGGGCATACTAGATTCGGCCGCAGATATGGCACTAACAGGATTTTTGGAACATGGAGTCCCTTATTTAGCGAAGAAGGGTGTTGAAATGGGTAGATATTATGCATCAGAAGCAATGAGAAATCCAAAGCTGCAAAAGAAATTAATTGACAAAGGACTTTCCCTCGCAAAGCCTGCAATCACAAAGGTTGGGTCAGAAGCTTTGAAACAACTCTCAACAAAAGTGAGACCAAATATTCGTTACAAAACAGATATCAAAGGATTAGATTATGGCGGTGCTATTGACATTCATAAATTAATTGGAAAAATACCAAAACCCAAAGCTGGCTGGACACCAAGTAAATATAAATATATGGGGCCTTACAATCCATTGCATGAGAAGTTGGAATATGATCCAAATACTGGTGAGGTCTTGAAATGGAATGTACAACCTTATAACAAAGTGGATGAAATAGCAGCTTACCATGATATTTGTTATGATATGGGAAAAAATAAAGGCGATTGTGATAGAACAATGGTCGAGTCACTAGATCAAATACCATATGGTGAGATGCCAAAATGGGGTCAAACAGCCAGATTCTTAATTGACAAAAAACAGAAACTTGGTCTTGGTGTTTCAAAAAACGGAAAAAGCCGTCGAGTGAAGAAAACTGGCAAGAAAAACTAGCTGATGAATTACATGCATCCATGAAACGAAATTTCACTCGGCGGCGTGTGATTGTAAATAAAATTGATGAAATATGGGCAAGTGATCTAGTTGAAATGCAACAGTTCAGTAAATGGAAAAAAGGTTATCGATATCTTCTTATGGTTATTGATGTCTTCAGCAAATATGGTTGGATTGTCCCATTGAAGGATAAGAAAGGTGAATCTGTCACTGAAGCATTCAAAACAATATTCAAGGAAGGCAGAAAACCACAGTATTTATGGGTTGATAAAGGTAAAGAGTTTTACAACAAACACTTGAAGGACTTGCTAGAGAAACATAGTGTACAGATGTACTCAACTGAGAATGAAGAGAAGTCATCAGTAGTTGAAAGATGGAATAGGACAATGAAGTCCAAAATGTGGAAGCAGTTCACTGTTCAAGGTAATACACAGTATTTAGACATGTTACCAAAATTAGTGAAACAGTACAACAACACAAAACATTTAAGCACAAAGATGACACCCGTTGAAGCATCTGATAAGAGGAATGAAGGAACTGTTTACTTCAATTTGTATGGTGATATGAAAACATTAAAACAGAAACCGAAATTCAAAATAGGTGATAAGGTTCGAATATCTAAGTATAAACGGAATGTATTCGACAAGGGTTACACTCCAAATTGGACTGAGGAAGTGTTTACAGTTGATAAGATTCAATACACTAATCCAATCACTTACAAACTAAAAGATCTCAACGATGAAGAAATACAAGGGAGTTTTTATGAAGCTGAATTATTAAAAGCCAGACAGGATGTTTTCCGTATTGATAAAGTCATTCGCAGAGATTACAAGAAGAAACAAGCTTTGGTGAAGTGGAAGGGTTACAGTGACGAATTTAACAGTTGGATACCGTTCAAGGATTTAAAAGACATATTATAAAAGAAAATTATCTAACATATATGTGAAGGAGACCTACAGTATATCTGTTATTTGCTATTATGTAGCCAAGAATATTATTATTCCTGACTATATTTAAACACAGGTCGAAAATGAATTAAAAAAATAAATTAATATAATATACATGCAAAAATATTCTTACGATAATAAAGAATTAGATGTATCAATTGATTGTTATCTTGATGATAAAAATGAAATATGGTTCAGAGGAAGAGACATAGCTACTATTATTGACTATAAAAATCCACAAAAAGCAATCAAGGATCATGTTTTATCTGATGATAGAATCTTAAGAGACCACAAAATAATCATAAATTCACGATGTAACGAAACGTTACCTCGTGCTGAGGCCACTGATTCACGATGTAACGAAACGTTACCTCGTGCTGAGACCATTGAAAAAACTTTCAAATGTTTTTTTTATAAATGAATCAGGATTTTATTCACTAATATTATCTTCTAAAAAACAAGAAGCTGTAAAATTCAAACATTGGGTTACATCAAAAGTATTACCATCAATCAGAAAACTAGGATATTACAAGCAGTTCAATGACAGAAATAATAACATGCTGATGATTGAAAGTGAAGATGATCTGCACTACAAGATTGTGTCATTCATCAGAAAGAAATATGAAGGTGCATTAATGGTGGCGGGATTAGGTGAAAATCAAATAAGCTCAAACATGCGAATCAGAAGTTATAAGAAAGGATATATGGCTGGACAGTGTGATTTAATGCTGATGAATCCCACAAGAAAACACAGTGCTCTTTGTCTTGAATTCAAAAGCCCAACAGGTGTGTATAAAGTGTCAGACAAACAGTCTGATATGAAGCTAATGTATGAGAAAAACAACTGCAAATACATCATGAGCAATAGTTTCGAAGACTTGATTCATGAAATAACTAAACACATGGAAGAGAGCAAATTATACTTATCAAGAAGAGAAAGATATTTAAAAAAATAATTTATATAACTATATATTATGGAGAATCAAAATGTTAAGAGAGGTCGGGGAAGGCCTAGAGTTCTCAGTGATGAGGAAAGAAAAAACACAAGACTACCTATATGCTAAATAAAGAATGGTTCTGTAACACATGTAAGACAGGACGTAACTACACAATGGCAGGGAAATCTTGTCATATTAAAACAAAAAAACATCAAAAAATATTCTTCAATAATTACAATTCAAAAGGATCCAGTAATTGGATCAATTGAATTATCAACCATATTTAAACACAGACGGAAATGTTTTAAAGAAATAATAACTATAGATATATCATAAATGGAAAAAATTATCGAAACTAGTAGTAATATGCACAAGAAAAGTCTCAAAAAATTGAGCAAATCTAAGCTAATCGAGTTGTTGTTGAAGCAACAGAAACCAAAAATTATTATAGTTGATGACACAAAACCTGTACCTAAACCAAGAACAAGACCAATTCCTGCACCTAGGACTGTCAGGCCGATTCCCGCCCCAAGGACGAAAAGACCAACTGTGAAAGAATTGGTTGATTACTTCGAAAGAAAAAGATTACCAGCACCACCAAAAGAATGGTTGGAAGAAATAGAACAATTGAAAAAGAGACCGATCCCAGCCCCCAGAACCAAACAGGTGATTCAGAAACCAACGCCTGCACCAAGGACTAAGATTGTACAAACAGAGAAAGCTTTAAAAGGTTTCACTGAGTCTTTTGAAATCAGTATAAAAAATAACAAAGACCCGCTTGCGCAACTGCAAAACACAAGAAAGGCTGTTGCATATAATATTATAAAATCGTTGAATGAAATGAAAGGACTGAAATTCGTTGAAACGCTAAAGGTAACATTTGTAAAAATGACTGATGGACAATTAGAGTTTAAAACAGCATATTTCAACAGTGCAGCTCAAACAATTGTGAATAATCTGGAAGTAACTGAATCACTACAGTTGTCAAAAGACCAAATAATGAATAAGATTGCAGTTTGGGTATCTGAAGGTTCAGGTTGGACAATTGAATCTGTTGACAGCCATTACCTCAATGTTGTGAAATATGCGCCAATGAAGGGCTCCTCATACATTAAACTACCGAATGAACTCAGAAACAGTGCAAAGGGTTTGATTAACATAAAGAATGATGATGATCTGTGCTTCATGTGGTGTCATATCAGGCACTTGAATCCTCAAGACAAATACCCACAGAGAATAAAGAAGACTGACAGAAAATTTGTCAATACATTAGATTATTCAGGGGTTGAATTCCCAGTTGCAACCAAGCATTACAACAAGATAGAGAAACAAAATGAGATCAACATCAATGTTTTTGGTTATGAGAATAGACAGCCATATCCAATTTTTGTTTCAAAAGAGAAATATGAAGACTGCTTGAATCTGCTTCTAATAACTGAAAATGAAAACAAGCATTATGTGCTAATCAAAGATTTCAATAAGTTCATGTACAATCAAACAAAGCACAAAGAAAGAAAACACTTTTGTATGCACTGTCTTCAATGCTTCAGCTCTGAAAGGGTGTTGAATGATCACAAGGACAACTGCATGCAAGTAAATGGCACACAGGCAATAAAAATGCCAAAAAAAGATAACAACATACTGAAATTCAACAACTTTCATAAACAACAGCAGGTACCATTTGTGATCTATGCTGATTTTGAGGCCATCACTGAAAAAATACACGGTTGCCAACCCAACAGTGATAAATCATATACAGAGGCTTATCAGAAGCATACTGACTGTGGATATGGTTACAAAGTTGTTTGTTGCTATGACGATAAATATAGCAAACCAGCAGCAATATACAGAGGTGAAAAGGCTGTGTACAAATTCATGGAAGCTATGTTGGAGGAAGTTAAATATTGCAAGAATGTTGTGAAAAAAATTTTAACAAACCATTGAAAATGACTAAAGATGATGAAGAGAAATTCCAAAAAGCCAAAGTTTGTCACATTTGTGATAAAAAATACACTGAAAAAGATATCCGAGTTCGAGATCATTGTCATATTACCGGCAAGTATAGAGGTTCTGCTCACCAAGATTGTAATCTGAAACTCAGAGTGAACCCAGATGAAATAAAGATACCAGTCATATTTCAAAATCTAAGAGGCTATGATAGTCATTTTATTATGCAGGAGATTGGAGCCATTGTTAAGAAGCACACTTACAAAAACAAGAAAGGTGAAGACTGTCAAATGAATATCAATGCTATCCCAAATAACATGGAGAAGTATATGGCTTTCATGCTTGGCAATCACTCGACCTTCATTGATAGTTTCCAATTCATGAGCTCCAGTTTGGAAAAACTTGTAGGCAATCTACCAAAAGAAGCCTTGAAATACACCTCACAAGAGTTCAAGGGAAATGATCTCAATCTGGTGGCACAGAAAGGTGTTTATCCTTATGACTATATGGATAGTTTTGATAAATTCAACCAAAAGCTGCCATCAAAATATAAATTTTATAGCATATTGAGTGATGAGCATATATCAGATGAAGACTATGCGCATGCTCAAAATGTGTGGAATACATTCTCTCTCAATAATATGGGCAATTATCATGATCTGTACCTTAAAACAGATGTACTCCTGTTGGCTGATGTATTTGAAAACTTCAGAAAAACTTGTCTTGAGTACTACAAACTGGACCCATGCCACTATTTCACATCTCCCGGTTTATCTTGGGATGCAATGTTAAAGATGACTGATATCAAACTGGAATTGATGACTGACATTGATATATTCCAGTTCATTGAAAAGGGTATGCGAGGTGGTATCAGCTATATAGCCAACCGTTACGGCAAAGCAAATAACAAGTACATGAAAGATTACGACGAGAAGGCGCCCTCGAAGTACATAATGTATCTTGATGCTAATAATTTGTATGGTTGGGCTATGAGTCAATATTTACCAACCGGTGGTTTCAAATGGTTGACAGAAAAGCGGATCAATAATTTAGACCTGGCTAAGTATAAAGAAGATAGTGCAAAGGGTTTGATTCTTGAAGTTGACTTAGAATACCCCCCAGAGTTACATGATCTTCACAATGACTATCCACTGGGACCGGAAAAGGTCAAAGTGACTGGGGACATGCTATCAGATTATTGTAAGAAAATAGCTAGCAAATGCAATATATCAACTGGTTTGGTACATAAACTGATACCAACATTAAGCAACAAAAAAAAATACGTGCTCCATTATAGGAACCTCCAATTATATACTGATCTCGGTTTGAAAATGACTAAAGTCCATCGAGTGTTAGAGTTTAATCAGTCCGCGTGGCTCAGACAGTACATCGACTTCAACACTCAGAAAAGAACTGATGCTGAAAATGCCTTTGAGAAAGACTTTTTCAAGCTGATGAATAACAGTGTATTTGGAAAAACGATGGAAAACCTCAGAAAGCGAGTAGACGTCAGATTGGTGACTGATGAGAAGAAGCTATTGAAATTAGCTAGTAAACCCACTTATGTTAGCAGTAAAATCTTCAATGAAAATCTAGTAGCTGTTCATAAGATAAAAGAAACACTTACTTTAAACCGGCCGGCATACGTGGGGATGTGTATTCTAGACCTTAGTAAGACACTGATGTACGATTTCCATTACAACTACATTAAACAAAAGTACGGTAACAAGGCGAAGCTGCTCTTCACAGACACAGACTCATTGACCTATGAAATTGAAACCCAAGACGTCTATAGAAATTTCTGGAACGATAAAGATAAATTCGATAATAGCGACTACCCTGAAAGCTCGCCGTATTTCAATAAGACTAATAAAAAAGTTATTGGCAAATTCAAAGATGAGGCAGCAGGAGTACCCGTTTACGAATTCATCGGTCTACGATCGAAAATGTATAGCTATATGAAAGATAACCAAAATGGAGGAAAAACAGCAAAAGGAATAAAAAAGAACATAATCAAAAATAAAATCAAACATGAAAATTATAAAGACACTCTATTCAATAATAAACAGATATATCATAAAATGAAAACAATCAGAAGTCAGAACCATCAACTTGGAAGTTATGAGATAAATAAAGTATCACTCAGCTGCTTTGACGACAAGCGACATTTTACAATTGATTATTATATAAGCGCATGTTAAACAATTTTATCCTTCAACTTGAAAATGACCGTTGATCGGTCGAAACGTCGTTGTTTTTTAACGTTAACTTTTATAGTAAAATCCGTTTCGAAAAATTTGTTGATTCGAATAGTACAGAATATGTATAAATTGTAAGAGGAATTATATTTGAGTTCCACAGCGCCGCAAATACTGGCTTCAATGGTAAAAGCAAAACGATTCTCCATGCAATGTAATCCGGTAAGTATGAAACCCGTTAATAAATCTAAGGTGTTATTAAAGACATAGCAGCGTAATTCATCGTGCTAAAACTACAAAGCTCTACCGTGTTAACTAGCCACATGCAAACAAAGGCCACAAACAAGTTACTTCACGTCCCATTCTTCTTGTTTGCGCAGATATGCATATACGCAAGAAAAAGCGTGTTTTGTCAGACGAACTGATGTCTACTTCTCCCGTAAAGCGCCTTTGGAACTCGAGTTTCCGCTCTACTTCAAAAGCCATATTTGCCTCATAGGCGGGAGCTTCTTCTTGAGTTGCAAGCGACGCTAAATCTTTGTCATAGGGTACGAGGCTAGCCTCACTTTCCTTTATAAAATCGTACTACTCCTGTCTGAACTCAACTCCGAACCGTCCTCTCACGAAAAAGACGAAGAACTTGAATAAGAAAACATTTCCTCTTACTCTGTTTACTAACTGGAAGACCGCTAGATGATAAGATGACGTCACGGAGGGAACGCCGCTTGACAAAAATTGTGGGCACGAGTAGTTGTCGTTTGAGTAATGGCGGACGGTATTTGCACACTTTCGAGCAGCCTCTAAAGGTGTAAGCCAGCATCAGGATAGCCGTGGACACAATTTCTTTTTCAACTTTAGGGTCTAGTCTTCAACGTAGGATACAAAAATAGCGGAAAAAAAACCCCACTGATTTTCGTCTCAGTAGCACTTTAAGTAGTTCTTGGTTTTTAAAATTTTATGCCTTTTACGCGAATTCAAAGATAGAAACTGAACTTCGAAGAAGATGAGGTTGTTTTGCTCAAAATGAAGAAACCAACCGAATGTGAAATCTCGAGCCACAGAAAGCGCGCGAAACATTAAACCTCGTTTTGGTTTGGGTGTCCCACACCTGGCTTGAGCCTGCGATATAATCGAAAACCAGTACCTGGTCAGCGGTCAACTTGACCTCAATGAGGTCTTAACTTGAACCCGCGATATGGTCACGTAATACTGGTCAGCGGATACCTTGTTTTGACAGGTATCAATTAGCCATAATATGGATGTCCAATATCAAAGATCACAAGACGAAAAAGAACATTTAAGGGATCTAAAACGTAGATTAATCGCCTCTTAAACTAATATTTAGTAAATTTAAGTTCATGTTTAATTGACTTAAACTCAATTTTAATTTTCGCTTAAACTCGCCTTAAAACAACTTAAGGCTTCAACTTAAGATAAGTTTAAGTTTGTTTAAAGATTCCTTAAATAAATGTTTAAGTGTCAGTTAATTTACCTTAAAAGTGTCTTAGAGGCATGTTTAAATCAACCGAAATATATGTTTACTCCATTTATGCCTCAATTAAATTCAATTATTAGACACGTTTAAGTTGCCTTAAATGATGTTTTAGGCCACCTTTAAGTCTAAGGAGCGCTCTTCTTAAATGCACCTAAAACAAGTGTTTCCGTTAACTGTGATTGAATGCCTTTGAGGACATGAACAACCTCATTTTTTACAAACTTGTGTTTGTCCGATACAAAGCTGAAACCATGATGTTATTTTTAATTAATTAATTAATTCCGTTTTGGGTACTCGGGACAGATTAAGTGTACTATTGCATGCCTTTTTGAGCATTTGACAGAATGCAGCCTCGTTTGTCAGATGCCATTGCTTTAAAAAGATGGCTACATTTAATTCTGTTTTGGGGCATTTGAAACAGAGAAGTTTGAATTCACTTTGATGGGACAAAACAAAATTTATTAAACAACAGAAGCAGTCTATTTTCAGAACAATACTTTCTCATCAAACCTTTGAATTTTATTTGCACAATTAGTTAACAACAGTAAAAGATGGCTGATACATCAGCAACTGCAACTGAAACAATCTAAGATTAATGGCACATTGAATCGAATAAGCCGGTAACAATTCTTAACCACATTTAGGCTACATTTTCCAATCAATTTCAAAAATATAATTACTTTCTATTCTTTTTTTTGTTGTGTACAATGTGTGACTGGGAGTGAAATATAATATCTCAAAATTTATGGTTTGCGTTGAACATTATGCAATAATCTGCATACAAAATCCTACAAACCTTCTTTGTTTAACAAACCACGGTTACCACAGTACTGGTCAATAAAAAGTTCACCCCAAAAGAGGGAGAAAGCACGATAGAAAGATACCATTCACACATGTTACTTGGCAGGAAAACAGCTCTCTTTGCTTGGTTCAAGTTTTGAAGCTCTGGAATGCCTCCCAATGACACCACTAGGCTACAATTAAGAAACTCAAAACAAATGACCTAGTTTTGTTAAGCTAAGATTTAATAATGTGATGTGCAGTGCTTACAGTCAAGCTATGTCACAGGTGATCCATATAGGATTGGAACTCTGAAAGCATTCCCTCAAAATCTCGCTGTAATAATGTGTTCAAATGGGTCATTCTAACCGCCACATATCGTTATACATAAGAAACTAAACTTCAAAGTGTCCTGTTTTCAATATCCAAACTATGAACATGAATTCAAAATCTTGAGAGCAGAGTTCAAAGTCGGCATGCAGATTTGAACTTGCACATCGATGTGCGCTGTAATCTAGCCTGTCAGCACAGGCAGACAATCCGAACTGCGTGACGTCACGCACGCTATTTGATCTCATACATTCTCTCTATTTTGAAACGGCTGTTCTCGGCTTGATTGAAGTGATCGGAAGAAATGTTCCGTAAAATACCAGATTTTTCAGGGGCACCCAACAAGCCAAATCAACCAAAGGCTGTAGGAAGGCATTTTTAAGTGCCTTATGGCACTTAAGTCTGTTTAAAGCGATGTTTTCATAAGCTAGAAGAAGTTCATCTGTTCGGATTCTCTAGCTGAAATTTTAATTGCCCGAAAATGTTAGGGAACAAAATCTTCCTTTTAGAAAATGCAAGCTGAAATGAACTTTCCACGAACTTCCTAGGGAACTATTTTCTTTCCGAAAATGCTAGCTGACGTTTTTGACTGCCAAAAACAGCAATTATGACCTTTCCGAAAACCTCAGGGGCTAATATTTCCCAATTTCGAATCTTTTAGGCCACGTTTTAGTTACGAAAATCCGAGTGCACTCTTTAATCGACACCGAAAGCGCAAGGCGAACTACCCTCCACCGAACAGATATCTACCGAAACTGGTCGTTGGGTGCCCCTGATTTTTACACCTCTTCATCCCAAATGTAGATATAATGTAAGCCAGATGAATAAAGCTCACTTACCTTATGTTCTCAGTGTGGTCTTTCGCGTTTTTATGGCGTTTTGAGTCGCTTGCCGCTGAGCCTTCCGACAATAGTATAAGATTAATTACAAGGCATGCATTTAAGTCAATTAAAATAGCCGCCGCAGCTGAACGCATTCTGAATGTTGTCCATTTTCTCCTACTTCCACGCATCTCTCGCCATCACGCCTCGGACAAACGAAGGCCAGGTAATTTTCGAAGATCGATTGCAAAAAAACTTGTAAACAGCTTGCTCATAACGACCTCAAGTAACGCCGCGAATTTTCACATTCTCCGACACATCGTCATCGGCATAGGATATCGCCCGAGGTGGTCGATCATAACGGTCTTATCAAATTTGAATTGAAGACAAATAACCCTCACCGGCTCCCCCAGCGGCTCGGCGTGTTTGCTTTAGCGCATCAATTCAGCTTTTATTTGATAAACACAAAAAAGACCCTGACAGCACAATTTAATGTTGTTTGCAAAGCATACTTAAATAATTTTTAGTTGCTATACCAATTAAATGATTTGGGCTGTCGGAGCTCCGCTAAAAACCATGGAATCTGAAAAGACTTCTGGAACTGACAGTTTACCAGTTTTCTGGAAAGACCTATCAGCAAACCTTACCGATGCTTTAAATTTCGCTTATAATACCGGTCAAATTTCAATAACTCAGAGAAGGGGTGGTATTATCAAACTTATTCCTAAGAAAGATAGAGAACCATTAACTCTTCTTAATTGCGACTACAAAATTGCGGCCAAGACAATCGCCAATCGTTTGAATCCTTTTCTTCCCAACCTTATTAACAATGACCAGACGGGCTTTATGAAGGGTAAATTCATCGGAGAAAACATTCGAGTTACGGATAGTATAATTTGGTATGCTAAAGAGAAAAATATCCCGGTGCTAATCTTGTTTCTTGAGTTTGAAAAAACCTTTGAAACGAGAGAGTGGCCTTTTACTAGGAAAACTCTGCAATACTTCGGATTTGGGCCGAGCATAACAAAGTGGCTCAATCCTTTCTATTGATAGGCAGAAAGTTGTATATTAAATAATGGCTGGGCTGGCAATTTTTTAATGTTCCAAGAGATGTTATACAAGGCTGCCCTCTCTCGCCTTACTTATTCATTTTTTCACTTGAAGTGTTAACCAAAGCATTTCATGAAAATAAAGATATCGAAGGTTTCCACGTAAACGGAAAAGAAATCAAGAAAACCCAATACGCAGACGATACATAGCTGATTTTAGATGGATCGATGAGGTCCTTGATAACCTGTCTTAAAATCTTAGATGATTTTCATGAGGCTTGCGGCCTTAAGCTTCCTGAGCCCTTTGGATCGGTGCAAATTGTGGACAATGAGAGATCGAAATTCCTGGCGGGAACTTTAAATTGCCGAGATACAAAGTCAAAGCTTTTGGTGTTTGGTTCTCAAATAACCCGGAGGTAATATTTTAAGTTGCTGGAAATACCGCTGACTCACTTTGATTGGGAAAATAGCAGTCGACTTAAAGAGTCTTAAAGAGTCTTGTCGCATCCCAACTTGTCTACGTTCTATCAGCTCTTCCTTCAAATGCGAGAGTTATAAAAGGAGTTATTAAACTTTTTGTACTTTTTCCTCTGGAACAGAAAAGGTGATAAAATAAAGCTCGATACTGAATGATTAACGACTATCCAAATGGTAGCCTCAGAATAATAGATATATAGTATTTTTGAAAAAGCCACATGGATTAAAAAAAGCATTTGGACAAGTTGAACCAAGGACTATCCAGATGCCTCAAAAATGATAGATATAGAATCTTTTAGCAAATATGTACAAGCCACAAGGATTAAAAAATATTTGGACAAGTCGAAACAAGGAAAATGGAAACTATTTTTCGACATCGAAGTAAACAAACAAGGAGGCACAATACACCTTATTCCAAAATGGCGGCCGCTCGCTATGATCTGGGGAGAGCAGCGCGGAAACGAGGCATCGAGGGCCAAGTCAAAGTCAAGCATGTAAACAGCAATGGCGTTCGTAGTATCTATCAGGAGAATTGAAGACATACCTGGCAGTTCGTTGAACGGATGGGATCCTAATCAGTTGAAAAATGCTTAACTAAAATTTTGGTTCAAGTGTCGTGGTGATTCTTGTAAAGGTTTACGTAATTACCAAAGCACAATTTTTTAAGCGGTAAGTGATATAGTGATTT
The DNA here is from genome assembly GCA_016490735.1 of Pachyseris speciosa. Lineage (NCBI taxonomy): Eukaryota > Metazoa > Cnidaria > Anthozoa > Scleractinia > Pachyseridae > Pachyseris > Pachyseris speciosa. The sequence continues at coordinate 598,783 of JAEMWC010000150.1, read as the reverse complement.
TGCTGTCGGAAACGCCGACCTTGCTAAGGCTGCTAAGGTCTAATTAGCAATTTAGCAAATACATACATGCTTTATTTCGATTTATTGGCTCGTCCCCACGGGGCTTTTCAGAGTCAATTTTACATTAAAAATAAACTCAACATGATAAGAATCCCAACTGGCCGGAGGCAAACCAGTTGGCTATTTACAAGGATGACCGAGGACTTGAACCAGGGACTACCCCACAACAACACCAGCTAGCGGCCAGAGCGGGATTTGAACCCGGGGGCTACCGCATTGAAAATCCATCACCCTAACCGCTCGGCCATCCTGCCCCCTTGGTCAATTAAGTATCTCATTTTCTTCATTCTTTTACAGCGTGAATGAGTATTATTTGAATTTAAAGAGCGACTATCTTCTAGTCGACCCGGACGAAAATCTCATCTATACCCGGCATATAACGACTGAGCCGGTAAAGAGCTTTTCAGGCTGAGGTTAGCGCTAATCATTGATTAAGATGTATTAAAGCCTATAAGTTCAGTTGTCATAAGACGGTATTTAACCCGGGTTAGTGCTAACCATGCTTCGAGCAACTGGGCCCAGGGAAGCTGACTACAACACTACAAACATGTAGAAAAATATTTACTCGGGATTAACTTAACCAAAATTTTATTTGCTTGGAACGATAAAAAGGAGATTTTAATTAAGTTTTTTTTTCTCGGAAATGTAGTTCAGAAAATCAGAAATAATAGTTCAAAATAGTAAGCAAACTGAAAATAAATGGTCATGTTGCCTGTACGCGAGTTATGTGCTTATGCTTACAAACACACCACATTTGACTGACAACACTAAACAGAGTAAATGCACTAGACTGTCCCATACGTGGAAGTTTTTTGTCTTGCTGTTCACACACTCCACGTGGATTTAAAGAGAGACAATTTGTTGTGTTTGCACAACTTCCTCAGAGGTCATTTGACCTTTGGTTCCAATAAAAAGTGCCCAATGGAAAGTTGACTAATAAATTTTTTGGCACCCTCAGGTGAGATTCCAATGAGCTCCTTCAGATTGGTATGCCGGTTTTTATACGAGCTATAAAAAGATCACTGTTTAAACGAAGACTCTTAGGCATTTGACAGCAGAGCTCACTGCAGTCAATTATGACCCTGGTAGAAGGATATTTATCTTTAAAATCAGCAAGCATGAGGTCATTGATCTTTGCCCTTAAGGGGCATACTGAAATGATGCTGACCTTTAGAAACATAAAATTAATCCAGGCTTAATTGCCTTGGTCTTCCTTGTTCACTGGGGCATCTTCATCATTTCTCTAATTCATATTTGCTACATCATGAGAAGGTGAATGCCAATAATTAATGTTTTCACCTTCTTTTACTGGATTTAAATACTGAATTATACTCTTGAAAATGTCTCTATTGGGAAATCCAGAATAAAAAGCTAAATGTTTAACTGTCTTAATAAATCTATCGACGCTAAATACTTTCGATTGTAAATCTTGGAAATATCCGCCTCGAATCGTCGGAGTTTTTCAGTAAGCTCGGCTTTCTCACAGTTCAGATCATGGATAGCTTTCTCACAGTCGTTTTATAGCTCCCTAGAATCTCTATCAGGAGAATCATCACGATGTCTTGGTTGATGACACTAGGTCAGGAGTTGCTGAGGTTTTCCTCAGTCTTTTTCGTTTGATCGGACTACTATGCTTTGGTGCTTTTCGTTTTACGAGTGAACACTTCTTTCACGGAATAGCGGATGGTACAGCAGTAGTTTTCAAAGTTTTCTCGCGACCAGCAAATGAACAAATATAGCCCGAAGACTTGAAGTGGCGCAAACATACCCTTGATCGAGTGTTTTGTCACTTAAAGTTAATCCAAGATCCCTTCGTATGGCAACAATCCATTCGGCTTGAACACACTACACGTCGGTCTACTGGAAACTTCTGATAAGAGATTTTCACACCATTTTTCCACATAAATTTTCTTAGGACAGAATGGAATAGAGCAATTTTGAAGCATGATCGCTCACGATTACCATATGTAAACACCACAAGATTTTTTACACCGGCCCTCGATGCCTCGTTTCCGTGCTGCTCTCCCCAGATCATTCCGAGCGGCCGCCATTTTGGAATAAGGTGTATGGCAATTACAAGTCATCTTAACACCGAAGATACCAGGAAGACTTTAAACGTTAGCAACCCTCTTTTAAAAGAGGTGTTGTTAATCTGGCTAGAAGTTAACTTTGAAGATACAATAACTTCGGAGCACCAATTTCTTACTGAGAGCTTACGGCGCAATTCATTGATCAGAATGGTTTCACAACGGTATTACATTGGTTAGAAATTTAAAAGAAGTCTCGAACAATTTCCTATCATTCCCTGATTTTAAGAACAAATATAACCTTGACGCTTGCCCTCTCAAGTATGATGGTCTTTTCTCTTCGAGAATTGTGCAAAACGTCTTGGTGAATATCAATCGGTCCCCCTTCGAAGCGCATTTCACCACTGTATCATTTTTAATTGGGTTAACGTGTTGTCCTTTTCTTTTCTCCCGCTTCTCCCCCAGTTTCCCGCATTCAATTCAGGCCAGTCTCGCCGTGCAGAGCGGAAAAAAAACCAAAACGTATGCGCGAACTCTGAGCGAGCGCAAGACCCAGAAATTTTTTATCTCAAAAATCCTGGTACATAGCAATAATTATCCCAGTGGAATAACTAGCTGTACATATAGCCTTCTTTTCCTTCAATTTTCTCAACACTTCTTGAACTATAAAAACTCGTTTTGAGGTCCTCAAACGAGCATAATATTCATTTTTCAAATACATAGTTTATCATTCCTGATAAACTATAGTATTCATTTTCCCAGTTAATGTTTCTCCTTTGTATTACATAAGTTGATGCACAAAAATAAGAGAGATCACGAAGCTAGGGAAAAAGTCGCCTCAGAGGAACACAAAGTTGGATAAGATTAGGGCCGAAACTCAAAACGAGTCAAGAGGAATCCATGATTTCTGCCCAACAAGGTGGACTGTACTCGGAGATTCGTTAGCGGCGGTTTTGAATAGCCACATGGAGCTCATGGAGCTGTGGGAGTGGTCACTCGAGGTTTTGCGAAGACACGGAGATAAGATTAAGGCACGAATACGAGGAGTGCAAGGGATGATGACAACGTTTCCATTCTACTTTCGGTGCACGTTAGGAGAGTTTGTCTTGAAGCACACTGACAATTTGAACCGCGCATTGCAAGACTCCCCCATGTCAGCGGCCCAAGAACAGCGACTAGGTGAGGATTTATGCAATCATCTATCAAGGATAGAAATGAAGCCGATTTGTTTTGGACGAGGTTGTTAAGGAAGAAAAACGAGGTGGATAGAGTCGCCGAGCCACAGCTGCTAAGAAAACGAGGAGCTCTAGCGCGGACAGAAGTAGGAGACAGAGGCATACATTGTTTCCCCTCTACACCCAAAGAACATTTCCGCAACATGTATCATTCAGCAATTGTTATGACGATAGAATGTATTCGAAATAGATTTAACCAGAAGGACTTCAAGGTCTTCCAAAGCATACAGTAACTTCTTCCGAAGGCAATAGCAGGCGAAGTCCACGAAGATCTAGAAAGTGATGGCCGCATACGGGGATACTGACCTGCACCGGTACAAGCTAGAACCCCAGCTCTCCCTCCTTCCAGACATGGTGCAGTCAATGGGATAAGAAACTTCCTGATTTGACATTACTGATCTCCTGGACATTTTTCAATCACTTGGAAATGCTCGCAAACTCCTACTTAGTGAGATTTGCACACTTGGTAAGCTTGTGCTTGTCATGCCAGCTACCAACGCCTGGCGCCGTCAGTGAGCGCTGTTTTTCTGCTTTAAAGCAGGTTAAGACCTACCTACGGGAGAGGCCAGGCTTAACCACCTTATGCTTCTGCATGTCCACAGGGACTTGTATGGCAGATGGTATGGACATAATTGAAGTCGCCAATTTATTTTCTGTGAGACAACCAGGGCGCAAGCAGTTGTTTGGGAAGTTTTCATAATACGAGCTTCCGACAAAGTCTGTGTTTGCCTTTAAAGCAACTCAAACAGTCTAGAACGACCACGAGATCACTATTATGAAAGGCTGCAGGTGAAGAAACATTAAGCGATTTCAAGATACAGAGACCAAACCCGCACAACGACAACATGCTACTTAAAATCTCTGTGCTTCCCCCCCCCCCCCCCCCCCCTCCCCAGTTTCTCAAGACGTGCGACGGCCCTGGAATTGCATCGCCTTAATTAGTGATCAAATATCGTTTCAGTTGTGTTGAGGCAAAAAGAGCCAATGATTAAGATGCACTAACTCTATCGAAAAAGCGGCCGACTAGAGTCGACTTTTATCCAAAGTAAAGTCCTTTTAGAAACACACTTTTCAACTTCTCCGAGTGATCAAATAAACAACTTTAAGCTTTCAGTGCGTTCTTTTTTTCCCATGACAAGCTAACCGTTTCAGTGTCCAGAGATCACGGTCTTCAAAGCAGTCCGGTTATAACAAAATCTAATTAAACTGAGAATTTGAAAAGCATTTAGGATTGGACGTCAACAAGGAGTTGTTTACAAACTTAACGACCTAACGATGGAAAACATAATCCCCTTAATCACATACTCAAATCACACGAATACCCGCCTTTTAGGGAATTTCAAAACTTTTAATTCCACTTCATATTTCTTCTCTCGTCTAACACTAGTTGGTACAATCCCATGTGCTTTAGTCAGGCAAAAAATGAAATGATAGCAAAATAAAAACACAACACTTCGCAAGGTGCGAACGCTTTTTCGGTATCGTGTTCGATTTCATTCAAAAGACAAGCAAGAGCCCCGGCGAAAAGCTTTCGAGCGGTGATGCACAGAAAGCTGCACAGAATGTTTTTCCGCCCAGAAGTCTCGCCGCGCTATTGGCGAGAGCTCTCCACTTTCCAGAAAGGGACTCTTGGCAGTCTATTTCGCAAATATTTGCTCATTATAACGCGTTCCAAACTAAAATGGGTTTTTCCAAAATCACTATTTTCCGTCGAGAAAGTGAATATTCCTCGAAGCCTATACCGTGTTCATTGAAAATCTTGATTCCCAACAACAACCAAACTGGTTCAGTAAAGAATGCCTTTATTTGACAGTCACAAATTGACAGTCAGTGTAAACTGTCAGTAAAGTTCTGAATGTAGAACCCAAGATGCAGAAATTCTGCACGCGGTGAGATATGCGGAAACCTACAAAACTGGAACACATAAGCAGTAACAATTTGCGTTGTATGCAGAAATTCTGCATCCTGTTCAATGGTTATAAAAGGCCTGGAACGCACTGAATTCAGCTACACTGTAAGATGCAGAAATTCTGCACGCGGTAAAGTTCTAAATGTTGACCCCAAGATGCAGAAATTCTGCACGCGGTGAAATCCGCGGAAATCTGCTAAAACTGGACTACATAACCAGTGACTATTTGCGCCGTATGCAGAAATTCTGCATCCTGTTTAATGGTTATAAAAGGCCTGGAACGCACTGAATTCAGCTACGCTGTAAGATGCAGAAATTCTGCATGCGGTAAAGTTCTAAATGTTGACCCCAAGATGCAGAAATTCTGCACGCGGTGAAATCCGCGGAAATCTGCTAAAACTGGACTACATAAGCAGTGACTATTTGCGCCGTATGCAGAAATTCTGCATCTTATTTTATGGTTGTAAAAGGCCTGTAACGCACTGAATTCAGCTACACTGTAAGATGCAGAAATTCTGCACGCGTTAAAATCAGTGAAAATGTGCTGAAACTTGATTACATAAAAAGCGACTATTATCTTGGGATGCAGAAATTCTGCATCCTGTTTAACAGTTATAAAAGGTCTGGAACGCACTTGATTCAGCTACACCGTAAGATGCAGAAATTCTGCATGCGGTAAAGGTCTAAATGTTGACCCCAAGATACAGAAATTCTGCACGCGGTGAGATCCGCGGAAATCTGCTAAAACTGGACTACATAAGCAGTGACTATTTGCGTTGCACGCGGAAATTCTGCATCCTGTTTCATGGTTATAAAAGGCCTGGAACGCACTGAATTCAGCTACACTGTAAGATGCATAAATTCTGCACGCGGTAAAATCAGTGAAAATCTGCTGAAACTTGATTACATAAACAGATTAGGGCCTGGTTTTGTGATTCTCCTACAGTGTCCAAATGTCATATGGAAATGTTAAGAAAAATACTTATTTTCAAGTTGTAAAATACATAAAAAGACGAGTGGTGTCATGTCAACGTACTGCCGATCATGAAGAGGTTTCATCAAAAAGTACAAAGACAGTTTTTCCTTCTATAATTAACTTTATGAATGAAAGTTTAAGCACATTTTCCAAAATTTGCCTGGTTTCTCGATCCAGATTTAAAGAATTTCAAACAAAAAATTTTAAGATTTCTAGGTTGTAATCAGCCTTGAACTAAAAAGTCGAACTTGAAAGTTGCAATGCACCACCACTCTCGTTCAAATCTGTAAAGAACCAGGACCTAATCTACCCGAGTGGTTGTGAGCTGTGTGCTAAGTCTCTGGCAGACAACATGTTTGTCACATGAATTGCCAATAAGTATTCCCTTCCTTCCTGACATCAGGCTGGCAATAAAAGAATTCCCTGCAGGAGAAAACCATGACAGATGTAAGAAAGATGCATGCATGAAAGATGATATAATTTTTTTTAAACCAGAACCGTACAAGATGAGATATTTTTGTACACAGAAGCTCAATAAGTATACTTTGAAAAAGTTATTTCAATAGACAGTCAATAAAGTAAGGCAAAGTCGGTCTACCAATAATCAAGTATTAGTGACATACAAAACATGTCTGAACTGCAGCAGAGCATATATTGTAGCTCCACAAACGCATTACACTACTGGCTTGTCTTAGAATTAATAATTAACAATTGTTAATTATTTTCTTTGTGTGCCCTGCACTAACTTGAGGGTGTGGGTAGACCAGCCAGAAGTGTATTAATTGCTATCGGATGGGGTTGAGCAAAATATAGTGATTTGTCAGTGGAAAGCAGATCAATTATTTGCGACACAGGTAAATCATTCATGATATTTTTAGATAATTTTATTATTCAAGCGGCAAACTTGCTTTTAATAATTGTTTTAGGGAAGCGTGAAATGATCTGCTATTTTTCACTGAATTTGCAGTGTGTGAACGCGTGGATGCAACTGCAAATGAGTAGAATTTTTTTTTGCAGCAAAATCACAGTTGGACGGTAATGAGCGCGAGCAGACCATAGGTCACATGGAACGCTCTGGGCCAATGAAAAGAAAGGAAAAAAGTGTCGAATGATAATTGTTATTTGGTAAATACATGCCCATAAAACATCACATTGAATGGCATTATCTTCTCTACACTATGAGAACTCATACAATTATGTAAAGTCACTCCATGTTCAAAGTCTTAATAACACCCGCAAAATAAAATTTACATACCAACTTGATCCCCATATCCTACTTCTAGGATTAGGTCTCCATCCTTGGAAAACCAACTGATTAGTTGCTTGAGAATTATAAAGGAAACAGGATATCTCTCCCCTATCCTAGCAGTAGTCACTTCAAGAAAGTTTGGAGGAGGAGTGGCATAATTCACATGGCTGTCTCCAATAATCCCTGATGAAGTCCAGTGGCCAACAACAAATGAGGATACCACCTCTTGCATAATGGTACCTAAAGATTACAAACAGCCAAAGCTTTAATAACAGCTATAATAATGTATGTTAGGCTAGAAACAAAATGATGCCCACTGTGATGTGAGAAACAGAAAACCTTTGTCTTGAAAAACAAAGAGGTAGAGCATTCTAATTGATTACATCATTTTGTTTACCGGTTTCTTGAAATGTATAATACAGCCCGCTTTCTCACCTTGTTTTCTTCTCGATTCTTGTTTATGGTGAAAACCCTGTTGAGTCAGGCTTGCACCTTCCTTTGCAAATGTTTCTGCCACAATATGTGCCCAGTGCACTGGACACATAATGATACAATTAAATGGGCTTAGGACTGTGAAGTTAAGTCTACATAGCAGCTTAACTGTCTCACTGCTCTTTTCTTCTACTTCCAGCTGTCCCTAAAAGAACAATAAATTATTGTTAAGAGCAAACTTTGAGTCAGTGAAGTTTGTGGGTGACTATCATAAGAAAATGTACTTTTCTTAATGTAGGAAACACATTTAACATAAAAATTTGGTTTATCAACGGAGTTGATAATGTAAATTGACCACCGTACAGGGATTCGATTAGCTGACGTTTCGAGCATTAGCCCTTCGTCGGAGCGAATCCACATTTAACATAAAGTTCTGAAGTAACAAGAGTATTAATTAGCAGCATTTGGGGTCAAAATACATACTGAAAAGTTCTCTTTTGTGGGGAGGGTAGAGGAGATAATAAATTCTTGAAAGCAGGTGGTTATCATGAGAACTTAACCACGGTGAACGTTATAATGACAAAGTGAAAAGAGTAACATCCTTCTAAATACTGCTGAATGAGGAGTAACTGGAAAAAGCCTCATCTGACATCTAATAATAATAATAATAATAACTCACTTTCTTTAACGAGGGTGGCACTTAACAGTTTATGACTGACAAACCTGTGCCTCTCGAAATTCTGGATCGAATTGGAATTTGGAAATGTTGGTTTTTAAGGAGACAGGAAAACTCGAGAGTACCTGGAGAAAAACCTCTCAGAGCAGAGTAGAGAACCAACAACAAACTCAACCTACTTATAACGCTGAGTCCAGGAATAAAACCCAGGCCACATTGGTGGGAGGCAAGTGCTCTCACCACTACGCCATCCCTCTGCAAAGGAAGGACTTGTGGTAAGATCACAAGTCACTTTGACTTGTACCCTTAAAACACTAAAGTAATTAGCATCAAATTTCTCCTTGCAATTTAAATGATGAGTGAATTCAGCACAGCATATCACATAAGATGAAAATTCTTGATATTTTAACAACTTCTTCCAGGAAGTGTCTAGCCTGGGAGGGGGGGTGGGGGGTGGCAGGGGGGCTATATGGACAGGCTCTGCCCAAAAGGGGTGTCCTTTTCACGCTTCAGGTATATGAAAGGGTAGGGAAATCTGTCATTTAGGTATTTAAAAAGGGCCTTTCATTAAAATATTTCAAACACACATACCTTATGACTGAAGGAAGGTATACGAAAGGGGTACCTTTTCTGTCAAAAATGGTATATAAAAGGATAAGGGGTTGAACCTCCAGGCAGTGCCTCCCCATACTAAATTATTTTTATTACCTCCCCGGGGTGTCTAGGGGCAACAATTGAGAGTTAACTGTTTATCTGACTTAAGGTTTAAAGGGTTAAGGTCTATTTTTTATTCAACCCTTCAAATCCTTGAAGGGGATTTAGGTGAAATGTTGTAGGTCAAAAAGAAATTTCTATGTACCTTATTCTAATCATTAGATAATCATCAGTCAGATGATTATTGAATAATTAGGGTTAGGAGACAACAGTGTAGATGTGTTTTTATTACAAACACACCAAAAAGTAGGTTACATACCATATCATCAAATCCAACAACTCCTAAGGCAAGGGAGATGCCTTGGAAGTTTGTTTTAAAGACCCCCATACTCTGGGTCACCTCTTCAAGGTTAGGAGGGAAAACAGAACAACCCTTGTGTTGACCATCACTGCTGGTAAATTCTTCAACCCCATCTTCTGTACATGTTGCTCCAAACCCAGCAGATTCGCATTCCTTTAGCCTCTTCAAGAACATTTGAAAATCAAAATTTGAGGCCTCAAAATTTCCCTAAATTGAGGAAACAGGAAGAATTATTAGCTATAAGCCTTAAAGTCAATGATCAAATGATCTTTTACTAATTACCCAGCAATATGTAATTATAGAAGTTACGCATCTTCATAGCTAACTTAACTTATAGTAGATAATAATTCTCTCTTCTTTTCATGTGACAGAATTGTCCACTGCACTCACTCCACCACTCTAACCTGCCTTATCTACAGCATCTATACAGTCATGTAACTTACACTGTCTGGTAGTTTGTACAAGAACATAATGCAATATTCCCAACATATATCTAATTACTGACCATGAAATCTCTACATATGGCTCAATTCTTGAACCCTTTAGAGTAGCCATGTTCCAAGTAAGGTGTTTCTAAAACTGCATGAGCACTACATATAATTGAAGGGCTTGGTGGAAAACTATGCTAAGTGGATTTTAGGTGAACACGTTTTTTGGACCGTATTTTCTCGAAGACTAAGCGCAAAGCAGCGCAAAAGAATACAGGGCAATGTTTACCACATAAAAACAACCCTGTACGCAAAATCCACTTAGCATAGTTTTCCAGTAAGCCCTTCAATTATAAGATTTCCTCTGAATTTTTTTTTACTTCTGCAACAAAACTGCAGGAAGATCCAAAGAATGTACCATGACATTTTTGATAAACCACACACAATTGTGGAAAACTGTAAATAGTTGCTGTCTGTTTGCTTACATAGTTACATACTAGTATTTAGTAATCCCTATATCAGTCAATAAAAACAAGTTAACTTACTGTAAATCGCAGCAGCTTCTCATTGCTCACCTTTGTACCAAATCTCCTGACTACCTCATCCCAATCTTCTACTTTAAAAAAAGACGTAACTGCAGACTGCACAGTGTTAAGTGTCTTCATCTTGTCTGCTTCCTTTTTTAAATCTTTTAATAAGATTTCACCGCAACAGATCTAAAAGGGGATATATATATATATATATATATAATATTATATAGGGGTTTGCACAGTCACAATTTCAACAGAAGCTGCAAGGGATTGCTAATTCCAAAGTATCATTGTCAATGAGAGGGCACATATAGATTTGTTTAACTCCAGAGGGTAAGCTGCAAAAGAAAGTAGAATTTTAAACTTTTTAATTAACAAATAACACAGGCTGGAGTGAAAATCACATTGTTGCACTGTTGTCTTTACCTTGTTTAAAAGGAAATGTTTTGACTCATCAGGAAGGCTGACTAATGGCTTCATATGCCACTGCTTTATGGCTTAAACTTTCCTTTCACAACATCACCAGGAGAAAACTTCTGCCCTTTAATCTTTCCATTCTCATAGAGCTTGTTGACCTCTAAGAAAGCTGCCCAAGTACTTGACGATACTTGCGCCATAGTAAACACCTCACACAAAATTCTTTTCTGTAAGACAAAAATTATATTTTATTGCTTAAATGTAGTGCTGGTGACATAGTGAAGTACTGTTTAGAAAAAAGTAGATGGCTTTTCACCTTTGCTAAAACTTTTTACAAATTCATTTATGTCATCTTGTCTTCGTTAAATCTGTTGAAGACTGCAAGACAATGCCAGTAATTAAAAAAACATATATATTTAAGGAAAAATTGATCATGTACTGAACATGTCTATCACTGACAAGTTACATTAATTTTAGTATTAACAGCAAAGATGTGTATGGTTAAAAGAGCAAGTGCCAAAAACATTCAGTAGATGCACAACAGTAACTCGAAAATTTAAAATGGAATACTCTCCGAGACTGGCTAGGTGCCTCCTAAGAGTTACCAACAGCAAACAATAAAACTGTTTTTGGCCAAGGTTGGGTGCTAAAGTACTGGAAAGATATTGCAAAACTTGATTTTGGCCAAGGAAGGGTGCTAAAGTACTGGAAAGATATTGCAAAACTTGATTTTGGCCAAGGAAGGGTGCTAAAGTACTGGAAAGATATTGCAAAACTTGAAAACCATTTGACAGTAATACAGTGTATGTTTTTGGCAATAATCACTCTAGAAAGTATGGTTTCATGTTTCCATGTTGGATAATGTCATTGTAATTCAGAGATGATCATTGTCCATCAGCAAGGACAATTCATACGACAGCTTGGAAAATCTATATGTTACTGCTCCTTTGAGCAATTCTTTTTAAAAACTCAACCTTGATTTATTTAAGTGTAACTAAATTCGTACATCTTTGTATAAAATACGAGAACAGTCATTTCTCCATGATGGTCGTGGCTTTGGAGGTTCATCCTGTAAATCAAGACCTCCATATAGCTGAGATCTACATCTCTCTACCTAAATATCAAGAAAATAGCAGATGCAAATTAGAAGTCAGAATACACAGTGGAATAAGGGCATATTAAGAGACAATTACGATTGCCTAGACCCTTTAAATGCTACGATTAAAATTTAAAATCTCATTTCTTGCCCCTAACATTTCCTATGGAAATAGTAGGGAGAAATTGTTAAAAAAATCAGGCAAATTCATCATGTCTCAGGGCTTTAAACCTCACACAAGATGTCCTGAGGTTAACTGGGTTAACTAAGCTCTATATTGAAGGACAGATTGGTAGTAGGTACACGCATGCAAGGATCACAAAAATTATAATCGAGTGTTTGATAATTTCTTCTGCCAGTAGTCTAATATTGAAGGACTAGCAAGTTCACTCTCCTTACAGCTTCAAGATAATGTTGCAGGCAAAAGTGAATTCAGGTAAAAAAAAATCAACCTAGCTAGGTTGAATCTCAATTCCCTTTGTCTCGTAGCACTATTTATTCTCATTAGGGCTAAAAGGAGACAAAGGGAATCAAGATTCAACCTGCAGGTTAAAAATGATATCTGAATTTAATTTCGACCTGCAATGTTAATGACAACGTACAACAATCCAGGAGACTTCAAGTATGCCTGAATTCAATTTTAAATTCAATTTAAAGGGTTGTGTCATGCTATTTGGCAACTTTATGAAAAGCTAGAAGCTGTCTTTGCATCAATTGAATTCCAAAAATAATGGTCTAGTTTTGTTGTTTAAGACTATTGGAAGGTATTGAAACTGTTTCCTGTCGTCTGTTGCTACGGATGGCAAGGATGGAAATGGATTGAAACTTGAAAAAATTGGCCAACTCTCTAGTAAAATTCATTTGATGTCTTTGTCGCAGCTTTACAGAAGCATTTTGTTTATGAGTGAAGCCTCAAAGCAATAATTTTAGCACAGAATTGATCTAAAACAGCAAAATCCTCGTGACAATGCTCCTTTAAATACAAGTAGTATTAACAAAATATACCTCTTCTCTGTAAGTAATATCATGACAAAATGAAGACTTTTGGTGCATGGCCCCAAGGTAAATAGCCTGGTCATCTGTGAGGCCACAGTAGATTCTTGCCATTCTGCCCTGGTAATGTTTGTTGTCTGGGTTCTGGGATTGGAGTTTCTTGGTGGCTAGCATCAGATGCGTACCGCCCAACACTTCATACTCATATGCATCCTTTTTAGCTGGATCAAAGGTTTCTTTGCTTTCTATTCCCTTTACAGCCACAAACAGACATCCATGACTTCCACTTGGCTCTTTTAACAATTCATCTTTGAGGGTACATCAACAAATGCTTCATTGACACATCTAAATTGCCTTGATGGGCAGACTGGCAAACCAAGCTTCTCAATAGGAATGAAATGTGATGTTGCTGTGGTAATAATAATAAAAAAAACATTGTCTTATTATTATTGAAATATATTAATAACTCTATACATGTACATAGTCCATATACTGAATTTTCTTGATTTAAAAGCTGGAGTGCCTTTTTTCAAAACTGCAGAAACATTTAACATATAATTTATGTTATACAGTAACATACAGTAAAATTTCAGAGACAAAAAACAAAAAGAAAAGATTTTTAAGTGCTTTACAACCAACAAAAAATATCTTATGCAAATTTAACAGCAAAAACAATGCAACCAATTGGCCGTGAAAAGTTTGATTTGAACCATTTACAGTCTGTAGCGTATAGTTTGGGTGCACATTGACTTGTACATTATTTGTATAGGTAATCAAATGATTTCGAGTGCAATTTGGAATAAATAAGCACGAGTAAGTTTTTTCAAAGACTAACAAAATTGCACGAGCCCGTAGGGCGAGTGCAATTAGTGGTCTTTGAAAAAATTTACAAGTGCTTATTTATTCCAAATTGCACAAGAAAAATCATGTGATTACAAATTAATAATATACACGAAAAAATTGTGTTGCATAAGCGACGCAGGTGAACCTCGTGCAAAAATAATTTATTCATCACGCGCAGGTCAAAACAACAGTTTAGTCAATGTTTTTAAAGTTTTTAAGCCGCAAAAACCGTCTGAAAAGTTGTATGCTATAGCTATAAGGCTGCTTCATTATTCAAGTGTCTATCAAATGCTGTATAATCATTACCTCAGTATTTCTCGTTCATAATCTTCGTCTTGTTTGTTGTTGTTTCCTCGGCGTAAAATGGCTTGAGCAAAGTGTTATTCAAGTTCAACGGACTGATAACTTTCGATTTCGTCGGTAATTCCCTTCTGTAGACATCGCTTTCTCTAAAAAGACAGCCGAACAGCAGTGCTTTTCGCACCGTGCTCGTTTTTAGAGCTGTTTTCAACTCCTCTGCGAAAGGAAAGCTGCTCAAAACGTCGGCCATTGTTTCATGTTTTTCACAATTTTCAACGCGGCTCAAACTTACCGCGAACTTGTTGCTATAGAAACAGTTACGATTTGATTGCCTCATTCAAATTTCTATTGTTTCTAAACCAATCAAAATACATTTGTAATTGCACTGTGTTACAGCTTTGCACTCATGTTACACGTTTTTGCACTGTGTTACCGCAAAACTGTACGGGTCCGCAAATGATCCCAGGACCGCAAATGATCCCGGACCGCAAATGATCCCCAAATTGGACCGCAAATGATCCCGGACCGCAAATGATCCCCGTATTGCACCATGTTGGACCGCAAATGATCCCGAACAAAAAATAAGGAAGGGCATGGATGGTGAAATGGTATGGATAGGGAATTGGCATGAATTGCGATTATTTTAATTCATGGCTCACAACTATCATCATCTGATTAATTTTAAAAAGGTAAACGTGGTCACACAATTTGTGCAACTGATGTGAAGCAGTCAATCAGTGTTATCACACCAGGATCCAAACCTATCTCGTTTTTACTTCCGTCTTTAGAGATCTTTGTGTTTGTTCTTATCTTTAGTAACTCCAAGAACGTTCACAAACGATAGCAATGAAATAAGAACAAGACAGCTTAGCCATATTTTCCGAACGCGTGGGAGTCACAGCTCACACGACGGTGACACGTTTCGGATGATCTTTGACCCCTTCTCCGCATTCAACCACATCACCGCGTTTCTCGCCTGCCACAGGCCAGTCGGCTGATCCCATGAATGTGAGAAAGAAACATTTCTAGTATTCTGGGTACAATTTTAAATTAGAGTGCTCAGTGAACAATTTAAGACTTTTATTTCAAAAGATAACGAAATCAACTGCGGAATTTTTCAGTTATTTCTTTACGGGTATGTGTGCATTTTAATTCTCCGTTGTATTTGTGATTATACAATTGAATTATACTAGCCAGGGACCAGGCTCCGCAGTGGTGTTAAGGAGCGAAAAGAAGTAACGTGGCCCAAAAAAATCGGCGAGCGAAGCGAGCCGAGCGGGGGAATGGCGGCTCGCATCGCTCGCCGATTTTTTTCGCCTCGACCCTTCTTTTCGCTCCTTTAAAATCCCACTGCGGAGTCTGTTTCCAGGCTAATTTATACATGCTCGATTTTCACTGAAATCGGGCACGTGCACCGAAGCGTTTATCATATACCCGACAGGAATGAAATCTGATTAAGCATGTTCCCGAACGTCCTGGGATGTACAACACAATAAACAGAAGACATGAAGCGAAACTCGCAGTCCACGATGACAACAAGTGTCTTGCAAAATCAATTACTGTACTATGCGGCCGGCGTCCTGAAATCAACAAACAGACAGAACGTCACGCAAGATCACAGATTTTCCACTAAAAACGAAAAAAAAAAAAGAAAAGAAAAGAAAAGAAAAGAAAAGAAAAAGAAAAAGAAAAAAGGAACTATGGAATAATTCTCATAAAATGAAAAAACGTGTTTTTTGTGTGTCATTTTTATATCAATCCATGCCATTCCTAATTTTTTGCTCGGGATCATTTGCGGTCCAATGTGGGGATCATTTGCGGTCCGAGATCATTTGCGGTCCATTTTGGGGATCATTTGCGGTCCGGGATCATTTGCGGTCCTGGG
This sequence comes from Pachyseris speciosa, assembly GCA_016490735.1. Taxonomy (NCBI): domain Eukaryota; kingdom Metazoa; phylum Cnidaria; class Anthozoa; order Scleractinia; family Pachyseridae; genus Pachyseris; species Pachyseris speciosa. The sequence goes on along the minus strand of JAEMWC010000150.1, from coordinate 582,712 downwards.
ATCATTTGCGGACCCGTACAGATCCAAACCTATCTCGATTTTCCTTCCGTCTTTAGAGATCTTTGTGTTTGTTCTTATCTTTAGTAACTCCAAGAACGTTCACAAATGATACCAATGAAATAAGAACAAGACAGTTTAGCCATATTTTCCGAACGCGTGGGAGTCACAGCTCACACGACGGTGACAAGTTTCGGATGATCTTTGACCCCTGCTCCGATTTCAAGCACATCACCGCGTTTCTCGCCTGCCGACAGGCCAGTCGGCTGATCCCATGAATGTGAGAAAGAAACACTTCTAGTATTCTGGGTACAATTTTAAATGAGAGTGCTCAGTGAACAAAAGACTTTTATTTCAAAAGATAACGAAATCAACTGCGGATTTTTTCAGTTATTCCTTTACGGGTATGTGTGTATTTTAATTCTCCGTTGTATTTGTGATTATAAAATTGAATTATACTAGCCTGGGACCAGGCTCCGCAGTGGGGTTAAGGAGCGAAAAGAAAGAACGTGGGCAAAAAACAAAAGAAAATCGGCGAGCAAAGAGAGCCGAGCGGGGAACTGGCGGCTCGCTTCGCTCGCCGATTTTTTTCGCCACGATCCTTCTTTTCGCTCCTTTAAAATCCCACTCGGAGCCTGTTTCCAGGCTAATTTATACATGCTGGATTTTCACTGAAATCGGGCACGTGCACCTAAGCGTTGATCATATACCCGACAGAAATTAAAACTGATTAAGCATGTTCTTGAACGTCCTGGGATGTACAACACAATAAACAGAAGACATGAAGCGAAACTCGCAGTCCACGATCGCAACAAGTGTCTTTTACAAAATCAATTACTGTACTATGCAGCTGGCGTCCTGAAATCAACAAACAGACAGAACGTCACGCAAGATCACAAATTTTCCACTAAAAACGAAAAAAAAAAAACCAAAACAAAAACAAAAAAACTATAGAATAATTCTCATAAAATGAAAAACGTGTTTTCTGTGTGTCATTTTTATATAGATCCATGCCATTCCATATTTTTTGCTGGGGATCATTTGCGGTCCAATACTGGGATCATTTGTGGTCCGGGATCATTTGCGTTCCATTTTGGGGATCATTTGCGGTCCGGGATCATTTGCGGTCCTGGGATCATTTGCGGACCCGTACAAAACTGCTCTGCTTTCTTAGCCAATCAGAATTGAGCAATTTTTTTCGTGTATATTATTAAAATATAAACAATGTCCTATAGAGAATTTAATTGTAGTCCTTAACCCTCTCACCACCAAGGGGGACTTTATAGATTTTACTCTGGCTAATGCCAGAGGATTTTACCCATCAAAGGGAAGTGTCTTGGTGGTGAAAGGGTCAAAAACAGTGAGAAGTTTTGACTCGAGGATCTAAGCCTACAAGTGGATTCCATAGAAAGAAATCAACGAGAACGTCGTGTATACATATAGCGCTAACACCATGACCCGTTAAGGTATTTGTGGTTCAATTCGATCTCGAGATTTTGTTGATCAAAGTTCCGCTGTGGAAGGAAAAAGGCGCCAAGTCAAGGGATTTTACCAACGGATCACTCCACATCACGAAGCTCATACAAGAAGACAAACAACAGAGGTGAGTGTGTAGACATTGGACTTTTCCTACCTAGAACGGCAATCTTGTATCTTAAAACGATCGTGAGATATACGCCTCTGTTTAGACGAAATGGTTTTGCTTTGACCTGATTTTGCTTCAACTTCAATGGCAATTTGCTCAAACTTTTGACCGTCCCCAGAATCAAATTACCATTGTCAACATTGGCTTTCCGTTCTCTTTTCAGTGACATGGAATTCCAAACTCAAAAAATAGTTCCGCTCCCGTGATTATTATTTTGCGCCGGGGAGATTCAGCAGTGTTTGCGAACAGCGAACTTATGCATATTTGCAAGTCATGGATCTCGGAGATTCTTTGGTCGATTGCTGATCAAGTCTGCGACACAAAGTGATTAGCTACATACGAATATCACTATTACAATTTTACTTGATTATGGTTTCATTTCCGCGTATTTTTTGTATCGTTTTTGCCTTGTTTGGCGTCAATGCTTTTTTCCTCTTAAAGTGCTAACTCAGCAAAAAACTTCACTGTAACTTTCTTCTTTCATCGTCCCCCAAAATTTTTACACCATGAGTGTATGTCATATTTACTTTATTTTGACTCTACGTGGTTTATTTACGCCAAAAAATGGTTCGCGCTTTACTTTAGTCGCTCAAAAGGCCGAAGTTTTCAGTCGAAAAACATGGCGTCTAAGCGTGTTGCTCACGAGTACTGATCGAAGACCAGGTATGTACGGTGTGACGCACATATTACTCTACATTCGTTTACTGTTTTGTACCCGCTAAAATACTCGCAACTCCACTTTCTTGTGAAGGGAAGTTTTATGGTTATAAAGTTATGCAAGTTTTCTCGGAATATTATCATAAAACTTTGGGACAGTAAAACAGGTCTTTCCACCAGCTGATTATCAACGGAGGTTTGAAAATTGAGGAAATTTTATATTTTGGATTAGCGAACGGCGAAAATTGGCCTTTTCGGATAAATCTGATGTAAGCTTGATGTGAGCTTGTGTTAAAGATTATTTATTTATGGTAAAGTAATACTCTTTATGCTGTACAGACCTGTACAGTTTTCTGATCTAGAGGAATGCTCAAAAGTGAGCCGATATACTAGCCCTAAATATACAACTGTTGTACCCAAACATTTAAATTAATTTCATTGGTACCTGCATATCTAACCCCTTAGGTGAATTTGTGCAGGTACAATGCAAAACTGTAAAATCAAAACAAACTGTTCTCTCGAAATAATACTACAATATAACAAGCTTGCAGATTTGCTTTAGCCTAACTTGGCCAAGTTAAAGAGTATGACATGAGCATACACTGGAGGAGAAGATGTTGATGCTTAATTTAGATGTAAGCCAGACCATAAAGATTGATAGTGTTGCTTTTCTATTTATAAATTAAGGGTTCTAAAATAAATTACACCATAATTTCACTGGAAGGTCAATGAATAAATTCAAAACACTTGACTGTCATTCTACTGAAATACTCTCGTATTAAGTTCATCTTTATGCACATATCAGTGTTCAGTGATGATCACATGGAATGCAACCATGTAGTAACTTTTGACTATCAGAATTTGTGTTAATTAAAATACAATTTCATATAAACTAATTCTCTACAAGACTAATGATGGACACTGTTTTGTAGACAATTTGTATAAAAGGAACTAACAATAATAATTTTCTCATATTTTTTAGATATACAGAGAAGACCAATTGCTGTGATAACACACAAAAAAGATGACAAGACAGACAAGTTCAAGAGCAAGCGTTGTTGATCAATTACTGTAGCATTGAATGTGAATATGCATATCATCTGCAGCAGCAAATTTAACTGGCCTGAAAATCATTAACTTTCTCATACAAATACCCAGACCTGCTCCAAGAACCGTGTCATATGCTTCCTTAAGGTCATGTTTTGCATTATCAAGTCTGTGGCATTGTAATTCACTCACCAAACAACATCAACACATGTTCCTGTAAAGCAGTCAGGCACAATAAAGTTTGAAAAATACAAAGTCTTTGCAATCTGTCTGGATTTATTTTTAATTTGTGCTTCTTTCTTTATTTTTGTACACAAGGGAGGAACTGCTACAGGTAGTAAGTCATTTGACATCCATTATTGCTGGTTATTGTCGAGTCTGTACAAAAGGTTTGCGGAGGGAAGCTGGATAGGAGAGTGTGTATGACATTTTAACTTATTCTTTAACTGCCTTCAAACAATTCCAATCCACTCAGAGCAGTGCAATTAATTTGAAAAGTCTGTGCAACTAGTTGAAGCAGATGATGGCTAGCTACATACTGTGGTTTGTACTGTACTTCTCAATGACAAATGTGTTGAAAGCATGACTTTATTAGCAACTCATTTGTAGTCTTTTGAGACTGACCCCTCCCCCCCCCCCCCGCCCCGCCTAGTTTGGCATTCAAAGAAAGTACAATTAACTTCATTGTTTATACTTCTTCGAGACGATCCGCATGATAGGCCACTCAGTGTTTCTGTACTCAAGATGTACTCTTGAAGAGCTCTTTGGAGCCCCTCTCAGATGTTCCAAAATTTTACTTCTCAAATGTTGACAAACTTACCAAACTCATCTTTTTTGTCATCGCCAAAATTCAACGTTGCATCAAAAATGCATATTTATTCCTCGATGTAATTTTCAGTTGACATGGATTTGGCTGGAGCTTTCTTCCTGAACCGTGTAAACATCTTTTACAATTTTGCACATAGAAATACAGCTTGAAGAAAGGAAACTTTGAGAGTCGCAAGCTAGAGGATGGCTTTTTGTCAGCCGCCATTTTGTTTTCAATGTTCCAGGGGTTATCCTCATGAAAACGGGATTATGGAACATTTGCAGACAAGATGCCCCTCTGCTTGTTATCACAGCAATAATATATATTGGTCTTCTCTGTATATCTGTAAAAAATGTGAGAACATAATTATTGTTAGTTCCTTCCTTTTATACAAATTGTCTACAAAACAGTGTCCATCATTAGTCTTGTGGAGTATTAGTTTATATGAAATTGTATTTTTATTAACACAAATTCTGATAGTCAAAAGTTACTACATAGTTGCATTCCATGTGATCATCACTGAACACTGATGATACGTGCATAAAGATGAACTTAATACAAGAGTATTTCAGTAGAATGACAGTCAAGTGTTTTGAATTTATTCATTGACCTTCCAGTGAAATTATGGTGTAATTTATTTTAGAACCCTTAATTTATAAATAGAAAAGCAACACTATCAATCTTTATGGTCTGGCTTACATCTAAATTAAGCATCAACATCTTCTCCTCCAGTGTATGCTCATGTCATACTCTTTAACTTGGCCAAGTTAGGCTAAAGCAAATCTGCAAGCTTGTTATATTGTAGTATTATTTCGAGAGAACAGTTTGTTTTGATTTTACAGTTTTGCATTGTACCTGCACAAATTCACCTAAGGGGTTAGATATGCAGGTACCAATGAAATTAATTTAAATGTTTGGGTACAACAGTTGTATATTTAGGGCTAGTATATCGGCTCACTTCTGAGCATTCCTCTAGATCAGAAAACTGTACAGGTCTGTACAGCATAAAGAGTATTACTTTACCATAAATAAATAATCTTTAACACAAGCTCACATCAAGCTTACATCAGATTTATCCGAAAAGGCCAATTTTCGCCGCTCGCTAATCCAAAATATAAAATTTCCTCAATTTTCAAACCTCCGTTGATAATCAGCTGGTGGAAAGACCTGTTTTACTGTCCCAAAGTTTTATGATAATATTCCGAGAAAACTTGCATAACTTTATAACCATAAAACTTCCCTTCACAAGAAAGTGGAGTTGCGAGTATTTTAGCGGGTACAAAACAGTAAACGAATGTAGAGTAATATGTGCGTCACACCGTACATACCTGGTCTTCGATCAGTACTCGTGAGCAACACGCTTAGACGCCATGTTTTTCGACTGAAAACTTCGGCCTTTTGAGCGACTAAAGTAAAGCGCGAACCATTTTTTGGCGTAAATAAACCACGTAGAGTCAAAATAAAGTAAATATGACATACACTCATGGTGTAAAAATTTTGGGGGACGATGAAAGAAGAAAGTTACAGTGAAGTTTTTTGCTGAGTTAGCACTTTAAGAGGAAAAAAGCATTGACGCCAAACAAGGCAAAAACGATACAAAAAATACGCGGAAATGAAACCATAATCAAGTAAAATTGTAATAGTGATATTCGTATGTAGCTAATCACTTTGTGTCGCAGACTTGATCAGCAATCGACCAAAGAATCTCCGAGATCCATGACTTGCAAATATGCATAAGTTCGCTGTTCGCAAACACTGCTGAATCTCCCCGGCGCAAAATAATAATCACGGGAGCGGAACTATTTTTTGAGTTTGGAATTCCATGTCACTGAAAAGAGAACGGAAAGCCAATGTTGACAATGGTAATTTGATTCTGGGGACGGTCAAAAGTTTGAGCAAATTGCCATTGAAGTTGAAGCAAAATCAGGTCAAAGCAAAACCATTTCGTCTAAACAGAGGCGTATATCTCACGATCGTTTTAAGATACAAGATTGCCGTTCTAGGTAGGAAAAGTCCAATGTCTACACACTCACCTCTGTTGTTTGTCTTCTTGTATGAGCTTCGTGATGTGGAGTGATCCGTTGGTAAAATCCCTTGACTTGGCGCCTTTTTCTTTCCACAGCGGAACTTTGATCAATAAAATCTCGAGATCGAATTGAACCACAAATACCTTAACGGGTCATGGTGTTAGCGCTATATGTACAGACTTTTGTGTGTTTCCTGGCTTCTAAATTCCCTGGCCGCGTTGCCTGCGTGGTTGCTCCGGTAGTGTAGTGGTTATCACGCCCGACTAGTAACTGGGGAACGTCGGTTCGATTCCGACTCGGGGCAAAAAGTTTTTCTTTCAACAGAGATGTGTGTCGAAAGCTGAGTGGCAAACTGTATTTGCATGGTTCCTTTACTATATTGTTCTACGGCTTTCATGGATTCGATATATATATATATATATATATATATATATATATATATATATATATATATATATATATATATATATATTTCTAATTCCCGTCCAGGGAATTTAGAAGCCAGGAAACACACAAAAGTCTCGAAAGAAAAATGTTCCGAGGAATGGCCGACGTGCGATACTACTCACTTTCTAAAGTGGCCGCGTTGCCAGCGTGGTTGCTCCGGTAGTGTAGTGGTTATCACACCCGACTAGTAACTGGGGAACGTCGGTTCGATTCCGACTCGGGGCAAAAAGTTTTTCTTTCAACAGAGATGTATGTCGAAAGCTGAGTGGCAAACTGTGTTTGCATGGTTCCTTTAGTATATTGAATAATTAAAGTTAGGACACAATGGGAATTGAGATTCAACCTACTTGGTTAAACCAAATTAATGACCTAAAATCAAATTGGACCTGTAAGGTATACATGTAGAGGATACTTGCTCATTGATAACACCTTGACTCCCAACAGTGCCCGTGTCAAATTTACTGCCAAAGGCAATTTAGTTAAATGACCACACCATAGGATGCTCATCCAAAGACTCAATAGTTTAAATGACATGGCCTTAAGTTGACTTTGGGAGTGAGTCAAAACTTGGTAAATCGAAGTGAGGCTGAATTTTTTGGCGAGTACCCATTCTGTTTTGATGACACCTGGCTGTATTCTGAAACATCAGTAGGCTTTTATGAGGTCAGAAATGTACAAATGTACAGTGATCTGTGGTATTTTCTCAAATCTTCTGTGGTTAAATGGTAATCAACATTCGTAAAATCTTTGAATCCATTTATTTTTAAGTTAGCAGCTTGAGACGCAGAATTTCTACACCTTTCATTTTGTTGTACGCAGCTAAAGCGGTTTATTAAGTGGTAAGATTTGCATTCAAGCCACTTGGCTGACATGTAGAAGTTCTGAATCACTCAGTTGTTGTAGAAAAAGGAGCGAATTTAGCGGGAAATAAGGTTTGCAGAATTTCTGCATCATACAGCTTAGTTGTAGGGAAAAAAAGCGGATTTAGCGGAAAATAAGGTTTGCAGAATTTCCGCATTCAACTTTTTCAAGGCGCTAGGCTAAGATGCAGAGTTTCTGCATCATACAGTTTTTGAGGGAAAAG